>JAPMOQ010052775.1:2053160-2119811 GCA_026543055.1 Argiope trifasciata | reverse complement strand
ATATATAATTTTTGTTTAACTTTCATTTTTAATTTTTCTAGCTTAGAAACAAAATGTTGGAGCTCAACCGATTTTGCAAAGGAAAAAAGCCATCGTATTTTTTTAAATATAGACGCGTGCACAATTTTATATTCTCGTGATTCTTTCAAACCGGTTTAAACTTGTTAATGACTGAAATTAATTGAGCCAATTCATAAGAATTGAGAGAATGTATAATTTGGAAATCCAGTTCTAACTTTATTTGGCGATAAATCGTCAAATGTGGCAACCTCCTAATACCTTTAATTATTTTAATTAAATTTAATTAGTTAAAGTTATCCCTGAATCAGTAATCTTTATCGTTGAAACAAACAATATATTAACTTGTTTGATTTATTTTAAAAAACACTGATTAAGTCGAATTTTGAAGTTCATGCTATTCTTTGCAGAATATAAACCGGTAGGACGGCAATGGCTTCGCGAATGTTGTTCTTGAGGTGAGCTATGGTCCTTGGTAGATCGACATAAACCAGGGATTTCAAAGTGAGCCTAGTCACTGAAAAAATGACCGCTTCTTCAAGCAGTTTGTCAAGCAGCATTTCACATGCATTTTGACGGCCAACAAAATTGCGTTCAGTAAATTCTTGCACAACAGCCAATTTATAGCGATGAAACTGAAGGTTTTGAAGGAGAATTCGTCGTAGAGTGGTGTCAGAAACTCCTAGAGCAGTTGCGTGTTTGCGAGCCGTACACAGAATCGACTGTCTCATTCTTTCGACATTTTCCTCAGTTCTGGTGGTCCGTTGATGTCCATTTCTGGGTTTAGCGACACTTCCACACTCCCGGAATGTGTTATGACAGAATCGAATTAATGCCAAGAATGGTTCTGGGAAGAGGAATTTGAAAGCGAATGCGGAAGGCACGGCACGTTGCGTTGCAACAAGTGAACGACCGTTAGAAAAGAAGTTCTCGACGGTGAAGCCCCCCTGAGCAAGATGACTACTAACTAGAAAGAGAAACAACCTTGGGGATTTTTCCCTTCAGTAGTGTCACATATCACCCCTCTAACTACCCAACTCGTCGCTTGGGAGTTTTTTCAAACAAGTAAGTTTCTCTGGTGAACCTTGTATTTATAAGTACAGTACTGATCGTACCACGTAATCTTAAAACTCTTCAGGACATGATGTCAAAAATTGTTTGTCTTTTACGAACTATTTGAAAGTGTTCGGATTTACGTAGTTGTGAAACAAGAATTTGGTGGAATATTCGAAATTTGCTGAGAATTTCTTTTAGTGATAACTTCTTGTTTAATAGGAAGATGAGGAGGGAGAACAGTAATTAACAACTTTGCTGCCAATTACTTCGAAGAGAATGCCAGTTTGACACATCGATCAGTATAAGAATGGACCATTCTAAAGATACCAGTAGTCCACAACAAATCCTGTGGGTATTATTAGGGAATTTTACCATATACGTTCACAATAAAGAACATTCAAACTGTCTAATCCTTTTTTTTAATTTGAAGAATTCTCCCCCACGAATACTATCTATATAAATAAAAACAAATGTATGTCTGTATATGTCTCTGTCTTATGCGCTGCCATACTTCTCAACCAATTGCGACAAAACTTTGACTACTTATTACTTGTAGTAACGGGATGGTCATAGGCATTGTAAAATTATGTAATAAATAAAAAATATTTTTAGATCCATTTACCTCATCTATAAAACAAAAATGAACGAATTTTGTTTGTTCATACCTTATGCGCCGCCGTATCACTCATCCGAATGCGATAAAACTTTAACCTTGAGAATTATGAAGGAATACTAAATGAATGACGATAGGTAACAAAAAAAGTTTCTTCTCTTAAATTCTCAAAGAACACCAAGCATTATAATTCTAAAACAATACATAAATCTATCATATAAAAATGAATTTTTATTTATTCGTACTTTATACGTTGCTGCGCTATTCAACCGATTTCTCAACTCATTGCTTGAGCCTGCACGCAGGTTATAGGCATAGTGCATTTATCATATATGTTATATAAAAATGAATTTTTGTATGTTCATATCCAACCTTACTTTTCAACCGATTGGATGAAACTTGGCAAATTATGTTGCTTGTACTTCCACAAACGTCATATTTCAAAATTGATAATTCGCAAAGGTCAAACAGTGAAAGGCACATCCCATTTGGAATCGCACACATATCAAGCAAAATAAAATTATCATGATTAATGTCAGTCAATGTCTTCCACACAGGATGTTGTCATTCGCCATGCTCACTATCTTGTCTGCAGCGAGTCTCACATATTATTCAGAGTTTATTTCACTAATACGAAATAAAATTATTACTATCGATGTCGATTAAGGTAAGTTATAAATAATGGAAATTTTCCAAGAGAAACAGTAATTTTCCTGTTCATTAAGTAAATCTACAAATGATATTTCGATTATACAAATGTATATTGTGTTGATTACTTCAACATGTTTCTAAACGTTCATCACTTAATCGATCTAATAGCGCAACGTCTAGAAATAAGCCAAGTTTCTCGAACAAACGAGGAAGGGGAAGAGAGCAATAAAACAGATCGTTTACAAATTGTAAATTCAAGTGTTTCAGAGTCTCAAGATCAACATGAGGGAAGAAGTGAAAAACAGCGTTTAAATGCTACCTGATCACGAGTATCAGAATCAAAAGATCAACATGGGGTAAGAAGGTTGACAGCTGTCCTTAACGGAACTTCGATTGGAGATAATTTGCTCACTCTACGTATTCCTATTATTCTTATCAATATTCCTTTTGATTTGAAACGGCTGCAGTTAACAATTCGACTTGAATTCTTGATAACCGTCAACAAGGCGCAAGGTCAATCACTTCAAGTGTGAGGACTAAGCATGAAAAATCCACGTTTTTCTCATAAACAGTTGCATGCTGGGTTCTTATGAGTCGGACAGTCAAAAAATTTGTTTCTGCTGAAGACGTAAAAACAAAAAATATATATATTGCCTATCCTAAAGTCTTGAAAAATAAAGTTAAAAAAATAAAATAGAACAAATATTATTCCGTTATATATCATTTAATTTCAGTAAATGCGTTCATTGCGTATACTAAAATAAGTATTATTCTTTCTGTCATTCCTAATTAAACAAGATAGTTATCTTAAATTTTAAACGATGTGACCAAAACTATTTCTTCAGCAGCAGCAATGCACCAGGTACCAGCATTAGTAAATGGTAACGTAATTGCAACATCGATCAATTATACAAACATTTTATAATTGAAATTCTACATTAAAATAGCCATAAATATAACATTTATTGATCAAAATGTTATAAAACCTAGTAATAGTTGGAAGAAAAATATAAGATTTCATTTCCCATAAAAGAAGTTCAAAAACTTATCATCCTGGATCTTTTTGTAGAATATGACCAAAGGGTATGTTGCCGACGGATAAAATCCATCTTTATCTAAATGAGAAGGGCAACATGCAGGATTTGAGTCAAACAAATCCTCCAGTTAATGGTTTTAGAACCATGCTGAATGTGTGTATAACGTAAAACACTTGTGAGATTTATTGACTCCAGTCCTGCAGTAATGAATTTTGCCATATTCATTTAGGTAAAATGGATCTATCTATAGGATGTTTTCTGGTCAACAATTTTTAACAATATCACAATGTTTTTTAATACTTAAACTAGACATCAATAAACAGGAATGTAAATTCAGCAATTATTTTTTTTATATTTAAAACTCGACTTCAAAATGGTCATAAAAATTATTGATCGGAATGTTACATTTTCCTGCAAACTATTAATAGATTTGATATGATTCCTTCGAAAAAAAAGCTCAAAAACTCGCTATTTGCGATATTTTTGAAGAGCATTGACCATAGAGCACCTTGTGGACGGATGAAATCCATTTTTACCTACATGAGAAGGGTGGAAAAAGTAAAGGATTTGTGGGATTTGTTGGTCGAAACGTTGCAATAATAGAAATAGGCAATAATAATCTTGCAATAATAAAATAGATTGAAATCTTGCAATATTACATCCTCATTTAGTTAAAAATGGATTTATCTACTCAGTGTTAGATGGTCAATATGTTATGTTCTTTGACAATATCGCAATGCCATTTCTTACAAACGGTGTGGGGTTTTTTTTCTGAAAGTAAAATCTTATATTCTCTTCTAAAACTTTTACTTAGTTTTGCAAGATTTTGTCCAATCGTTTTCCTTTCAAGGACATTTCAAAGAGAAACTTGAATCATAAAGATTCTTTGTATGAAAGATTATGCAAGGTATTTAGCTAAGTAATATAAACTCCTCACAAGAAGTTCACACATTGGTTCATATATATAGTGTATGAGCAACTCAAATTCAAAACCAGATCAAAAAAGTAATACTACAGAGGAATCAACACATATTACTCCCACTTCCGTTGTTGTTATTGTTGTTTCCAGTGATATTTGACGTTGACAAGTCAACGATTTTAAACCCAAATTAGAGTCCTTTGCTTTTCAGTAGCGCCAACTAGGGCCAAGCGTACGACTTAGCTATTTCATGCATCACATTTGCTTGCCCTTTTTACAGGGAGGTACATTCACATTACTCACAGATAGAATACAGAATAACAACCATGCCCAAACCGGGACTCGAACCCGAGAACACTAGGAAGACACACTTCCTAAACCAGGGCCCTGGTACTCAAACTTTTAAATTGAATTATTGATAAATCGTTTCGCCGCAATTGGAGTAACAAGCTGCAATTCAACAAACACGGAGGTATACATTGGTGAAATAGAGTTCAAACTTGCAGCACTCTATACCCTAGATATAGCCTAATGTTACTGTAGCTTCTAGAAACCCTATAAAAGCTATATTAAGCAAGTTATTTTTTAATAACGAAATATGTTAAAAAATAATTAGTCTCTTTATAGATTGGTAAAGAAATTGAATATTAAGGTATGTCGACATTTCAGATGGTACTTAGTCAATTTTATGGAAGCAGATTTCAGTTTATATCCTTTCCAATACTAGCAACTATTTTCACATTTTATGAAACATAAAAAAGTAACAGGGAGATAAATAGTTAAAATTCACCCCATTTCTCTTATTCCACATTTTACTACTAGCATAAAACTCCACAAAAACAAAGCCGCCGAAATTGACCCCTGGCGAGCGATATGAATATCGCCAAATGCACTTTTAAAACAGAACCAAAAGGAAATCGTTACTGGTTTGTTTTCTCTCCTGAGTACTTTCAGCCAGTTTTATGGTTAAGTAAGGAAACGTCTGGAGATGGGGTGTGCGAGGGAAGGGGAAGGCAAAAGGAAATCCAATAATTCGGTAGCAACACATAAAGCCCGGTTGAAAATCGTTTGGTTTGCACTCTGAAGAAAAATCAATGTTTGAGGCTTTTAAGGTAAGCGGACTTTTAGCATTTCCCGTATGACCATAAGATGGACCAAAATTGGGGGCCTGGAAAGTAAGGGGTGTGATGATGCAGACGATCCTGGAAATGGAACAGGCGACATTGCAAAGAAACTTAGGGACGTCTGGCCATTCTAGAATAAATAATTTTTTATTCTGTTTAATATAAATTTTGAATAAGATTAAGAAAGGTTAGATTAAGTTAGGTTATTATATATATATATAATAAAGACGAAATGTTTTATCTTCAGATAGGATTTTTTTAATCAATTTTTAAACAACATTTTGGTGTTTTTAAAGATTATGTTCACCTATGTATTTACTGTGCATTATTTTATTATTTACAGAATGAAACAATCACTTAGACACTGATTACTTCCAATGCTTATTCCACTTAAAAGAGATACCATTTGGAAATAGGTTTGAGAAATAATACATCCAAAAGTAAAATACAAAAGTGAGAAAAAAGTATTATTGTTTAGTACATTAAGGACGATGTATTTACAAAGCACATTATTAACTGAACAAACATTATGCATTTACGGAGTGTAATAACCAAATGTCCATTTAGATGAGGAACTAAATAATTTTATTTGATAAAATACGGCTATTACCCTAACGTTTTATAATTTGTAGAAATGTTTTTGATTCATTTTTTTATTTGAAATTTAAGCTAATAGCATTTTTAATCAAATTGACAATACCGTTCAGTCACTTTACACAGCTGTTTAATAGTATATTTATGACTGTCTAGACATACTTCGTGATTTTGATTTCGAGGTCAGATGACGGAAATTATCATTTGGTCTAACATCTTCCCTTTAAATATTCATTCCAAAAAGAAAATAAAGACTTGAGAAATTCAAAAATAAAATTAACTTTGAAAAGTTAAATACTCTGCAATAGAGAATGATTACAATAGATTTTCTGTGAGAGTAAAGCATCCTCAAAACAATTTTCTTTAAAGATTTAGGTACGATTTGTTAAATTATTATCGATAAACAGAATTTTTGAGTATGATACTAATATTTTTGAGCTTTCTGCCGAAAAGGATAACTATATCATCACTTTCTGTAATTAAACATATTTAATTATTATCACTTCATGATACTCGGGATTTATTGAGGAAAGAAGCATTTCCCTCGCACATTTTAAGAACAACGATGCATTATCTATTACTAGCAGTAAATTATGCTATTCAGCCTCATACTTATCATGCATTATTAATTTCGGAGCTTAATTATTATTTAAAATTATTAATTAACAATGCGTGCATTAAATGCATCCTATTAGTATTACACATTTGCAGAAGCCTATTATTCGAATACAATACACAAATAAAATTATAATTTCATATTTGAATACATAAATATTATTAATAAGTGTGTGTGCGTTTGAGCGCGTGTGTGTCTGTGTAATGATATTTTAACATCTAACTAAATTAAAAGATTAATTTATGTTTAATCTAAATTTAGCCAATAGTAACTTCATTTAAAAAATATTCTCTTCTTTCCTGATTCGATTCCACCTTTTCTACTCAACTAATTCAAAAAATACTTTGTAAAGATATTTAGTTAGCGTTTACCACGCTGTGAGTGATTGGTAAAAGTTGTTTCCTTAAACAAATTATTTCTCTGTTTTCTCTGCTTTGAGATTCATACGTGCAGAAATCCCTATGCGAAACTAAATTGTCTATGTGTCCTGTAAACAAATATTTTCCCTATGGCAGTTTATATTGTGGAGTCGCCCAATTTGGAGATTGAATTCCGCCAATGATCGAACTCACGACTTTATGATTTGCAGCCGCATAACTTATCTGCTAGACAAAAGTGATCACTGATGTTTAGTGGCTGTTATTAAAATACCTCCATATCACTCTCAGTATAAGTTATATGTGACCAGGAATAAAATGTTCGAGATCTTTCACTCATTCCTCTGTTTATCGTTCTGCGTTGTGTGTTGCTCGTCGCTCCCAGCTTGTACAAGCCTACTTCTTTGTGATGAAATAAAAGGATGTAAAAGATCGAAAGTCTCTTCTCACACCTGCCATACGCTTCGAAAATTTTTAATCTATACATATCTATGTGAAACTAGCAGGTTTCCTCAAAACTTTAACCGCATACTTTCTAATAAAGGTTTTTATCCTGGAGAACGTTTTGGGGAGAATTGAAGTAAAAGTTAGGAAATATAAATTTTTGGCATGAATTTAACATTTTAAAGGAATCTACCATGTGATTTTTGGCGAGATAATTGGTGGTTAAATTATAGCATGAGGCTAATAGCATACAAAAATCGCATTTATGATTTAGATGTGTTTTTCCAACCGATTGAAATTAAACCTTAATATAAAAATATTATTGCAGTCACAAAATCCCATACCAAATTTATCGTATTTTTCTCACATAGTTTTTGAGTTATTATATTTAAATGAATCTGAAAATACTGACTAAAACCACCAATCCCCATTGAATTTGGCACAAAATTCCATTGGTGCCTACTCTATAGATTTCAAACATATACGCCCAATTTTATTAATGTGGCTTGCTTCTTTTTGTAGTTATATCGTGTGCCCAAATTTAGTATAAACACCGTATGCCAAATTTCATCCCTTTTGTTTCAAGAGTTTTTATTATCTTTACCACAGGCTGACAGACGAACAGACAAGCATTTTCTCAGTGAGGACAAATGTGTAGATTCGTCAAAATCTAGAATTCGAATTTTTTGACAATCGCAATAATTTCTTTACACTACACATACAAGAAAGTCATAATCATTTATTATCGTTCATTATCTTTCAATAGCAGAAACATTTATTTTTTTCTCATATTTTAACTTTTTTTTTCCTTCTTTTCCATGAATGGTTTTCCTGAACTTACACCATGTTCCTCAAAACTTTAATTAATTATATATTTCGATACGTCTTCTTCTTGCAGTATGTGCACTATATAGTTTTGACAGAATTTGGCCACACATCAACCAAGAGAATGAACGACCAGTAGGAAGGGATAAAAAAAATACCATAACCACTCAACTGATGAGCCGAGGCATATGATCTATCTCCATAGGACATGTTTGGACAAGTCGCGCTCATCCATTCTTCAGCAGAATAAAGCAAACCAAAAGAAAATTTCCGCAACAGTATCCTGCCGCTATTTTTTCCCCTTTGTCCAGGACATGTCCCAAGAAAAGGATAACTGCAGGAAGAGATGCTGTCACATAGTTTGCGGTGGACAGTGACCATGTGTAATATGCTTTGTCATCTGGGATGCATTATTTGGCTCTCTAATCGGCACACATACTGTGCGGCCGTCAAGGCATCTGATGGATCACACAGCCCCAGTGTCCTATATACGCAGCGAATAAGATACCCGGTATCAATGCAGATCTTTAAATAGGGTTATTCATTGGATGACAGGAGACCTTGACTCTAGTGGAGATATTTTTTGTGAAACTGTCTACTTTCATTTCAAAATTCATGAAATAGATCTGATAAATAGCTGTCTTACGTGGTGACACGGATTGTATTTAGATTCTTTGAAATTTTTTATGCATAAATTTGAAAATGCATTTTTTTATAATGCAAATTGTAATAAACATTTAACCTTCTGGCTGCGTAATTCTTTGAAATTTCCATTTAGAATCAATGTTTGCAAATAATTTTCAAAGAAAGTGAATTGATAATATATATTACACGATAATAATATATTGTAATGTAATAAAAACCTGTAATCGTAAAAGCAAACACTTTAAACTGCGAAAAACGAGAGATGCAACAGAAAATAGATTGAATGCCAACCCGTAGAAATCATGGTATACGCAACTGGGAAGTTAAGTAATAATATTTAATAATGTTACATATCCTTAAGATATCATCATATGAAGAGAATTAAAGGATGTTGTTACATGTGAAATCAAGTATTTAAATACATTTAATAGAACAAACCTTATACTTTTATTTTTTATATTCAATAAATGTTATTTCTTTTGAAACTTACGTAAAATTTTGAAAAGGCATTTTATTGTAATTCAATTTGTAGAAAGCATTTAAGCCAAAGAATTTAATAATATTTCGCCTTATGGGCTTAAGTCATATGACGTAATTACCCACGATGTCAAATATTTAACTGCAATTTATCACAAACCCTTTGTACTTTTATGTGTAATATATAACCTGTCGGTAGTTTTCAAATAGTGCAATGTATTTAACTTCTGTTTTGAATTAAACAGACCCATAAGGAATTAAAGAGAGGAAACCAAAATGAATGGGATGATATTATCTAACTTTTCACTGCCTCAGTCTGTGCTGTAACAAATTGTCTTCTATATATATATATATATATATATATATATATATATATAATTATAATACAACTATTAGATACTACTAAATAGATACAACTATTCGCCGTAGAATCGTAACACGACTCGTTTGACGACTGATTACATCCCGTGAATATAATTAACGGGGATCCTAGCCCCGTTAGGAGCTTATCCTCGGTAATTGAAAACTTAAGAAGACATTACCTTCAGTGTTTTTCCGTGACCGTCTTCGGAAGTTGGAGGTTAGATAATTTTAGTTTTAGTTTAGATATTTTAACGCCCCGTTGTAAAGCATCGCCTGGGCTATTTTTGGGATGGACCTCGTAATTTTGATAACGTGGAGGACACTTGGCATCTCCCTTTCCATGTCACACCACACTAGCGGGAGCACATTTGGCTTGACAGATTTAACCTGCAAGAGAAACCCTCAAACGACGGTTCTTCGGCTGATTCTCGAAACTGAAACCCTCCGGTTCCGACTCCGAGACCTTACCACCAGGTCACCACGGCCCATAAATGGAAGCTAGAACTTGGAGTATAAATAGTATTGGTTGGCTGGCTGAGAGGGTGAGATAGCGAGTGTTAGGACTCTTTACGATTGGCTATTGAGATGGCGTGAGTGCGAAGGTATGCTGCCTTAAGTTTAAGTTTGTTTATCTGACTTATGGCATTTTAGAAGTTTAACAGATATATTAAAATATTTCTAAAGTTATAGGGGGTATGATTTTTAAGATAAAATGTCAGAGTAAAATGTTGCGCTGTCTTTTATATTTAACAGATGCATTTAAGAATATTGGCTACTGCATCATTATAGATGAAATGAAAATTTATTTAAAACTTTATAGCGTTGTCCATAGGGTAATTCACTAGTTAAACACAAGTCTATATATGCTCGAATATGCTCGATATATTCGATATATGCTCGAATTCATTAAACCTTCCTTTATTTTAACTCTAAAATATATATATAAACATTTCTATTGGGAAATCTACCAAAAAATCCTTTTATCTTATCTGTTTCCAACAAACATTAACGAGGTATTCTGCGCATTTAAATTATTAAAAAAGTTAAATAAATTCTAGTGAAGAAAAAAAATATCTTACTCTTTACAAAATAATCCAGTTTTTCCAAAGAAATGAACTATTTCTGTTACTTCAGATAAAAACAATTTTAACTCTGAGCACAGACGATTTAAACTTTTTCAGTGCAGAATTTGTTTTTCTGTAGTACATTTTTTTCTAATTTTTGTTTTCGTTATATTATTTTGAGATGAGTTAGAAAAGTAAATACAGTTTTATTAAATGAATAATATGCCATTTATTTATAACGTGTCCAACAAAATTTATTCAGCTATTCAATCTTTGAAAGAATCGCATTTATATATCTTATTCCATGATTTTGATTTTCCTAAATAATATAGATAATATGTTTACTGATACATAGAAAATGCGCAAGAGGATGTTTTTCATAGACCAGGGAAATGTCATCTGATCTTGTTAATAATTTTGTTTCAAATTATGTTTCAAAATTTTGGGATTATAAATTTAGATTAATTTTTATTGAATTAACATCTCATTTCCAATCACACGTCTTTCAAGAGTTCTCGCCAATTTCAATCCTCATCAGATGAAAAGCACGATACTTGATTCGGTCCCCTCTGTAAAAATTTCTGGTGTGGTGTAGAATTTTGGAGTTGGGGTGTCAGCTGAGGTGTAGTTTTCGTCATTTGACCGCGGCTAAAATTTATGAAGTCCGTTCCAAAATAGCCTTAGTGTTACTTCAAAACAGGACGTTAATGTAACTAAACTAAACAAACTGTATAAAACTAGTGAATCTTAAAAACTAGAAAATCCCTTTTCCTGTAGAATATGCAATTTCAACGGATTTAAGAATCCAGACTACCAGGCAAGGTGAATGTAGAATAATATCTGGTCTCGAACTTACGACCCTCTTATACTGGAATAGAAAGTTTACCATTCGACTTCGTCAACTCTAGCTTTTATTGAAAGTAAATCGGAACAGATGAAAATCTGGATTATGTTACAGTAAAATTGATAGAATGTGTTTGAAGACGTATTGTTATAAATCGGTTCTTCGACTTTTCTTCGCCGAAATTTAAATCTTCAAAAATGCATTTTATAAACTCCATATTTTTATAGCGTTGATTGAATAGCCAATTTTTTATATGCTAAATGAAATCAGAATATTTAATATACAAGGGGTGTTCAAACGAAAAAAGCACGAAACGACGCTGTGCATGTAAATGAAGACATGATTCAAAGTATACATTATTGTAAATGAAGACATGATTCAAAGTATACATTATTGGACTCAGTTCAGCGATCCTAGTGATTAACAAGTCGAAGTATTTCTTGTTCCCAAAATTCCTGTGGTCGCTACGAGAAAGTTATTCACAATGTCTTTGAGTCTCTTGAGGATATTATCTGGCTTATAAAGTTTTCACTACAGTAACTCTTCCTCCAATGAGTCGGAACTGCGACAAACGATTTTCGTTGCTGTTTTTAGAGGTGGCATATTTGGCTTTTGAGTTTTAAATGCGTCTTACTTATTTTTGGTTGCTGTTGGTTGATTTTTATCTGATTCATTTATTTTATTAGTTGATTATTTATCAAATTCATTTTTATTTATTTTATTGGCTGATTATTTATTAGTTTCATTTTTATTTATTTTATTGGCTTATTATTTATTAGTTTCATTTTTTTTTATTTATTGGATGATTCTTATCACCAGTTTTTATTTATTTGTGAACTTTTTTTATTTATTAACTGATTATCTATCGAAGTTTTTTTATTTATTTGCTAATTAATTTTCGGCATTTTTTTTTCTTTGGGTAGAGAACGCAACTACAGCTGCACGAAGTTTGAGTATTTATTTTTATTTTCATTGTCCTAGGTCACTAATGTTGCTATTGGAAATAGATAGGATCGAACTCGAGATCTTATGGTTCGTAGTCAGAAAACACGACCACAAGACTAAAAGTTATCATTCCATGCATCTTACCCAATTTTTTGGTTTGTTTTATCTGGCTTAAAAATCTTCCACCACAATACCGCAGTCCAAATTACACTTCTTGCTGAATTCCTCGAGCACAGAAAAACCATTAACTCAGATGTATGCTGTGTGACATTCCGAAAACTATGCAAGCCCATCAAGAACAAAAGATCATGAGCTACTCACGGAGGGTGGGGTTTTGTTCCATGATAACGAGCCTTCACGTCTGTAGGATCACTCACACGGAACTGGCCAAGTTTAAGTGAGAACAGCTCGTGCTTCCACCCTACAGTCCGGACATATTTCCCTGCGATTGTCATATGTTTGGTTGTCTGAAAAAAAAACATATGTAAAAGTATTTTATCAAGCGGTAAAATATCATTAGCACTTTCGTCAGCAAACGATGACGCAAGTGACGTCACTATCGAAGTTTCACATAGTTGGTTGAATTCCGTTTGCAAACAATATTTCCGTCACTATCGTCAACATTTTCAAGCTGGTAAAAAAAGCTCACGATGACAAAAATTTTGCTTGACTGGATACTTGCGGATGGAAACGGAAAACTGCTGACGAAGTGCTGACAATATTTCACCGTGTGATATGTGTATGTGCTTAAGGGAAAGTGATGAACTCAAGAACGCTATGAAGGACTCTGTGTCGTCACGACAACAGGAATTCTGGGAATAAGGAATAGTTCGGCTCGTTAATCAATGGGATCTTGTGCTCTAGCCTATGGTGTATACTTTGAATAAAGTAATCTTCTATACTTACAATTTCGTTTCGTACCTTTTCATTTGGACACCTCTTGCACTTATAAGTGTAATCATGTTTTGCTTGAATTTTATGAGTCCCAACTTACAGATATTGAAATATATTGTTTGAAAAATTAGACATAGCCATTCTAGTGCTTAGTAAATTAGGAGGTGCCTTTAATAAATGTGTATATAAACTGTAATAAGATAATTTAAGAAAAATAAGTTAAATAAAATTGTAGAGAATTTGAATGTTTTATTAATAAAATCTCTTGGTATCATTTTCCAAGATAATGCTGGTGATATAAAGCGCTATGTCATCAAATAGAAATGTCTCAGAAGTTAGGGTTTTTGTGTCATATTTTTCAATTTCTTTATTACCAGTATTTTCATTTTCGATCTATTTTTGAGATTTTTTTTTTGAAATTCACATGCTATTGGCAGCTGCATGTCTTTTTGAACGTCAATATTTCAAACTATTGACGTTCTGTAATAACTATATAACTCTTAAAAAGGGTTTTGAATATATTATCTAAAATTTAAAAAAACAATATCTTTTCCATTTTTGAATCAGAAAAAAAAATGATCGGTTCTTTTTTTATACGTGATAAAAAGAAAATATTTTCATTTTAAGTTAATGGAGTTTTATTCCTTTTTTTTAACATCTAACTCATTTTTTAACATTTAATTTTTCTTCAATTTATGGTGAATTTTTTTTTACTTAATACTTTGCAAGATTTATTTTAAATTTTAAGTTCAACTTTCTCGATAATTCATCATTTATAGAGAAAAGAAGAATTTTTTTTTCTTTTTCTTTCTGCTCTACTGAAACAGAGCACTTCTTTCTTTGATTCTTATACTCACTTTCAGTTTCCGAAGAAGTAATGTGTGCACAACGGAGAAAAAAAATATATCCCTCACATAACAACTTTGGAAAACGAGTTTCCTTCGAACCTTTGGAGCGTTGCTGTGCTTTGCGATCTCGAGTTCTTCTCTAATGTACCTTCCCTCTTACGAGTTCAGAAAAAAAATCGAAAAACGCACACTGCAAAATCAACAAAGTTTTTCTTTTTTTTTAAAAAAAAAAGAAAAAAAAATATTTCTTTTTCATCGTCTTAACGCATTTTCTTTCACATCCAATGAGAGTAAAAATGTTGACCGAAAACAGAATATTATTGGTCTGTGGTCTTCTAAAAGCTTAAGGGTGAAGAAAAGTGTAAAAAAACAACAACCCGAAAAGTGTGCTAGAAAGAAAAAAAAAAGTTTGGCACAAAATATATATCACTTAAGATGGCGGCGAAGTCTTTCAGCGTGACGTCGGTCGTCACGTGACAGCCGTACCGTGACGTAAGCAACGGAGCGTGATTAATGTCTTCAACTTTTAAAAGCTTTCCTCCAAAAAGCAACGACGACTTTTTCTTCGCTTTGCTTTTTGTTGCCACCGCCCAGGAATAAATGTGTACCTTGTTAAAAGCACATTTTTTGTCGAGTTCTCACCTAAGGTAAGCGAAAATTGAACTTTCGGTACATTAATGATTTTCACTAACTCCTAGCTATCTTTTTCTTGATCTTGGGGTGCGGATAAAGGATGGATATAAAGAAATTCCTTAACACCAGTTGCTGAAAGATGACTTTTTTTTCTGGAATTCTACAAGAGAGTTATAAAGAAAATGTTCTGAAAAGCAGATGGAAAAGAAGTTTTTTTTTATTTCATTAATACTAACATTAAATAACTGCTTGCATTTCTTAATAATGTATAAAAGTAATTGATACTAAATATAAAAAGTATATAAAAAGGGATTACCTATAGATTGTAATTACTAGAATTGAGCGCGCGTTTTTATAATCACTTATTTACTTCTATATGAAAAGTTTTTAAAAAGTTGTAGCCATATAAATTGTAATCGAAAGTTGTTTATTTTTTGGCATCGTATTTCTTTAATAGGAATTCCGAAATTAATCGAATTAGTTTTTCAATAAAGGGGTGGGATCAAGTGATAAATATAATGAAGAGATATTCTTCTATTGGTTGATTACTAGAGAATTATTTTTCCAGCAGCAAAATTTGAATCATATATAAATCTGTGTTTGTATCTTAATCCTTAACAGCCACTAAACATTGTTGATCAATTTTGTATAGCAGGTATGTTACGCGGCTGCAAATAGTAAGGTCGCAAGTTCAATCCTAGGTGGAATTTAATACTCCCACACCCCAATATAAATTGATACAAATCTGATATTAAATTGTCTCATATTGCGAAACAATTATGTGAAGTAATTTGTTGCCTCACATGTGTCTCTTATATTACGAAACAATTATGTGAAGAAATTTGTTGCCTCACATGTGTCTCTTATATTGCGAAACAATTATGGTAAGAAATTTGTTGCCTCATAGGTGTCTCTTACATTGGAAAACAATTATGTAAAGAAATTTGCTACTTCATAGGCGAAATATTAGTTGAAATGATATTTAACCCAATATATTTAATAAAATACCTTAAGTGCAATATCTTTTATGAGAATCTGAGTCAAAATGTAGATGAATTGTAATCTGAATATTAACTACTTTTTATGATCAATAGAATATCAAATTTAATAACAAACTATTCATTCATTAATTGTTGCGGTATATTTAATCTGCTACTTTCCAAATAAATTCAGCTTTATATTACAATTTAAAGTCTGTCATTGAAGAGAAATCTAGAATATTTAACTATATTAATTAAACTATTAAAGTCATTTATCTTGATTGGTGAAATCCATACACCTCTAGATTTACTTTCATAAATTTTATTTTCTATAGAAAATTATTTGTTTTATTATTGTATACATTTCTCTTTTTATAAAACAAACTTCAAAATTCAACAATTATATAATAACTTATTAATAACATTAACATTAAAATAATATTCATAATTCTCTATACTAGAGAATTTTTTAATATACTTAAGACTTTAATTTCCCTTATACCAGCGGGTGACCGAGCTCCGCTCGGAGAAAACAGGTATCGAAGCTAACTCGAAGATTTAAATTTTCAATTGTGATTTATCAAAACAATACATGCCATAAGAAAATTTGTGAAACCATTGGTGAAAAGATAACCGGTTAAGGTGCACCATTGTAAACTATTCTAAACAAAGTTAGAGTTTGGAAAGGGAACTATTCTATACAAAGGTAAAGTAAAGGTAAAGGTTGAAGTGTGTTGAAGTTCAATATTTTTGACAAATTTATTTAGAAAAACCAAACATATATACATACATAAGAAACATATTATAAACCTATAACAGCATAAACATAAAACTTTATTAGTTCGCCATATTGGCTATAGATGGCAGCACGTTACCGCTTGAAAATTTAAGTAGCCATTATGGCGAACTAATAAAGTTTGAAAATATCCTATCTGTAACTCCGAACTGCTCGACCGTAGCGCTTCAAAACCGGCGTCAATCGATTCCTCTTGGCCAAAAACCCCAGACCCCCAAGTTTACCGGAGTTTATTAATTCTGGGGCGATTTTCGACTCGGCAACCCTTCCTCGTATTATAGTATGAGATAGTTAAGTTATTATTATTTTCTATTATATTAATAATCTGAAGTGTAAGTTATTATTGAACAAATATTTTATCATAAATAAGATTATTATTTTAAGGTAATAAAAGATATTATAGAATAAATAACTATTTGAAATATCTAGTAGCGTAAATATCTATAATGTCAAACCATCCTATTTTAGAATGTAAAATTACACTATACTGAAAAAAAAATCACCGACAACTAATTAACACTTGTCCATAGATTCATAAGTTAGAGGGTAAAAGCTAAGTTTATTGCTTTTCACCTTGTAAATGCATTCATATAGAGAATCTTAGCTCTATTTGAATCTGTGATAAATCTTAAAACTAGATCTTCCATTGCAAAGTTAAATAAAAATTATGTTTCTTTTTTCTACAACATTCTGTATCAATGCTATACGCGGTAAAGTAATAAAATGCACTAATCTGTTTTTTCAAAAAAAAGCAATATCTAAACAAAAGATTTTTTTAATCAGGTGAACAAAGAACTTTTTTATTTTAGTTACTTTTAATTAAATAATTAGCAAAAAAATTATTAAGTATTAGAAAAGTTATTGATTTTCGCAAGAATTGAATTCGTAATCTTCACCTTCAAATGAAAAATACTAAATTCCTTGAATTTCCTGATTGATTTCAATGTTTTTTACAAACTGCTAAAACTCTAATAAAAGTATTAAAAATTAAATTTGATTAATGAATTGATATTTGAAAAAAACTGTATTAACAAGGAATGCCATCCACTGCAAGTTTTTAAAAAAAATATTCGAACTTGAATGGATAGATAAAATGTATTTTATTAACGACTGAAATTCTGAACAAGATGTATGAATAAATATGTACAGGGAAAGTGAAAACTAATAGTAGAAATTAAAAACAAAACATATATAAAAAAAGATAATTTTAAAAGTCCGCATCCCTTATCCCTACTTTATTTAAACTTTCAAGTATAGATTGCAAAGATTCAGCATGATGATTAAAAGCCTTCTTTATTGATGGAAAATAAACTATAGTGAGAATAACTAATAATTTAAAATGTAATCCCATAGAAAATCAGTAAGCTAATTCTTTAAAACTGTCAATCATTATTTTCCTTAAATGCCATTTCTTATCAGTATTTAACGTTCTTCTCATTTAAATATAAAGTTTTTAATAACGTGCAATAAATAATAACGAAAAAATATTAGAAAAGCTATTTAGTGTCAAAGTCTGTTTTCCACAAAAAATCTAACTTTTATAAAGGCTTGATACTCTTTAAATCCATCGAAGGAAAAACATCCTACCACTTCGGTATGATGTGAAAAGTTACCGAAAGAATGCCTATTCCATCAATTGATTGATGCTTAAAATTACTATTTAGCAAGGATAACAAGACGTTTAGGTCTTTATGTGTGATTAAAGTAAGAAGATACCATCCACTTGTAATCCAAATAATATCTGGACATGGAAGATTTCCTGCATATTTCCAAAGATTTGGAAGAACGTAGGAAAATAAATGCATTTGTAGAGAAATGGGTAGAGTTTACCTCTATTTAATGGAATATATGGAGATCTCAGAGTGAAGAAAGGACCTGAAGATTGTCAATAAGGATTTAAGTACAGTACGGATGGTACCAGGTCATCTCAAAACCCTAAAGGATATGATGTTAAAGATTGATAGTTTTATTCCAACTGTTTATGAGTGTGCCGATGGGAAGAAAGACAGCTGTTTAGTACCCCGAAATGAAATTTAGTTTGACTGTTTGGTCAATGTAAGGTTGGACAATACTTATTCAGCAGTCGACCACAACAAATCCTGTCGGTACTGCTACGTTCAGTGGTGTCGGGGTGGTAGGCTGTATGCAAGAAGAAGGTCTTTATGTATGATAGTTCTTACCGGAATCCAAACAGTGTTAGAACACTCTTGTCGTACTGTACAATTAGTTTTTTTCTTTATTTGCATTCTGAAATACATTTGATATTCCTCACTTTAAATAATTTTACAAAATTTAAAATTTTTAATTAAAATTTACTTTTTTAAATGATCTTATAAACCAACACACAATACACAAACTGTTTCAAATCATCAATTCCTCAACAGTGTTCTGAAATCTTTGCAGGGATGAATTTAGTTCAACAACCTGAATAGTCGCAAACAAAACCTTCAAGCATGAAAATTTGAGAAAAAGCTAATCACAACTAAAGTACAAGGTATTCACACAAAATACACTAATAGAAATGTACATTAAAGACAGAAACAGTCAGGCCACTAATTTCTAATTAAATAATAAGGCGACATTATTATGAGACTCCACATAGTTCACACCTCGGGCTACGAACTAATGTCAAGAAGATTCCTCCTTCAAGTGAGTCTGTCGTTTTACATTGTTTCCTGATAAAACCTGACGTCACATGGAATTCTCGAGAAAACCCTCCTGATCTCAGAATTCTAAAATTATTTCATATTCTAAAATATCGTTATAGTCAGAAGTCATTGAAACATATGTTAAGGATTTCTGCATATCTGCCTTTACAATCAGAAAAATAACATGGCAGGGAAAGAATATTAAAGATTTAAAGACTGCAAATATTTTATTTTTATGCCGAATGAAATTTTGAAATTCAAGGATTCAATTTTTACTTTTTCTGATATTTCTTTTTCTACATCCAACTATTAAATTTAATTGGATTTTAAAAAAAACATAGACGTAAAAACACATCGAAAATTTGTCGTTTTTCAAGGACCTACATCACAAACAAACAAAAAGATTATTTAGCTTCAGGTACTGGATTTAATAAACTCCATTTATAGAACGTCCTAATAAGTTTTCTCTTACCAGTAATCTTTAGCAAAAACTGAAAGAAAATGACGTTGTTAGCAAGTAAACAAGTGCCAAGAAGTTCTATTCTAATTTCGCTTTGCTGTGTTTTTTTCCAAACTTCTCCACTAATTAATAGCTAATTAATTAATTTGTTTCTGGGAAACTTCGTTATCAATTCTCACTTTAGTTATAATTGCTTTGCATTTAGTTTAAGGAATGTTAAAGAAAAGCTTATTTGCAAATGAATTCCTGTTCATGGAATTGAAGATTTTTTTTTTGAATAATACATTTAAAGTGGAGTCAAACAAATAGTTATTAACGCGTGACATTTCCTTATTTTTCAGATTTCTTAAAAGTCTAATTTATACACACCATAGTTGTTAATGAATAGAATTTTCAAATTTCATATTTTTTTTTATTTTGTTTGGAGCTAATTAATTATCTTTCCACAGAAACGATGGTACTTAAGAAATGGAATTGGAATTCTAAGTTAATAAATGTTTTAAGAAAATGCTCTTTCCTGCTTTCACTTTTGAAATGGAAAATGCAAAATTGCATTTGCAGGGTCAGTAAAAACTGATTTAATTCTTATTTTCCTTCTTTATTAATTTTATATTTATCTTGATATATAATTATAATTTATTACCTCTTTAAATGAAAAGAAATCCTATAGCCTTTTATATATTTACGAGGCATATCACACTTCCACAATCTAAAGGGTGATCAAGAAATAATTTGAAGTTTTCGAAGTATTTTAGCCTGTTATATATTTGACGAACTATAACAAAATTTGGCCTCCATACATAATAAGGAATGCGGTTTCGATTTGTCATCAGCAACAAAAAAATTAATACCAAAAGACTTCAAAGAGGGAAATCCTGGCACTAAAAGCCCATAAAATAAGAAAAAGAATACATAATTGTCTAAGGAATATCCACCATGGCCATTTGTCACCCACTTCCAATCCAGCCAAACATTTTCAAACTAGGCGTTTTGATTACCCGCGAGAAATTCTTGAATGGATAAATTCATATACGTATTCTTATTCTTGAATTCTTATACGGATAAAATCTCAGGATCTTATGTAATATCTTCTGCACCGACGATAATGGAATATCTGTTTTCCATGATATTGAACTTGCACTGCTGGTATCCTGCTCATTAGCAATCGCTTGATGCATAAAGGCAGTTGCAACACCTTCAACTTGTTCTACTTGATACCTCTATGTCATTGGCCTGGTTGCACGTCAATAATTCATGTTTTTCAAATCTTTTAACCATTTTTCAAAAGTAAGTTATGGTTATCGGTCCCACACGAAGCTGTTTTACCACCAGTATTCACGAATAGAAACACTGGTATTTTCATGTAGCTGGTAAAAAAATTTGATTAATAAGGCACGCTCACGTAATGAAAATACAGTTGGCAATACTTTAATCATGCAGATTTGTCTCTGTTAACAGCTAATAGTGTCTGACGTCATTGCAACGTGCTTGTTGCTCATTTGTCATGACATCAGAGACGATTAGATATAAAAGGTATTTTTCTTTCCAAAACGGAGACCAAAAACCAGAGATCAGAAAGAGTAGAATCTCCTTATGCGTTAATTATTTTATTTTGTTTCCCTAAATGACCAAAATACTGGTCATTTATTTTCTGATGTCTGTAATAAGTTTAATTTTATTTTATTGCTGCCTGCTGTACTGTTATTGCTTACAAAGAACAAGCATTTCTCTGCATAAAACACTTGTTACCATCTAGTTTCCGGTAACATAAATACCAAAGACGGGCGAATTCTTGTTGAATGACTTGAATTTCAAGGAACTCTTAATTTTACCCTCAATATCCTGTCGCAAAGTACCCATATATGAATATTAGTTATTGAAATCTCCCATCACAGAGCCAGAATTTCTCCTATTGGTGTGTTTGGTACTATTTTTCTGACAGATCGAAACCGCTTACTTTAATGTGTATGTTGGCAATTTTTTTTTATATTTCGTCCAGTACATAACAAGCTACAGGGATCCGAACGAAAGCTATTATTTCTTTACATCAATATTAATTCTGCACATCAATATTCGGTATTAACCTTTTTGGAATGTAACAACTACTAATGCCAGAGATATTAATTAATGCAAAAAATGTCATTACTTTCTTATCCTTTTTTATCCACACCTGATGCATTTATGAATGAATGCTAAAAAGAATAAATCGATCATTCATAATTTTTATTTTATGTAATGATGAATCCCTATTACATGTTTCTATTTAATGTTTTGATGTTTTTTAATAATTTTTCCCTTCCCCTTTATTCTTAAAAACTACATATTTTACAAATCATTATTATTTGATACTATCACGAACATGTAATTTTGCTTTCCTGAACATATAATGGCATCACAAAAAAGAATGATTTACAGTAATCTGTATTGGACAGTGCCAGAGATCGTATCATAGATCGCAGAACTTGGCGACACGGAGGTGTTTTGGGTGACAAAACTGATCATACCCAAGACATCAAGAATTTTCCCAATTCGTCTTTTAGGAACCAAGATACGTTGAGAATGCTCCTGACCGGTAATCTGAAGTTGGAGGGGTCGTCAATCGAGAAGACCTGAATAGTTAAGTATTGAATTGATAGTCCTAAGCTAAGGAGTAGTGTCGTCTAAGGAGTCGCCCTGTAGTATTGATAGTGGTCCTGAAGTGTGTAGTCGTGATCTGTGAATTCCTGTCGAGTGTTCGACGGGAACTGAGTAATCATCGATTGCGCAGTCTTGGAGAGGAGTCCTGAATTCGTCGCCGTGGTGAACAGAGGAGTCGCCGAGATAATACCGAAGCAAAGACGGATCGCTGAATTGCTTTGTGCCATGTTCTGGCGTTGTCGTGTCTCCTGTAGTAGCCCGCTGTGTGAAGTGGAGAATCGGCTGCTAAATCAAGAAGAGATAGAGGAGTAGTTCAGCCATTTGGAGAGGCCAACGTGAGTGTAGACAGAATCTATAAAGATTCCCTCTCCTGCTGAATCTTGTCTGACCGTTTTGTATGCTTGGGACGTAGTCACAAGCAAAGTTCTACGCGTAGGCTTCTGCTGTCCTGTTTGTTCGTCTCGGCTATATATAGTTAATGTCTGTAAATATTTGTGGCCTTTGCGTTGTCCTGCCGTCGTGTAAATAAACGTCGCAGCTGTATTTTTCTACTGAATGATTGATTATTGTTGTTTATCTTACCCCACTACAATTAAAAGAACCAGACGGATAGGAAAATCCTTAACAATACATTTAATTCACTCAAAACATTTTCAATATCTTTTTTCCATTCGATAAATGATTTCCTTGAAATTTTGAGAACTTTAACAAGTTCCATTAAGAAAATATTTTTCAATCTCAGACGGCCAATTTTTCCTTACTTAAATCACTTTAATAATTCATGGTTGGCTAAACCTTTCGCACAAAAAATAATAATTCAACCATCTAAAACCATTTTAACATTCTAAACTTCTGATAAATGGTATATTCGAATCTTTTCGCCAACCCATTCATGAAAGAAAACTCAAACCGGCTTGCTTTTTTTTAATGAAATTCATTTTACTGACTAATAATATATCTATTGGTTTGAAGTGCTTTAGAAAATATTTTTTTTATTTTAGCTGATAGAAAATCGAGTAATAAATCATCTTAATAATGAACGGAATACTGAACATAATTTTTGTAATATATCATGCTGATAATTTATTTAATTTGTAATTTAGATGAATCCAAACAAAAGATTCTAAAATCAATCTTATTTTCAAATTGCTATTCGAGTGAAAAAAAGTGTTTTTAACTTCTATTATTTCATTTCAAAGAATTTTAATCATAATTTCTAATAAAAAGGGGAGGCATTTCCCTTTGTTTATATTTAAATAATAAATTGTATTTAAATAATAAATTTCTTAGTAGTTCCAATTCTTTTCATTTCAGTAATATATAATCCAAAGAAAGATTAAATCAGCTTGATATTTTGACTTAGAAAAACATGTAAAACAAACAATGCTAATAATTTAATTCAAAATAGATTTACATCAGTAGCAAAGCAATATATTTTTTAGGAAAAGTTTCCGTTGAGATAATTTTATTAAATAATCTTTCTTTTATTTTTTGAATTCAAAACATTAATTCTATAATTAAAATAAACACATTTTCTTGGGGACATTCTAATAAATATATTTTTAAGGAGAATTAACTGTCATCAGACTTCATATAAGTTTTAGCAATCGTGTTAGATGAAAATATTTATTCAAAACAAACATGAATTAAAAGAGATTTTTTAAAGGCCTTGTATGTATAATGAATATTTCTTTGATAAAAGTAAAACACAGATGTCTGGCTTTAAAATTCATAATTCTAATTAAGAATAGAAACAGATGAACATAAAAACTCAACTAGTCATAAAATCTATGGAATGTTGATAGTTTCATTATTGTAACAACGTCAACACATTTATTGAATAAACTAATATATAAACTAAACCATGGAAATTTTAAATTTACAAAAATTCTACAGCCTTTTGAATGGTAATATTTTACATTTAATTTTCTTTTCAAAGTGAAATTTGTAAAGAATTTAATAAATTTGTTCAAGTATTATGTTGGCTATTGATATTTCTCGTTAGTTGCTCATCGAATTTTTATACAATTTTTTGAAGAACTACGGAATTTTATAGAAACATAATCAATAATTTTTATTTATATTTAATGTATGTATCTGACTTGGTTTCTACTGGGAGCACAATATCTGAAATTCGATTCTTTTGAGTCCATTTAAAAGTAAAATTTAAGGTATCCGTCTACGTTAAAAACACTGGTTATCGACCACATTTGGTCAATGTTTTTTATCGTTATTTCTTGAATTTCAGACTTTCTTGTTTCCGAAACAGTTTATCTTTCTAGGAAAAGGAAGACCTGATTTATTATCCAGGGTCGTATATTTTTCAGCTCAAATTTATCTTTCATTTCAATTTTCCAGAAACTTTAATTTTCATAAAAATTCTCAACCGTTAACAAACCTCAAAAACAAACAGAGGAATTTATATAAAAACTTTATTGTCGGTGAAATACTTTTTCATTTATGGGTGTTTTTAGAAAAAGTAACTTGCAAATTTAGAGGGGAAATGCATATATGCGTATATTTTTATCCAGAACTTCTTTCAACATTAAAATCTTTCTGAGAGTTTGATTCATTTCATTCATCATTATATTCTATAATTTGTGTAGAAAGAAAAATAGGATTCTTTCCGGTACAGTTTTGTGTAGAGAGTTAAGCGTTTTTGTTTAAATTTCATAAAATTTACTACGAATTTTCCTATTTCTCAAAATGTTTTATATTTCCAAATAATTTTGTTGTAATTATTGTATTTTGTATTATAATTAATAATATATATAAAACCATAGTTTTTTTAAAAATCCAATTTTTTAAAAGTTTTCTTACGAACGTAGTCGGATACATTAAGAAAAGTATTTACGAAAAAACCCCCTGAGAACTGAAATTGATGACGTATTCAAAATATCGCGTCATTTCAATTAAATTTAGAAGTTAGTTACACCTATTTCCTGTGGTCATGTCGAAAGACGTAATACTAATGTTCAAGAAACTAGAAAAAAAAATGACAGAAACTAGGAAGCATACGAATCTCAAGAGCATTCAGAAAATCTCAAGGATTGTTAATTCGAGGATTTTCTTAGTTTGCATCAAATATAGTATTGTAAACTACAATTTATAATATAGTTGGTATGTTGATTATTTTATTTTAAAAAACTCCCCTTTGTTAAAAGTCTTTCTTCGCATTAATATATTTTTTGAGATCAATGCAAAAGACATAACATATATGTCCTTCACACTTTTAAATAAAATAAAAAGAATTCACTTTTTGGTGTTTCAGTTTCTTTTCATTTCACTACGCTCGAAGGAAAATTTTTGAAAAATTGGATTTTTTACTAATTGTTTAAAAATATGGTTTTTAGATATAGTCAATTATAATTCAAAATACTATAACTACAACAAAATTATTTGGAAATATGCTATTTTTTGAGAAATAGGAAAATTTGTACTAAATTTTAATGAAATTTAAACAAAAACGCTTAACACTCTACACAAAATGGTAACGCAAACAATTCTATGTTTCTTTGTACACAAGTCATAGAATATAATGATGAATGAAATGAACCATGAATAAAATTAAAGATTTTGATGTGCACAGAAGTTATGGATAAAAATATAATTATATATGCATTTTTCCTCTAAATTGGCGGCGTCCTGGCATAGGGGTAGCGTGTCTTCCCCGTGATCCAGACATCCCGGGTTCGAGTTCTGGTTGGGACATGGCTGTTCTGTGTTCTATCTATGAAGCGAATGAATGAGCCCCCTTGTAAAAAAGGTTTGTGCAAGCGAATATGTGTGTCACCTTCATTTGAGCTAAACGTCAGACTTCTGTCCTCTGGGTACTGAGGGGTCTTTATCCTCAGAAGCTACTGCACCCCCTTTCCGTGAAAACGCGGACAAGACATCATCATCCTCTAAGTTTGCAACTTAATTTTTTAAAAACACCCATAAATGAAAAAGTAAATAAATTTTTGATTCATTTCATTGCCACAGGCATCTGAATTATATTACTGAATTAAATTAAATATATGAATGTAGAATTTATTTTTTTAAAAGATAAAGCCAGGACACTGACATATTAAAAGATATTTATTTTTCATTTACCTACTTTTTTCCTCTCAAAGCCATTGTCATGAAATATGCAAATAAAATGACGATTTCATACCAAAACTCCCCCACAAGCGGTTACCGTATGGAACCCAATTAACCTAATTTCGTTTCCATCCTCAGAAAATAGCGCGGAATATACGACATTATGATTACCACCGAAAACCTCCCACTTGGAGGGGATGGACCGAAAAAGAAGAAAAAGCAATTTTGTCGCAAAACGAACACTAGATATTCGCTTAAATGGTGTTTACCATTTCTCCCTTGTATTTCCTTTCGATTTGATTTCATTCGAATGCAAATCGCTTCACTTCAGATCAAGTTATACAGTTTAACAATTTTTAGAATGGCAACCTCATTGGTGCAGATAAGGGAGTAGATTTGTGGAGAAGAGGGATCGAAAGTAATGAAATTTTCCCTCAAACGATATTCTTCCTTCCCTCTTCGGGAATCTGGAGCGTGACAAGGATTTTTGATCGGATTCCGGTTTAATAAAATTTCGTTCTGGAGCGAAAGGGGTATTTGATTTAGCCTCTGCGGGTTCGGAAGTTTACTTTTGTCGGTCACCGTTCGAGTGGCCTTTTTCCTTCCGTGATCTGAAAAAGTGTGGAGAGGAATGGAACTTAATATTCGAAGAAAGTGTGTTTTCCAAGTATCTTTAACATGAACACAGTGGGAAGTTTTATTTTGCATCAGACAGAGTGACCAAATTCTTTTGTTACTACATCCTAATAGGACACATCATTTTTTCAGTGGAACGCGTTTTTGATTGGTTGGTTGAGTTTTCTGGCGCAAAAGCCATATCTAGCCATGCTTCCCCAACGTAGAACGCGTTGTGGTTTTTTATATCTAATTCGATTATATATTGCCTACATGTTTCCACGAGTTTTTCAATGAAAAATTAATATTATTGTTTCCTATGGCACTTGTCATAGACAAACTCACTAAAAAAGTCAACGATTTTAAGCTGAGTGTTAACGTCTCTTGTTTAAATAGCGCCATCTAAAACCAAAAGCACGTCTTGGATATTCATACATCATAACCCTTTTCACTGGGCGGTTTAGTTTAGTTTGTTTTAGTTATATTAACGTCCAGTTTTGAAGCAACACTAGGGCTATTTTGAGATGGACCTCGTCATTTTAAACCTCGGTAATATGACGAGGATGACACCTGAGTTGGCAGCCCCTTCTCCACGCCACACCACACCAGCGGGAGGACGTTTGAGTTGACAGATTTAACGTGCAATAGACCCCCTTACACGACGGTTCTTGGGTGGAATTGAATCTCGAGCCTGCGACCCTTAGGTTCCGAAGCCATGACTTTACCACCAGGCCACCATGGCCCTATTTCACTGGGCGGACTTCATTTAGATATTGCATCCACACATCGAGATTTAGACCTGAATCAGAGCACGATCATCTTTGATCCAATATTCTCAATGGTATTTGTTCTTTGACTTGGAGGATTTGGTGACTGGGTCTTATTTATATATGCACAAACCACCTTATACTCGGAGAGTCTTCAGTCGATGGGGTTCAAACTCCCTACCCAAGGGATGCGAGTTCAATGCCCTACCAAACTGGCTCTGATAAAAAACGTAACAGTGTATTACAATCTTATATTATTTTCTACTAGAAATATCCTCGAATATCTGATATTTGCAAGATCATGAAATCCTATATTTTGGACTATGGTCAAAAATAGTTCGCACAGTGGAGTTCGGGTTAATGTATGTATTAACTAGAGAGAGTAGTCTTCTCAAAATTTCTCGTGTACTCTGTAAAAAAGATGCCATCACAGTGAACACCTTGCATGACTTTGGTGTACAATAGTTTCGAAATATTAATTTTTAGCTTGAATTCCGCAATTTTGCTGAATTTATTATGCTATTTTTTGATATTAAACCCTGTTCTCTGACTAAAAGTATACAAAAAATGTAATTTGGGTTTTAGATATGTTCTTCCAAATCGATTAAAGCAAAAAAAAAAAAATAATTAATAAAAATTATTTACCAAATTTGATTATTTAAGTCTCCGTGTTTTTGATTTATCGCTTTTACATATTTCTGAAAATATAAATCGTAATAGGGTCAATTCATTGTTAGATTTCGCTTAGAATTTGAGAAGCGTACTAAAGATGTTAAATCTGTATGCCAAATTTTATCTACCTAGATTTCTTCATTCGCAGTAATCGTGTTTAAGCATATTAATTGTGGCCTGAGGACATTTTTTTGCCCAATTGCTCACAAAATTTGATCGAATTCTACACATTCTTTTTTAAGCTGGTATATCAAATTTCATCAGTCCACCTCAAAGCGCGTTTGAGTTACAGACAGACGGACAAGAAAATATTTAGAAATGACATGTAAAATGAATCAATGAATTGGCGATTTTTGGACAAGTCTTTAAAATCTACGTTGATTTCCAAATATTATTACGAAATGAATTCATCAGAAATTCCTTCGTTTGTCTGTTATAACTATTATACTGAGCACGCACTCTCATTGTAGCCCCTGTAGGGTTTCATAACTGTTACAGGGGGCAAATAGTTCCAATTGTAAAATATTGCCAGTTGTAAAACGAATTATATTTTACATTTTTTTTAATTCATTGAATGTGTTTCGAAACACATCGATGAAATTTAACTTTTATAAGGTTTCCCAGTTCAATCAATCCCAGTGAGTAAAATCTTATGAATAATCTAAAGCATATGATGAAAAATTTTCCATCGCTTTGTAACTTCAATTGACAGAATTATAGCTCTTTAACTTAAATAGGGGCTACATGCAAATACACTGAAGTGACAAAAGTCATGGGATGACTGTTAATATCGTGTCGGTTCTCCTTTTGCCTGGCGAAGTGCAACAACTCGACGTGTCATGGAGTCCACAAGTCGTTGGAAGTCCTCTGCAGGAATATTGAGCCATGCTGTCTGTATAGACGTCCATAATTGTGAAAGTGTGGATAGTGCAGGAGTTTGGGCACAAAACGGACCTTTCGGTGATGTCCCATAAATGCTCGATGGGATTCATATCGGGCGATCTAGGTGGCCAGATCATGCGCTGGAATTGTCCGGAATGTTCTTCAAACCAATCGCGAACAGTTCTGGCCCGGTGACATGGCGCATTGTCATCCATAAAACTCCCATCGTTGTGTGGGTACGTGAAGTCCACGAATGGCTGCAAGTGATCTGCAAGCAGCAGAACATAACCATTTCCAGTCAATGATCGGTTCAGTTGCACCAGACGACCGAGTCCATGCCATGTAAAAACAGCCCACACCATTATGCAGCCACCACCAGCTTGAACAGTGCCTTGCTGACAGTTTGGGTTCATGGCTTCGTGGGGTCTGCTCCACACTCGAACTCTACCATCAGCTTGTAACAACTGAAATCGCGACTCATCTGACCACTCCACGGTTTTCCACTGGTCTAGGGACTAGTCGATATGCTCACGAGCCCAGGAGAGTCGCTGCAGACGATGTCGTGCTGTCAGTAAAGGCACTCGAGTCGGTCTTCTGCTGTCATAGCCCAAGGAAGACAAATTGCGCCGCACAGTCCTATCGGACACGTCCCTCGTACGTCCCACATTGATTCCTGCAGTTATTTGACGAAGTGTTGCGTGTCTATTAACATTGACCATTTTACACAGACGTCGGCGGTCTCGGTCGTTAAGTGCAGGTGGTCGCCCACTGCGCTGTCCATGATGGGATGTGATGCCTGAAATTTCATACTCTCGGCACACTCTTGATACTGTGGATCTCGGAATGTTGAATTCACTAACGATATCCGCAATGGAATGACCCATGCGTTTAGCTCCAACTAACATTCCACGTTAAAAGTCTGTTAATTCTCGTCGTGCCGCCATAAATCACGAAAAACCTGTTCACATGAATAACTTGAACACAAATGAAAGCTCTGGGAAACGAACTGCGCATTTATACTTTTTCGCTGCGATACTACTGCCATCTGTATATTTGCATATTGCTATCCCATGACTTTTGTCACTTCAGTGTATATTTTAAGATACGATTTGAAAAAATTACAGATCAGAGCATAATTTCAATTTGCCAACGATCCCTTAATTCTTTGTTTCTGTATATAGAAGCAAAATTCATTTAAAGTTGATGTTTTCAATGCTTCATAATTTCATCAGTTTCAGCAGCAGAAAAAATATTTTTTTTTGTTTAAAGTCTTAGAGAGATAAAAATATTTTATTAAATGATGATCGATAAAACGGTGGAACTGATCAAAAAATATTTTATTATTTTCCTAAATGTTTATTTACAAAAAAATAAAATATAAATCTTTCCAATACTTAAAGAAATTTTACAATTATATCTATATGTCTGTAACAATTTGGCTATTATAAGAATGGAAATCTTGTAAACTACTCTCTTATTGGTTGCTTAGAGGGTTTTTTCTCTTCTTATCAAACTTTATATCAATTATACCATGATTTTTAATGAATTTTTTTAAAGGATCCGAATTTGTTAAGGCAGATTTTAAGATATAAATTTTACTAGTTTGTTTAAATAATTCGATATTGTCAATAGAAATTTTAAACCTTGAGCTTCATTTTGAAATATTTGAAAAACTTTTTTTCTGCTATATACGCGGAAGAGAAATGGATTTCCATCATTCTGATAAAATAAAATTTCTTTAAATTAAATGCTGCCTTTCGCTTTATCATTCAATTAAAAAAAATTTCAGTTTATTCCATACAATTGTGTATACAGAAGAAACAATTATTAAGAAATTAAAATCAGAAATTATCAAATTAAAATGCTTTAAATAATTTCTGCAGGATCAGAATTAGAATTTTAGATAATCTATTTCACTAAAAATCTAAATTTTTAAAAACTCTTACTTTGTATGATCTTGACTATATTATTTTTATTCAATGACATTATTTAAGCCCTAACAATCAAAATCAATTCATCGGAATTCTGTATCGAAAGATAAATTAATTAGTTATCTCTCCTTTACTTTATGATCTTTCTCAGGAAATGAAATCTCTTCCCAATTTGCTTAAAGTAATTCGAAAGTACAATTATATTACATTGAAATCCAAGTTTTAGTCAACTTTTTTTAAAAAATGGCTTCAGTAAAGAGAAAGGGAAAATTCAAGTCAAACGACAGTCTTTCCAAAGTTTTTCGCGTGATAATTACGATCTCAATTAACATGTATAGAACAACGTAGCGAAAAAGAACTGAACAATAGGGTGGCATGAAAAGTTAATTTTTGATTTTTAAATTGGAATAGTGTGGTAAAGTTGCCTTTTGGTGTTGATATAATTAATTAAAAATAAGAAATATATTAGGTCTTGAGGTGCTGTAAAGATGTAAAAGATTTTATAAAATTGAAGTTTTTGAAAGTTTGAAATCTTTGAAAGTTTTTTACGATATAACCAGCTTTTTATTTTTAATTTGTAATGGCATGAAAAAGTTACCTTTTGGTATAGATAAAAGGAATAAAAATTCTAAAAAATATTAGGGTATATCTTGAGGTGCAGAAGTAAATTAAAGCTTCATAAAAGCGCGATTTTTGTGTGCCATAAATTAAAAAAAATTCATTTGGCATTGTCATATGAATAAAAGTATAAAACAGTTTTATTATTGCACTGGAATAGCACTGAATTGTAGCCGGAGCTGTTGTTATTGAAGTAAGGTGGAGACTTGTCTGCGTTTGGTGACAAGGACACAGTTGATTTCAAATCAGTAGCTTTGCAGAGTTCAGTTGAGTTGGCACCTCTCCACCATCTATTTTTCGACTGATTTGTTAGTTTGTGCTTATGTGCTTTGCTGAGAGTAAATTGGCTTAGTCTAATTGAATAAAGACAAGACACATATGAGACTGCTCTATTTTTGAGAAATTTAGGGATTTGCTTGAAGTTAAAAACACTCCTGACGAATCTAACGCTGCTATTATACTAGACATAACCAAAATTAATTCAGAGAAGATCCTTTGCTTCTAATCCCTTTGCTTCTAAAAAAAGAAATTCAGAAATGATGAAATCTTATCATGCAAAATACATTAATTTATTTAAGTCTAAAAGCAAAAGTGTTCAGATAAGTTTAATTTCAACTTCACTGAAATCACAGAAGAAGCTAGACGTTTATTTGACTTGCCTTTGGACTTTTATTGCTGACGTATTTTTTTAAAATTGCCAGTTTATGGAATAAAAGATTCTAAACGATCAAAACTCTAAGAGGAAAATGGATATAGATAATATTGATATTGCTTTGAGGAAGAAAGAGGCGAGAAAGAGTAAAAAACTACAGAGAATAGTTAAGTTTAGTTAAGAACGAGCAAAAAAATCCTAGTGCATCAGAAACGATTACTGGAAACAATGACAACGCTGAGGAACAACAGTGTCCTTTGCAAAAAAAAAAGGCAAGCCAACCAGATCCATCAAATAGACAAAAAGCAATAAAACTACCAAGGGTTTATGCGGTTTAATATTAAATTAAAATAATATACAGAAAGCATCTGAAGCCGAATAAAATAAGATATAAGACTCGTTCGACTTTTCCTGGATTCATTTTCTTAATGCAAGCAGTGGAAAGATCTTGTTGGATTGTTTGCCGGATCGGCTGAAAATGTATGTGGTTCAATCGCAAGAGAAGGATACATACGAGCAAAAATTTACTTGTATGTGAATATGAAAAAAATTTTTAAAAGACAGTTTCACGTGACAATGAAGTAGAAACAAACGTTTTGCAATTTTAATATTTGTAATCTTTAAAGATTTAGAAATAATAACGGCAAAACTAAAAATAAATTCTTTTTGTATTATTACACTTTGCAATTAATATTTTTTTTTCGGTTGTAATGTTTATATATGTATTTAAAATCTTCTGTTGTCTAACATTATAAGTAAGAAAATTTCATAAAAATATTTTATAAAAATTTATGTTTTTTGAATATTTTTACTAACTTTAAACTCTTTTCAATACCTCGATTTATTTTTGAATTCCAACCAGAATTTTTAAAACTCTTTTTGAATGTAAAAGTTAATTTTTCACCACTGTTGCCAAACTAAAACCTAAAAAAAATTAATTTTTGATTTCCGTTTTTTTTCCACGAATTTCAAGCTTTTTGTGGCACCTCAAGATAATGTAATATTGCAACCAAATTTTTTAATATTGTTTATGAACCCAAAAGGCAACTTTTCCTCACTATTTCCTAACTAAAATATACAAAATTCAGGCCATTCTTGTTAAAATTTACTGGGCAATTCTGAATTTGAAAAGGCATTTTTAAACGAAAATATGAATGCAAAAGAGGATTGATTACAAAACAGCTGTGACCGACATTTGCTATCTTCTGTTTTAGAAGGAAAAAAAATATATACTAGAATTGCATTTGCACCCAGAAAGCTGATTATTTGAAAATTCCTAATCTAAGCATCGTGGATTCCCTAAGAATATCGAATTATATGAACAGATTCGAAAATACTGTTTGTAGATCTCATAAAGAGAGAAAGTTAATGAAAAAATTTAAAAATCACAGAGCTGTTTTTTAAAAATTTTAATGACTATTACAAACATTTATGACCGTCATTGTAAATAAAGCTATTATGAATTGATATTGTAAAGAATAGTGAAACCCAAATTCAGAGTTAAACATTCGGATTGAAGTAATGAAAAACATGGTAACATTGTAAAACATGGTAAATATTGTAACTAATCTATATTATTATTTCCCTGCGCAGTCACTTTCATGGTAAGGGAGAAGGTTTTACAAATAACTCTAACGGATATTGAATGGTTACCAGAGCAAGAAACCCCGGCTTCGTAGCAGACAATTAGCCAACATTTGTCGACAAAAACGAGCGCTCCTGAAACTTGTAGCATTTCGGCGATATATAAATCAGTTATTAAAGTTATTTTATTTTACTACAAATTCTTTTGACTTACCTTACAAAACTATGAGACTGAGTAATAAGGTTGAGAGTTAGTCTGTTGAATTAATTTCATGGAGCAATTCAGCGAGTTCTCACTGATCGCTTTTGTTGTTACAGTTGATTAATACTGATTTTGCCGCACGTAAGTTGCTGTTACCTACAAGTGCATCTCCCTATAGTTAACTCTAATATCTTCATTTGGGCTTAGATACTGTGAATTCAATGTAGAATAAAACATTTTTAACTGCTTAACTGTTATTATCTGTTGAAATTATTACAATAAAGCTTACAAAAAGGTTTTGGAGATTTTCTTAACAATATTTTTAATTTGTTCTCTATTTTAAATGTCTCTAAATTAATCTTATAAATGAGAATCAACTCCTATAAAAAGCATTTATATTCAAATAATTTATCTCTTACATTATTTTTTTCCTTTTAATATTTTTCAACTTAAGGTATCCGATTATGTTAAAAACACAAGTCATCGACCACATAAGGGAATATTTTTCAATTCTTATTTCTTGTAATTTAGACTTTTTTATCATAGAGCAGAATTTTAAGCAAAATATATTTTCCAACTAAATTTTGCCTTTAGTTTTTATTTTCTCAAAATTTTCATAAAAATTCTCCACCGACAATATGATATATCAAATACTGATACAGGTATTTGCATAAAAATATCAGCATATATTTTAAATGATATGAACCAAAAGGTTTGTTGGTGGCGAAATTTCATTTTTTCATTTATACGTGTTTAAAAAAAAGTTAAATTGTAAATTCATTGAAAAAATGTATATATACGCATATTTTTGCCCCTAACTTCTTTGCATTTCATTATGTTTCTTAGATTTTGGTTCATTTCCTTCACCATTATATTCTACAACTTATGTATAAAGAAAAATAGGATCGTTACAATTTTATGTAGAATGTTAACCGTTTTGGTTAAATTTCACTAAAATGTTCCACACATTTTCCTATATCTTAAAATATATTATATTTACAAATTATTTTGTTGTATTTATTGTATTTTGTATTACAATTGACAACACATCTAAAAACCATAGTTTCAAATAGTATTTTTTTTAAATCCAGTTTTTCAAAAAATACTCTCGACTGTAGTCGAATACCTTAAACATTTTGTCTACCTTTAAATAATTTTAATCTATAAAATTGTTTAAACAATATACATCAAATGAATCAAATTTAACTGAAAAAATAGATAAAATAGACAAGAGTGAAAAAATGGACAATCCTGAATAACTTGGTACCAGATACAATTATTCTGCGAATGAGATGCATTTATTCTCTAGTCAAAATTCCCCCAAAACCTAAATAAATTTTTTAAAACCCAGAACCTAAGCAGGCAGGACAGCTCAGACATAGCTACAGTGAAAATAAATCAATGATAATTCCGGAGAAGAATTGTCCTTTAAGGATAATTGTAAACTCAATCGATATGGAAGCAAATTAATACCAAATAAACGTCAAAAAAGGAAGTTTCCAGTTTGGAAACAACATCTCGTTCATGAAAATGTGACTGTAATGGAAGATTAATTAAACGACAGCTGCTACCGACAGCCACTATCTTCTCTTCTAAAACAACAGAGAGAAGAAATCTCATCTAAGCTATATTTGTATCGAGAAAGTTCGTTTCAAATCGGAGGGATATTTCTAAAAGATGAAGTCTGAAAATAATATTGAAGATCCTTTCATTTCAGAGTAAATGCTTTATGATACGGCAAAGATTGAAAGTTACCAATTGTTTCATTCAGGAAAATTATCATCATCATCAATGATAAATAAATTGCAAGAATGATCAATGTACTAAAAATAGTCGTTAAATCTAATCATTTACTATAATAAAATATAAATGCAACTGTGTTTTGCCAGCTAGATAAATTAAGGAAAGTTTAAAAAATTATATATATATACAGAAAGAGAGAGACAGAGAGAGTCCGATAGAGAAGCCTCGTGATTCATATCGCTTTATACTGGTTAGTGAGAAATTAATTATGACAAATAACAGCTTGAAAAATAGTGTTCTCACATGATAACTGGAAATTTGCGGTAGTAAATTTCTCTTTTTAGTTTGTTTTATATCGCAATATTATTTATCAATGGTAACATCATAGAAAGAGAAACATTTTTAAGACAATACTTTTCGAATGAAAAACATTGTAAAGAGTTAACTGTATATTTTAAGCATCACGTGCTCAAATGATTAAAATAAAATTGAATAAAAAATAATGATTGCTGGTTTTTTCTTTTCATTATTTTGCAAAATTCTTAAACTCACCATGAACAGGGTGGCCATAATTAAACTGACAATGTTCTGTAGCGCGATCAGTTTGCGAGAATGACGCCACATTTTGAAGGATTATTAAACAAGACGGAAAACAAAGCATTCCGAGACAAAAAATTAGTTCCAAAATTCATCGCTAGGGGGATATGTGGCACTGTGTAATAGAAAATAGAGTGTTATCAAATGTAATTCAATACGGAATAAATTTGCCTTTTTTTCGCACATTTAAATCATGCTCAATGTAGCTGTCGTGTTTGTGGACTACATATTGCATTCTGTACACAGTATTCACAACAGCAGAAAGTAATATGTAATAATAAAAATAACATATCACTGACTGTAGGAATCCCCGTACAGTCAGTGATATGTTATTTTTCAACTTAGCCAGGTCCTGGACAACTCCTTGATAAACCTTGGAAATTTGAATAAAGAACTTCTTCTTCTGCGCAGCGTTCTCTGTTACCCAGTAAATGAAATTCCAGATAGAGTCTTACTCTATGTTTGTATAAATTTTTCGGTTTTTATTCAAAGTGTTGCCATATTGCACTTGAACTAAATCAGTAAATGTGCAAAAGAAAAGGTAATTTTATTTCCTTATTGATTCTAATTTGTTAAAACAGTTTTCTATTACACAGCGCCACATATTCCGCTAGTGGTGACTTTTGGAACGTTTTTTTTTCGCGGAATCCTTCGTCCACCGTTTTGTTTAAACTTCCTACAAAATGTGGCATCATTCTCGCAAATAAATCGAGCTACAGAACACTGTAAACACGGTCAGTTTTTTTTATGACCACCCTGTATATCTATATATTCCGGAAACTAATAATTAAAATATTATAAACATTAATATCAGATTTCTTAAAAATGCAATTACTTTTAATAAAATTAAAAATAAGCTATTTGGGATTTTGATTTCTTTCCATTCGTTTTCGATTCGATTCTAAACTTGTTATTAAAGGGATAGAATTCATAAAAAAAATAAAGAAAAGATAATATAAATATATCGGCTTTATTTATTCTTTCTTCCTTTTTATTATTTTGTATCTTACATCTCTCAATATCTTTTCCTTTATGATAAGGAAAAGGAATGAAGATTTTATGCCCGGATTTTCACACAAACGATAATTGACTGCAATCGAAAGAATTTTTTTTATGTATGTGTACGCTTTAAAAATAATATAAGATATCCAACTTCATGATTATGACTGCGAAATCTCCCCTTTTGCAGAGGAATGAACCAAAACGAGGAGAAAGAGGCACCAGAATCAGAAAGTAATTTTGTCGCAAAACAAACATTTGGTAGTCGCGTTAATGGTATTTGCCGTTCCTCTCCTTGAATCCACCCAAATTCGATTTCGTTGCGATGCAAATCACTTCACTTCAAATCCAGTTTTGCAATTTAACTATTTTCGGGTCGAGAAGCGTCATTGGGCGCGACTAAGCGGGTGGAACGAAGGGGGTGAGGAACGAAGGAGATGAAATTTTTCCTCGAACGATATTCTGCCATTTCCCCGGGATTCAGGAATAAGAAGGGCGAGTGGAGATTTTTGATCGGATTCCAATTTAATAAAATTTCGTTCTGTGGGCAGAGGGTTGTTTGATTTAGCCGCGGAAGTTTCCGGAGTTTACTTTCGTCAGCGGGGCTTTTCATCCCAGGATCCGAAATGGTTCGGAAAAGTCCAAGTTCCTTGTTTGAAAGGAATAAATGGAATTCCTGGGCATTCCAAGAACATTCGATTCCAATGCCCTGTAACTGAACAATTAGAATTGCCAACTATAGTTAGTCTATTCATGTACTAAATAAGTTTTATGAAGTACTAGCAGGTACCCAGCGAGTTGTTGCAGCAGAAGAAATAATTTTGTAAATATCACTTGGAATTTAAAATAACTGTCTTTTTCATTAGGAATGATTGAAATATTAATGTTTATTCTCTTGTTGATAATGAGGGCCGCGGTGGCCTAGTGGTAAGGTCTCGGCTTCGGAATCGGAGGGTTGCAGGTTCGAGACTCGATTCTACCGAAGAACCGACGTGTGAGATGGTCTCTTGCACGTTAAATCTGTCAGGCCAAACGTCCTCCCGTTGATGTAGTGTGATGAGGAGAGGGGGGTGCCAGTTCAAGAGTCGTCTTCGTCATCTGACCGTGGTTCAAAATTACGAGGTCCGTCCTAAAATAGCCCTCCTGTTGCTTTAAATGGGACGCTAATATAACTAAACTGTTGATAATGAATACATTCATTGAAATCGAACGATATATAAAGGAGAAGCAAAAATAATATTCATTCTATTTTTTTAACTCAACAGAGTCTTCAAGATTATTGCGAATCAATGGCGGAATAGTCCAGCGCTGTATTGAGTCCAAGCAAGTTACATTCTGATTTATGCCGAGTCCTGTTGTTCACTATGGAAGCAGCATCAAGTCGTGTGAGGAGTAGCCAGTCGTGTAGTAGTGAGTCGGCAGTTTTATGCAGCTAAAGCGAGGAGACAGTGGAGAATTGAAGACGTTTGGAGATACCCCTCTCCTGCTTAATTCTGTCCGGCCGCGTTATCTGCTGTGGTAGAATATTACTTCTAGGCTACTGTGTGCTGTATTGTGTTGCTGTGTATTCGGCTTGGCTCTATATAACTGTAGTACTTGTATTTTTCCCATCTATATTTTCGTTTCTTGTTTAACCTTCCAGCGGGTGTGACCGTCATACCAACATGAAAGGCCGTGCGTATTTCCCACATACGCTATAGTAAATAGTAAATTTTCAAAAGCGTAACCATTAAAATTATATTGTAAATAGCTTAGGGTTAATAACTACAATCACTTTAAACGTATTTTTCTTTAAAAAAAGCAGAAACAATATTAACATAGATTGCAATAACAATATAAAATGACCACAGGTTTACTGAATTGATTTAAAAATAATATAAATGAAATTGTCTATATTTTGACAGAGCAATTTGCATATAAAATAAAGAAGTGCAAAAATACAGAATTTATGTATAAAAAGGAAAAACAATATTGAAAGTTATATATGAAAAGGAAGAAAATAGTTTCATTATTTCATTGCAGGGTTGCAATTTGAGAAAATGTGTTTCGTGTGCTCCAAACATATAGATTTCTGTCAAATCTCACAACCAAACCTTGTGACTCTAGTCGGCTTTTCTTATTAGCAAGGTTTTCCCCCTGAGGTCGCATCTTCCACTTCTTCAATACCTAGTTCGGCTTTTCTCTTCAGCACCTATAATATTAGCTCACTTTTTAGAGACGTGAGTGCTTTTTTTTAACATTTTCCTTCGTAAGAGCATTTGCCAGCTGTCGCCAATCTAAAACAACACGGATTTATTTGTAAAATCATACAAAATCAGATGTGATAAAAACTGACATAAATGGTGGCGCGTATCTCTAAAATACAAGTATCTGATCGGCAAAGTCTTATTAATGCCACAAACTTAGGACGACAACTGAAAGTAGGTCAAAGGGACAAATAGCCAAAGACAGGCGTTCCCAGTGCCACCAGGTCTGAAGGTATAAAACGAAATTCATTTCCAGTATATCTCTCATATACGCGCGCCCGCTGGAAAATCAAATAAACGTTATCGTTGTTTTCAACTGAGACCTGCTTATTGTATTCTCATAACATACACCCATTACAGAAGCAAACCCGGTGGTATATCCGGGTTGTAACAGCATTGCTTTTCATCGAAGAAATATAATATATTCATAATGCAGAGATTATTAACCTCCTTAATCATCAAAATATTTGAAAATATTTAAACAACTGGAATACAAGCCAGCAGAGTACATCATGTTAATTAAATGTATTGAACCGCTAAAGAAACTGTCTAGACAATTTGCATTGCAACTGATTTTTCTATCTGTAAATTGCACCCATCTCTTATTCAAACCTTCTTCCATTACACCCACTGAACGAACTTTTAACAAGAATGAATGCGACTAAGATAATGTTATACTTAAAACAGATTAATTGAAAACTATTCTTAAAGTATGTTCCTGGAAATTATAACACAGAATTTCATTAAATGGATCGAGATATATATCTTGACCATTATATAACTGCAAACTATTCAAATAAAAAAAACAGTTTGTAAAATACTATTGCTGTAGATGTTTGATTAAGCTGTGAATATTATCTATTAATTCTAGCTTAAAAGAAACCATTCTCTCATGTTTTTACTCTGAATACGTCCATGTCATGACGGCGGTTCAAAACAGTCCTAGGATTATTTCAAAATATAATTGAATATTATAATTTATATATAAACGTTAATATAATTGAACTCAAATTATCTCGTAACTCTCTATTTTATATCAATACATTGAATATAACTTCATTTTTATACGAATACTATTAATATTATTTTATTTAATAATTTTCCCTAAAGCAGGGTATTTCAAAACTCGCATGCAAAAAATTAAGTGGTGTGATTGAAAACATTTAAACAAGAAATTTTCACCATACAATCCGATGTACCGCTAGGTGGCACTGTGATGGAAGGCATAAAGCTCGAATTTACCTACTAATCTTCATTTCTACAATGGATTTCAGAAGTCCTGGCGACGTAAACGAACTTATTACTAATCCAGAAATAAAAATAAGAAGATATCATCTACTTATAATCCAAATAATATCTGGAAATGGGAGATTTCCTGCCTATTTCCAAAGATTTGGAAGAACGCAGGAAAATAAATGCATTTGTGGAGAAATGGGTACGGTTCAGCACTATTAAATCGAAAGTATTGAGGTCTCAGAGTTAAGGAAAAACCTGAAGATTTTAAATAATGATTTAAATACATTACTGATGGCACCAAGTAATCTCAGAATCCTGAAGGATATGATGTCAAAGATTGATAGTTTCATTCCAACTGTTTGAGAGTGGGCAGATGGGGAGAAAGACAACTATGTAATACTCCGAAAGGAATGTTAGTTTGACTGTTTGGTCAATTTAAGGTTGGACAATACTTATTCAGCAGTCCACCACAACAAATCCTGTCGATACTCTTATGTTCAGTGGTGGCGGGATGGTCGGCTGTATTCAAAAAGAAGAAGAAGGTATGGTGACATACAATAATCAGGTAATTCCATGTACAAGACGTGCATGCAATTTTTGAATGGTCTGGTGAGTGGGGATGGTTTTAAAGCTACAACTGCACAGGTAGCGTTTCCGAGAAAGCATCGTGGAAGTCTTGGTCAGGGCGGACCCACACTATGGTTAGCACGCTCACCTGATATTTCCATTCTTTTTCTTGTGGGGGCCATTTCAAAAGTCTCGTCTCCGAAGAGGACATAGTTGCCAGGATTTCTGTTGCTGCTGGCACCGTCAGAAAAATACCGGATAAGTTTGAAAAATTGTGCCTCTCACCACGTCGCAGGTGTAACGCCTGCATTACAGCAGAAGGTTTCTGTAATTTTGTCATACAAGTTATCAATAAAATTAATCAGTACCTCCTATATCTGTGCGTTGATTCGTTCTTTCATGTGACAATAACGGATACCTCCTAGATGTTCACTGTTTGTTCTCCGCCAATATATTGTATGGTGAAAATTGCATTTCTACGTGTTCTTTACCAATTAAATTTGTGTCTGTGAGTTTTGAAACACCTTGGATAGGTCTTTAAGTGCTTAAAAATATTTAGACTCTGAAGGTACTTTATGCGCACAATTTTAGCATTCATCTTGCTAATGCATTTCACATCGAATGCTTTGTAGTGAATAAAATAAGAATGAGTTTTTAACTAAGGTGAGGTTTTTCTTCGATTTTTCAAGAGTTTAATGTAACACAGACAATTATTCCATTAAAATTTTGATTTCAATGGCTGTACATATTATCACAGATATAACATTTCTCTTCTCTAATTCTTATGTCTTTCTTAAATATTCGCAGATTAACTAGGTGTCTGTAATGATATTTATTTTCCAACAAAGCATTGATTATGGATTTCTATTTTGAAAATTATAATCTAAAATACAGAAAACACTGATAAAGATACATATTTTAAAGTCAGACCTTCGCACCTAACAATATGGTAGAGTCTCAGGGGATTGGAGGATCACTTCTTAACGCCCATAATTATATCCATTAAAAATATTGATTTTTTCTACAACTCAATATAAATGCATTCCTTAACAAATAATAATAATCAGAAGTGCAATATGAAAATTCAAAATAAAATATCTTTATTTGACACAAATGTACTGTTTATAAGGAATATCTAGTGAATTCCTTTTTCTTTTTATATACATAAGTTTATTTTATTGTTGTTTTTAATGGCACTTGACAAGCCCTCTGACTAAATAGTCAGCGATTTTAAGCTGAAATTATTGCTTCTCCGGTCTTCCAGTAGCGCCAAGAGTACGAGTAGGCTACTCACGCGTCATAACCCTTTTTACGGGGTGGATTTCTCTCACTCATCTACAGATCTTAGTTTAGATCTGGATCAGAGAACAATCCCCTCTGAATCAGCACCCCCCGTAGTATTACTCTTCACATGGAGGACTCTGTGACCACTACAGATTTCGAAGTGCACCAGCCACCACAAACACAGCCGACGGAATTCGATCTCTCATCCCAAGGGATGCTAATCCAACGCTCAACAAACCAGGCTACAACGGCCTATACCAGACATTCGTTTTACTTTTTTAACAATTAAATATAGCAAAGATAAATATTAGTTAAGAATTCTTCCAATTTTTAAAATTTAAAAATAAAAATGATTATCTTAAAATGACATATAAATTTAACATAAAAAATTTCTAAGAAGTGTTTATTTATTAAATAATATTTTAAACTGCAAATTCTATATATGAGGAACATCTAGTTTTAATGAGTATTTTTAATGAACTGACAAAAACAACAATATTTTATTATAAACCATCATCATCAAATTTTAAATTATGCAATTCACAAATAGCCTGAAAGGAGGGTTCCGCATCTAAAATCTGAGAAATCAAGACCAGCTGGAGATGTACTATCATGTTTCATATGCTTAAAATATAAATTTTTAAATGACATTTTAAGATAATTTTTAGATAAAAATTAATTTAAGAAAAGAAATTCCCCTTGTCAATTCAATAAATAAATAAAATCGTTAAATATCTTGTATATTTCCATCAATAAATATGGATAAAATCTTATATAAATGCTCCATTTGCCCTTAGTTGTTATTATAGATTTTTACAACCCCGCTGACAGATATTTCTGCAATTCTAAGCCCAGGGAGCATCTCTTATTTTCGCTGTAGCCCCAACTAGGGTCAAGAGTATGATTTAGCTCATTCATGCATCATAATTCATAACCTTATTTTACAGGTGAACGCATCTACAAACCTCACAGATAAAACACAGAATTAAGACAACTATTGCGACTCAAACCTGGGACGTCAAGATCACGGAGAAGACGCGCTACCCCTAGGCCAGGACAAAGGCTATTTGACCTCAGTCCTTGGTATATCACCATCTCTAAATAATATCAATAATTAGTGATTAAATAATGTATAATTAGTTCAAATACGATTAAAATATTCATAAATATTTTTATAAAAACAGGAACTTTCATCAAAAATAATAAAACGGCTTATGATGGCTATGGTGTTTATATGGCATTTCAAATGGCCTCAGAGAAGGTTTAAGAAAAAATTGCAAAATCAGAAATAATGTCATCAAAAATTGGAAGGATGGTATGAGGTCCGTTTTCATTTTTATCAGATATGTCACAATATCACATCCAATTTCTGCAGCATCCAGTTTGTGGCAAACATAGGTCATCACACTCCGAAATAGGAACAGAAAGCCCCTCCACTTGGGGGGTTGCAGGGCCCGGAAATCTCATTTCTTCCCCAGATGGATAAGAATCTCCATTAAAACACGACCTCCAGGCATAAGGTCCATTGATCTTAAACACGTGAAGGCGACGTCTGTCACTTGGCCACGACGTCAATGCGGCCACTGAAGCGAAAATAAGATGGAACAGAAAAAACAACAGTGGCGCGCAAAAACACGACCTCCCTTAAAATGACACTTTGACGATAAGTTATGAGCAACAAAGGACGGGAATTCTCGCCGGAATGTTTTACTTGGGCGAAAAGTTATACCTGTCACCGACAGCAGCGGACTCATTAAGGCAAGTGCCACTCAACTCTTCTGGCAGCTCTTCACTTCGCTTTGCTCGGGACAAAATATCGTTTTGTTGCCGCTCAGAACACGCGCTCTTTTTTTTTTTCTATGAAGTTTGTGATGCGCCGATGTAATGAATGTTTTCTAAAAAATCTGGTGAAAAGTTCTTGCTAAATAAGAGTTTGGAATGAGTTAATGTTAGGTTTATTCCTTTTATTATGAATAATTTATTTTCCCAAGCATGGAATCAAAATACTGTTAAAATACCGAGTCTGTTATAAACACAGGATATAGAATATAGTTTTTCATATATTTAGGATACAGAATATAGTTAGTCAGAATATAGTTTTTCATATAACTTTTTATGTTGTCTTTTATTATTTTTCCACAGTGATCTTATATAAAATTATCTATCAATTTTGCCTTTCCACCCAAACCTTGTGCTTGGTTTTGGTTTTTAGTTTCATGAGCCAAGTGCCAAGTTTCTTTTATGTACTAATTGGGTTCAGTTTTGTTAATTTTCCTTTTCTCATGCTCATCTTTCAAATTCTAATAGCGTTTTACATTTTCATAATATTTTATAAAATACAGGTTAAGCTTTTTTTCTGGATATTCGAACATTCTGCAGACACTGCATACATATGCATTATTTTTAATTTATGAGGCTTTTCGTAAGAAAATTCTACCAGATTATAATTTGAGAATTGAAAAATGTAAAACCACTATTAATAATAAATGCAAAGGCATAAAACAGTGCTATTTTTGGTAAATATGACTTGGAAATGATATTCAAGTGGATTTATAAAGAAAGTAGCTCATGCATTAAGAATATCAAATTTTAAAAAGTCATTTTAAAAAAATCTTTTTAACGTTATTACCTATTTGAAACTAAAAACGCATTTAAGCTAATGTATTCCTCTTATCAATAGTCTGTAACTAAATGAGTCTGCTTATTCATGCATTCCAGTACGGTTAACTGAATCTACATGTTATTTACCAAAGTATACCCTTGGACATTTCTATTCCTAAAATATTAAATCTACTGCTCTCCGTTCTTGACTATGGAAAAGGACAACTCCAATTGCAGCTGACAAAAGTAAACTCTGGATACGCCCCAGGCTAAATCAAACAACCCTCTGCCCACAAAATGGAATTTTACTAAACTGGAATCGGATCAAAAATCCCAGTCACGCTTCCGAATTTCGATTCTAGAGGGAAGGTGAAGAGGAGATATCTTTTGAGGAACGTTCCATCTTATTCAACATAACCCTTTTCCTCCTCCAATGAGATTTCAGGACCCAAAAATAGTTAAATTGCTAAAATGGACCTGAAGTGAAGTGATTTGCATCGGATCGAAATTGAATTTGAGCGGATTCAAGACAAGAACGGTAAATACCATTAACGCGAGTATCGAATGTTTGTTTTGTAGCAAAATTACTTTCTATTTCCTCATCTTCTTCTTTTCATCCCTTTAGGACATTCCATAGAAAAAGGATTCTAAATCGTTTTCATAAAACCGAATATCTGGTGTTATTTTAAAAATATGCAGACGAAATTAAATTATGTGATCTATAAACTTATTTTTTTACTTGGAAATCTCACTATACTATCTTGAATTTGTTCTTATCATAAAGGGAAAGTACTTTGATCAGTGTTGCCACATAAATGATAAAATAATAGGTTAATTTAATATCGCAAAGTATATATCTGTCTCTTTCTTACTAAAATGGAATTTTTTTCTTAATTATGTTTTCAGCCTTAATTAAATTCGTATGGAATTTAATTAACGAAATAAAATGAAACCGCAACTTGAATCTTTATTTCTCAATCTTTGAAAGGAAACTCATTAGAAAAAGTTCATTTTAGTATTTTGTAGAATTTTAATATCAAATCTCCTGACTGATTTTAAATAAATAATCTGGAGAACTAAATAATAATAATCAAGCGTATAAAATTTAATTATTAAAAATTGTTTAAATTAAGATATTGTTTTAGATTTTGTACTGCAAGTGATATCTCAGTAAAAACGGGAAGAAGCTTTCTTCAAAACCTTAAATTGCTTGAAACAGAATTTCGGTTATAATATTTTTATTGATAATAAAAATATTTACTATCGCCTTTAAATATAAAATAATATAATGTTTTATAAATACGGCGATATCTGTGATGGATGTAAATCTAAAAGTATTTTTCAAAAAATAACAAAGTAAATGCATTTTTATAACACAGATATGTCTTGTGATCGAAGGTTATTTATTTAGTAAAAACAATTTTAAATTAACGAGAGAAAATAATTACTGCAAAAATGCTGGCATTATACAATCTGATAAGAAAGTAGAAATAATCATTATATATGTAATTCTGAAGAATGCTTGTTAAAGGAAGCAGTAGATTGGAAAGTTTACAGCTTGCAAAACCTAGCTACAATTTAAAATCAATTGCCACATTTTATTAGTAAATAATTAATGTACTAAACATATTGATAAATAGAAGAAAATTCAAATTTGTTGTTTTTTTGTCTAGTTCATATTAATAAAATTAATTGCTGAAAACGATATACGTTATCCGTCTGAAATTTTTTTAAAAAAAGTACACTCATTCCATCATTGTATCTTTCACTTAAAGTGCCCATTATTCTAGAAACTATTCACATTTTTTGAAAAAATGGCATTCGCAAAACTGTTTACACGCTCCTTGCATGTAACCTTTGAGTTATTCAAAGGGTTCTTTCAAATGTCTTAATTTACATCTCATTTTACTGCCCCAAAATGTATCTTGTTTCTGTGTTATCTTTTACAAACAAAAAGGATTAGATTTGTTTGAAGTATTAAAAAGAAAAAAAAAATTCTAGTTATGATACAAAATAAATCGCAGCTTTTAATTAGTAAATAATCAATATACCAAAAGTATCATGAATGGGTAGAAAAGAAATTTAATATAAAGTTTTTGTTTAATTCAGAGTTTAGAGTAATTCAAGTAGACTCTCAATTACCTTTTTTTAAATATACGCATTAGAATTCATTAATTGCTCCATATTTAAGTCTTTCTAAAAGTGACAAATATTTTGTGAACTTCTAATCATTTTTAATAAAATGTGTTCTCTATAAAATTTCCCCTTGTATCCTTGAAACATTTCCTTTAAAATTCAGTCAATGAATAACTTCACTCTTTAAGTTATATGGTATTTTAGCGATACAAAAGGAATATCATTTTTATCTTATGTTTACCGAATGAAAAAGATCAAAAATATGAGAAGTCTGAACCTTGTCGTTGTCTGATTTCTCAAATTCATTGATTGGCTTATCGTAATTTGGGTTGCAGGTAGCCTTGTTTAACTCTAAATTATTTCAATTGATAAAAAGATAAATATATTCACTTTTAAACTTAAGAAATTAAAAAATTAATTTTGAATAATTAACGCTCTGGAAAAAAAAGGAGGAGGATGTTGCTTTTTAGCATCGCGCGTGTCAATACCCGGATGATGGGCAGCACGCCAGTTACGTTACAGAGTCATCAGAGCCTGTAGTTTACAGATTCATATTGATATATAATTTATTATAGGGATTCATTACAGGCTACTTACTAATCGTGAAATTAATTTTCATTAGAAACAGCTTCCTATTTCTACTAATAAGGAAGGAGCATGTTGGTAAGTGGATTGATGTTACGCAATTTAGATTATTGCACTTATGGCTGTCAAAACCTGTAGTTTACAGATTCATATTGATATAAAATTAATAATAGTCATTCACTACAGACTATTAATCGAGAAATTAATTTTCATTAAATACAGTTTCATATTTCTATTAATAAGGAAGGAGTATGTTGGCAAGTGGATTGATACTATGCAATTCAGATTCTTGCACTTATGGCTATCAAATTTTACACTGATATAACTTGGGAAAATTGGAAATGTGCACCTCTATGAAATTTGCTAAAATCTATATTATAATTTCAGCTAAAACTGAGCTAAAAGTTGCGAAGTATTGTATGTTCAGAAAATAAATACAACACATTAGCTTTAAAAAGATAGAACAGAAGTTGTTATCATTTTTCTCTAATATCCATTCATTTAAAAAAAATTATTTTCAATTACATTTTATTCCTTACTCACAACTATAAATTAAACTATGCAATTGAACTATACAAAGCTTCTTAAAAAGTATAAATTCTACATCGATAAAAAATTGATGTTCAAAAGTACTTCGTCGCTGAAGTCAAGTAAAGTGTTATAATATATGCAAATTTTATCAAAAATTAAAACAACTGGCTTCCAAAAGTGGGTAATAAATGGATAATTCTTTACTGAATTATCATAAGAAAAATTTCAATTAAACTTTATATAAAATTCTTGAAATAATGGTCTAGAAACGAAAACATCATAAGTTCATTTTTGAAATAATCACATTTATTAGAGAGTGTATGTTACCTTAGGTGAAAAAAAATTGAGAAACGAATTTTATTTATCTGTAATATTGTGTATTCAGCATGGAAAACTGCCCAATTTTTAATGATATTCAGTTTACACTTGTCTCTCAAACATTCCAGAATGCATTGATAAAGGTGACAAATTTTAAAATTTTAATAATATTGTATTATCAATTTCCTAATAATCACCTTTTATTAATCTTGAAGCAACCAATTTTAATTTCATCACTGTTTCAATTTTTTAAATTTAATTTTTCCTCTTTCTTTCATAATTTTGCAAGCAACATCAAAAGAATTTTCTCTGCTATCAAAATGATTTTTCAGAGGGTTTTTTTTTGTCTAAAATTTATACATCTTTTCTTGAAACTCAACATTTATTATTTCGACAATTTTTGTGTTTTAAAATTTCGTTTTTATATATCATGCCCACTTAAACAGAGTATGCTAAGTGATTTAAAACCATTAATCTAAAAGATTTTTTTTTTAAAAATGACTAAAATAATTGATAGTCAAAATTGAGATTATTCATATTATATCCAGTGCCTTTTTTATGTTCGAAGAAATAGAGTAACTATATTTATAGACCTCTAAACAATATTTATGAAATATTTCATCAAACTTTCATACTACATCAGCAATCCATCCGTAGTGTTTTCGAAATATGATAGCTGAGGGAATCGACCTTTCTCGATACTAATGCATTTCTAAAGAATCCCTCCTTCCAAAGAAAGGACAGCAGATGTCATCAGTGCTGTCACTTTATTAATCCTCCATTACAATCGAATTTTCTCGAAAGAGATGTTCGAAATGGCACAAAAAACGTCTTACTTTTTTTACACTTAGGTACTATTAATTTGTCTCAAACGTTTTAATAGACGTTGTAATTATCACCAAACTATTTTTTTTCTTTGAATTTCCTCTGATTAATTTGCTCTGTAACTACAACTAAAAAGAAATGTTTTTACGTATCTTAAATGGAGACTAGAATTTCGTCAAGATACAGCTATATTTTCTTAAATTTTATTAAAAATATAAAATTATCTAAATATATTTCTTGAAGAAGTTTGGAAGAAACTCCAAAGGATGAAAAAGATAACTTGTACAGGTGATTACAATCAAAGTTCCACTTTGAAATGGCCATAAAAGGAAAATTATTGAACCAAATTTTATCAAACTTGGTAATAATTTAAAGAAGGTCAGGTAATTTCTTTTCTGCTAAAATAATCACAGTAACAATAATGTTCAGAAATTCACCACCTGGAAATGGAGCTGTATGCATCATTGTTAAGTAACTAGGAAAAATGTGTTTAATCTTTTCTGAAACGTATTACAAAGCATTTTCAGTATGACTTTCATCTTTTTCAGAAAGCAAGCTAAATCGCATTGATACATTCTCATTAGTAGCTCTTTGATTATCAGGAAGAATGTTACGTACATGTCGGTGTACCGCATATTTAAGTTCCGCCAAAATGTTTAGTTATCTCCATAAACAAACGCGTTTCAGTTAACATAAAGTGAACATGCTTTTAACACGTTTCAAAAACGATTAAACACATTTAAAACCGGTGCCTCCATGTTATTTTGCTTAACAATATTGCATACAGCGTTATTTTTCATTTAATGATGAATTTTTGAACTTTTTTGATGGAAAAGAAATTTTTATCAATTCCTTTCAATTATTGCCACGTCTGATAACATTTGGTCCAGTTGTTTTCCTTTTATAGTCATTTCAAAGTGGAACTAAAATTATAAACACCTTGTACTTCAATATTAATTTGTGTATTGATAATCATATTTCCGATAACTTCCTAAAGTAGAATGTCTCAGATTATTTGAATTATTATCACGGATGAATTCAAAGACAGAGACAGTTTAATTTACACTTCGTTCTTTTATTCAGATGTAAGAACATCTGAATTTCCTAATCAGCTGTTCTTACAAATCTCAAAAATTTTATTAACTTTTACTCAGAGTAAAAGCACTGTTTCCTATCTCTTCATAGACTACGACATTCTGTCGGGAAAGCAACATTGCACGATTTTGCTTTCCTGAAAATAGTTGAGAGGGAACGAGCTTCACTGCCACTATAGCCTTTTGCCAAGTCCTTTCCTCCTTAAAGGAGAAGATAGCAGCTGCCGGCAACAGCTGTCGCTTAATTAATTCTCCATTACATCCGCATTTTCACGAAGGAACTGTTGTTTCGAAATAGAAAATTATATTTTTTTCCGAATGTTTAACTCCTATCAATTTGTCTTGAGTATTTAAATAGAATTGCTAATTACCGTCAGAGGAAACATTGCTCTGATATTGCCACTGATATATTTGTACAGTAATTTTGTAACTCCTTCCTTCCTTCTCCACAGAGTCAAATTAACCTCAGTCGGAAGAGAAATTGTAAGATAGAGAAAAGAATGGAATTGATGTTCGGAATTCCTTTTAAAAATTGGTTTCGTTTATCCAAGATGGCGCTGGTTGTTTTTTTCGGAGACCAGGTGTGTAACGAATTTTATTGATTAAGCTTAATTTTATTAGCTATATTATATTGTCGCGAAGATGAAGTTATCGTGGAATTTATATATTTCATTAGTAGTAAAAATGTTAACCGTTTCAGATCGATGATAAAATTCAAAAATTTTGCTGTACATTATGGAACACGACGAATGTGAGCAAATTTTATTGTGCACTTCAATGAGAAAGGTAAACAAACTCTAGTTAAAAATATGTAAGATGATATCATTATGATAAAGTTCAAATTGATAGAATCTCATAATCTGTTGAAGGAATTTTTGCAACAATTACTTTGAGAATAAAAGCTGTTTAAGAATTTAGATTCGAATATCTATCTTCTTATATCTATGGTACTTGCCGTCGTATGTCATCTATTCTTCAAAACGAGTTGTTCAGGGAATAAACAACATGTTGTCAAGGTTGGACATAGTCCAATTAGTGAAAGAGTCATCATTGTTGTCACACCACTGTCGAGCAGTTCGGGGCAGTCAAAAATAACCTTAGTAAGGCCCATTTGACTATCTCAACGGTTATAGGTGGCGATTCTTTAAAATTCTTTCAACCACAAGTTCGAATTTTTCAGAGCATCTCCGGAGAATAAGCAGCGATTTATGTTAGCTGGTAAGTCAGAAAAGGTATTGCGGAAATAGCAACTGAACTGGTTTGTTGTAGGAACTGGTAGGAACTGAAATGTTGTTTCAGTTTCTTTTTTATTGGGTGTTTTCCTCAAACTTCTGGTTGGACCAGGCAAATGAACGAATTTGGGAAGTTTTTCTTCCAATCTGCATAACCCGTTCATCATTTTTGTTATCGTACCTGGAGCCTCCATTAAACTATCACACAGATGAATTTAGAGTTGATAAGCTGTGTATTAACTAAAGAAAGTCAAAGATTGCTAACATCAACTCGATACTTTATTGAGGGAACTAAACCTTATATCTACTTTTATCCATAAGACTACTATAATTCGTGCGCGCTTAAAACAGCAATAACTATGCTTTGTTCTTATCGGCGTATGTGCGAAAACCTCAAATTACGCATGCACATATAGCAAAACCTGTGGAAAGCATAAATGATACATTTCTTAGTCTACGTCTGAATTAAAACAGCGATTCAAAACTCATTATCCCCTTCCACCCAAAAAAAGGAAATCCAATCGAGGCTGAAGGACATAAATGAAAAAAAGCTTCGTTTGCTGTGCGATTATAAAAATGCAAAGGAAAAAAAAACCGTTCGGTTACATCAAAATCAAAAAAACCAAATAGTACATCTTGTTACCCAATATCATTAATATTGCGCGATGATTTATCATTCAATATTCAATAACATTATATGCCATTGCGAATATTGTTTGATATCATACAATCTTGTCCAATATGCATGGGCCAAAAGGAAAAGAATGTCCACACTTAAGAAATGAGTATCTTCTACTGAGAGAAGAAACCGACTGCTTTTAAATCGCACTGCAGTTGAATTACAGAAACAGAGATGGACCGCGGTGGCCTGGTGGTAAGGTCTTGGCTTCAGAGCCAGAGGGTTGCAGGTTCGAGGCCGGATTCCCTTCAAGAACCGGCGTGTAAGCCGTGCTGGAGCACATTCAATCCGTCGGAATCAAATATCCTCCCTCTGGTGGTCGGATGTGTTAAAGTTTAGAAAGGAGGGGGGCCAGCTCAGGTGTCGCCCTCGTCATCTGACCACGGTTAAAAATTGCGAGGCCCGTCCCAAAATATTCCTAGTATTGCTTCAAAACGGGACATTAATATAACTAAACTACAGAAACAAAAGGAATCAGTTATAAGTTTAAAGCTAATTTTTCCTCTTGGATGTTATGCCATGAAAAACGTTGTGCGAATACTGAATTTAATTAATAAAAATAATCATACATGTAATATGTACTAATAAATATGAAAACAGACAAAAATACATAAAAAAGTTTGGTAACAATGAAAAAGTGTTACATTATTTATTACAATGTTTTTCATTGAAATTCCACATAGTAGACTGGTATCTAAAATTTTCTTTACTTTTTCAGGTAAGAACTGAGCAAAAGCTCATACTCAGAATCCAAAATTAGGTCTCAAATTTTTTTAATTGATATGCCATAACAGAAAAAATGAAGTTAATCACCAATATATTAACTGCGTTTCAAAGTTTCTTGAGTAAAAGGATTTGGTTACAGTAGCTTCTACTTTCCAAAATGAGAACTGTACTTTTATCTGTACTTCTTCTGATCTCGGAAATAAAACGGTGACTCCAATTGTGACCGACATAAGTAAACCTTCCAGAAGAAATAAAATTACCCTCTGCCCACAGAACGAAATTTTATTAAACCGGAATCTAATAAAAAAATTCGAGTCACATTTGGAGATCCATATTCCCAGAGGAAGGGAAATAATCTCACTTGAAGAAATTTTTCATCTACTTTTGACCTTTATTCTTAACCAATAATGCTTAGAGATGGTTAAATGAAAATATTCAGTTTAGTTTAATTATATTAATTTCCCGTTTTAAAACACTAAGGCTATTTTTTGATGAACCTCATAATTTTAAACTGTGGTCAGATGACGAAAACAACACCTAAGCTGTCCTTCCTCCTAATTTCCACGTCACAATTTGATAAAATTGAAAAATTTAAATAAAGCGCTGAGTACACTAAACGAACGCAAGCAAAAGAGGAAGAGTAATTGCTATTAAGATGATTATCAAGTTTTGATGTCGGTGCCTATGTGTATCAGTGGCATCCAAGTAAAGCTATTGAAACGTAACAATGGAACTTACTTTGTCATAAATATGATAGAATAGACTTTAGAAATCATATTTTAATTTAAAATTTAATGTAGGACAATTTTATTTAATGCTTTGTGTTGTTTCAGTTGTTATTTCGTTCACAATTTTGAGTGAATACGGGTGATACTGATTTTATGTTGATTGCAGGTCGTTGTACTGGTTGTCATCGTTTACACTAATTGCAGAAAAAAATCAGTGCACTATAAAAGAGAGAGATAACAACTATATTGATTTTTTTACAATTTCTGCTGTATTTTACTAAATTTTGAAAAGTATTTAAAGATTTCATAATTAATGCTGAAACTCATATTCTTAGATGATAACCTTTTTAAAAGTATTTTTAAGGTTATCGTTCGAACATTTTTCACAAATTTTAAATAAAACAAATCGAGATATCTTGATTCTTTGGATTTTTAAAAAAATATTTCCTTTATGCTGTTTGCTTGTTTGTTTCTGATTCTTATCCAATCATCTTGGAGAATTTTACCTCCGTATCGAGAAAATGTCATATTTGGAAATTCAGAATCTTTAAAATTCATTTAAGGGAACTTCAGTATTCTATTTTTATAGTGTTTTTATTTTCATTTTACCGTTTTGAATTTTATTATCTGAAATTTAATATAAGCAAAGGTAAAAAAATATTCAATATAATTTTTTTATCGTTTAAATTTATTTTAGGTGTTTACAATTGCGATTTCGCCGACATTTAATATTTTGACAACATCCAATTTGGTTCCACTGATTTCTTACAAGTAATAAACCTATATCTTTATTTTTATATCATCCTTTGACAAATATTTTAAGATTATGTACTGAATATTAGATTAATAGTCATAAACAAAACCCATCCACACAAAGTTTTAAAAGTGAAAGGTCATAGGATCTCTAGTTCAAAACATAGAGCGACGTAAAATCAGAAAACAATCTTAAAAGTATTTTATTTGCCATTAAAATGAATTAAAGTTTACGATTAATCAATAAAGATAACCAACGCAAGACTTTGTTTATGAAATTCTGTAATTACTCATTAAAATCTACGCTTGTTAAGGTATGAATCTGCATTTCACCATCGTTCTTATTTTTCCGATTGCATTTTTTTTCCTTTCACATTTCCACTTCTGCTTAAAAAGCGAAGAAAGATTGAAGTCTTCTGATGTTATTAGTTTTTTTTTTTCTTAAAAGTTTAGTATTTCATTCCGGATTTGTAAGAATTCATCTAGTTCAAATTTTGATTCCAATAATTTATAGGAACTTTATTCCAATACTTTTATCCACCTCATAAAAGACACTTTCATAATTTTAAAATCATAGATTGAAATAAATTTTTAGGAAAAGCAGCTCAAATTTATTCGTCTTTTTTCCAGTTAAAAACTATAATATGCAATTTCACAAATCCACTAAACATTTTATTTTTTGTTACCTTTAGTGTTATGTGTTCACTTTCAGTAAATTATAAGATATAGAGAACAGTTTCATTTTTAACCGCTGCGTTCGTTCGTTTGAAAAGTGTATCATTTTCAGCATGTTGGGTTGTAAAACGAAATTTAATTCATTATGTTCTATAAAATTTTATACATTAACCTGGAATTCAAATAGGGTCCTCATTTGAAAAGTCAGTCTTTTATAAATTCATGCTCAATCTGCTAAAAAAATATAGGTGTTTTCTTCTATCTCAAGCTTTGAAATAAGGTAGTTCGAATTAGTTGTCATCGGTCATGATTGACAATCTTATGGTTAATATTATTCTGAATTATTCTTGTCTACTAAAATGCTAGCAATCGAAATATGACAATGTTAATCGTTCATGACAGTCACGTGGTTGTTATGAAATTACCTTGATCAACAAAAAAACAGCCGGCCTTCTGACATAGAGGTAGCGTGTCTTTCCTATGATCTGGGCGTCCCGTTATCGAGTCAAGGTTCGGACAAGGTTTTTCTTCTGTGTCCTATTTGTGAGATGTATGAATGTGCCCCTTCCTGTAAAAAGGGTCTGTGCAAGCGAACGCATGCGTGATCATCTTCATTTGAGCATAAAGTCAGACTTCTGCCTTCAGTTGCTCAGCGATCTTTACCATTGGTAGTTACTACACCTATTTCCGTGGTTACATGATCATCATCAACAACGTAAAAAACGCTGATAATCGAAATTCAATAATCTGAAAAGCTTTCAGCAATCATTTGGTTATCAGAATCTTTAGTTAGTCAATAAACTTGCTGGTAATTGAAATATGATAAATTGGATCCACTGTAGCAATTATTCAACCATAATCAAATTTTCTAATAAGAAACCTTAATTGTGAAAATACAATATTTTTTAAGAGTATCTATAAAATTCTCCATAATTTGAATTAGTCTCTAAAAATATTGATCCACTTTCAGCGAAAAGTCAACGGAGGATTTGGCATAGCGCTCTAACATGCGAGTTATATTACTCATGATCCACATATCTAATATATAAAAATATTTTTTTGCCGTTCGTATCTTGTGCGTTGCCGTACCGTTCAACTGATTGGGAGGAAATTTAATCCACTTTTTGTTTGCACCTTCGTAAAGGTTATGCAGCCGTATATCGTGTTGATGACCCCGACAAAAAATATGTATCCAAACGTTTGGAGACCCCCAGGGGGCACCTTGAAATGAGAATAAGATGATTTCGGTATGGTGGTTCAATCTCGCCAACCCGGTGGGTACTACAAAAGATGGGGTTTCTGGCTCTCCCATCGATGATGGGACGTACTCCCTAGGGGTAGGGTTGTACCGTGGGCGGTGATGGTCCGAAGGACTCAATATAATTCCCGCCAGTGTTTCTGTAGCAGAGGTCCGGTCATTCAGTTTTCGGTTATCCGTGTGCCTTAGTGGAGGGTCGGAGATCAGTGATAAGATTTACCCAAACGTTCGTCACATAATCGATCTACCAGTGCAACATGTAGAAATAAGCCAACTGGATATTTTCAAACAAAGGAGGAATGACAAACAAGCAGCAAAGCAGATCGTTTATGAATCGTAAATTCATGGGCTTCAGAATCTCAAGATCCACATGTGGCAAGAATTGAAAGACGACATTTATATACTACTTGATCAAGCTCATTAGAATCAAAAGACCAACATGCGGTAAGAATCGAAAGACAACGTTTATATGCTACCTGATCAAGTTCATAATTCAACATTTTTCATTAGAATCAAAAGACCAAAATGCGGCAAGAAGCGAGACAATTATTCTTAATGAAAAGTCGATTCGGGAAGAAATGAGTTCCGTGTATTCCCATTATCGCCCCCTAACATTCCTGTTGATTTAAATCGACTGCAGTTCTTCATTCGATTTGCATTCTGGATGACCATCAACAAGGGGAAAAGTAAATCACTTTAAATGTCCGGATGGAATCCAGAAAATCCATGTTTTTCAGGTGGCCAGCTATATGCCGAATGATTACGTATCAGGAAGTCAAGAAATTTATTTGTTTTTGCAGAAGATGGAGAAACAAAAAAATATTAACTACCCTAAAGGACTTTAATTAGAAAGTAAAAAAACAGAATAAACTATTCATATTTCTCCTTATATATCATTAAATTTTAATGAATGGATTCATAGCCTACAAGAAAATAAATATTAGACTTCCTATCATTCCTAGTTAAACAAGGCAGCGATTTTAAATTTCGAACATTTTTCAACATTTTGAAAATTATTTCTTCTTCTGCAACAGAGCTTGGTTATCCATGCCTCTGTCCTTTTCTTCTTCTGACAGCACATTAAAATCGACATTGTACAAAATATTTTAAAATTATTCACAATCTTTAAAAAATTTATCAGGTATATCAGCAAAACTATTTATTTGAGAAAACCACGATTATTTGTACATCAATTTAATGAAATCTATAGTCTCATTAAGTTTCTAGGATAATACACTCAACGTCGCTCAAAGCCATAATTATAGTTTTTCTCTTCCTGTAATGATTCTAAAGCATTTCTCAAAACCCAGATTCTTAAAATATCTCATTCCTTAACAAATCTGCAAATAATCTTTTCAGAACTTTCCGCCAAACATCTTTTCAAAGACATTCGTATACCCAGATGTCGCGACGTGTTTTCGACGGTTGTCTGGATGGAACGAACTTATTCAACTCAATCCTGAAAAATCTTTTCCTCTTTCAGAAAAGAAGAGAGCAGCCTTCGGCTACAGTTGTCACTTAGTTAATCTTCCATTAAATCCGTATTTCTGCGACTGAGACGTTAGTCCGAAATGGCAAACACTATTTTCCAAAAGAATTCAGTATCTATTAATTTATTTCGACGTTTTAATAGGATTAATAGTAAATGTTCAGGAGAATTTCTCTCTGAATTATTGATCCATTTCTATAATAACTATGGTAATCTAAGATATTGAATTAACTAATTATTTTATCACTTTGAACTTAAATGCTTTTAATTGTTTTCTATGCCATACCATATACTAAAGACATATTATCAAAAACCAATTTTCATACTTTGTTTTAAATTTTTTATTACATATCCATTTGACTTTTCCAACTTTAAAAAGCTGGCTAAGGAAGTAGGAAAAAAAATTGTATTTGTATTTCTGTGGCGTATTATTCGTCAACACCTTCATATGGCAAAATCCTATTTTTTTTTTAAATTATGAATTTCAAATCCCTTGAAAATCTCATAAATTCTGTCTCATCCTGGATCAATCCATGAATTGCGCTTTCAGGTTACAATCTTTGATATTCTTTTTGGAAATGCATCAAAAACATTTTTAGAAAGACAAACCGTTTTGTAGATATTCTAATACGTTCAAAATGGATCCTCGAGTTAATGCAAACCGGAATTGGCGAGGGATTTTGCAATTTTGGAGAAACATTTTAAGGATCCTGAATATTCGAGGATCTTGGCGATATCTCTATTAGAATTCGTGCCCTGACGTTTCTCCTAAAACTTTCAGAGCCATGTTCGTGAAACTCTGAAGGTAAGCAAGGGAGAAATAAGGGAAGAGTCGAGGGAAGTAGCTCTTTGATATTCAATGAGTTAATTCAGAGCACTTTGTTCTTTTGCCATTGATTGATTGCTTATGTATTGTTGATTTCTGTATCTAACGCTTTGTGTATATTCATTTATGCTCGGCTACTTGTGTTTGATGAAGAATAAATTGATGTTTTCCGTAATGGAGCCTTTTAGTTATTTTATCATACTCCTATCCGAAGACACCCGGGGGTACCTCATAAATGAGGATGAGATGCTTCCGGCGTAGTGGAAGGATCTCGCTACCCCGAAGGGTACAATAAAGGTCGAGAATCTGGCTCCTCACATCGGCAAGTACTTCTTCCGGGGAGGGATTAAGATTCCTCCACAGTTTCCAACAATGTTGTGGTAGCGGCGGTCCGGTAACTCAATATTTATTTCCGAGTGTCTTCGGACGAAACGGAGAGTCAGTAATATATCATACTCTTACCCGAAAGAGTAATATTTTAGAAAGCCCTAATTTAATGGCTTCAAAATCAGAATTAATTCTACGTTTCTTTGTTATGTAGGGAAAACTGTGTAAATCTATACTTATAATAAAGCTCAATGTGTGTGTGTGCGTGTGTGTGTGTGTGTGCGTGTGTGTGTGTGTGTGTGTGTGCGTGTGTGTGTGTGTGTGTGCGTATGTGTGTGTGTCTGTTGGAGCTCTACAGGCCAGACCGTTGGACCTACAGCTACCAAATTTGGTACATGTATACCTTGGAGGTCCGGAATGTGCACCTCGGAGCCCTTTTTTCGAATTTTTTATTAGAATTTGAATTAATTAAAATTTAAGCGAAATTTCGACGTTTTTCAACTATAACTTCCGAAAATATTATTGCACAAACATGATTTTTATATCAATTTAAAGATTAAAAAATTAGCTTTCTAACGGTATCAGTTTTTTAAATTTATAATGTAAACTTCTATTTTTAATGAATTTTTAAAGAAATATTTTAACCATGTTTTTATCACGTGACTGGATAAAATAAAAGAATGCCGGAAGTTCAAATAAATAAAATTATCATCGCAAAATAAATCTACAGAAATGAAACTTTCAGCACGTGACTGGATAAAAAAAAATATATAAAATGTGATATTTTCTTTGAAAAATAAATGCAAAGCAAAGGTTTCTACAATCGTTTGCAATATCTATAACCTTAACTCAATAAATCTTCTTTATTTACGGTAAACTTGATTGAATTTTGACAGGATATGCATTGAAATCGACTTAATGGCATATTTATGTAATCCTTTGCAATATCTGTATCATTAATTTAATACTTTTTCCATTTCTCGCTTTCTTTAAAAAAACATTTAATATTTTGGCAACATCATCGAATTTTTTTTTAATATTTTGGAAGCATAACCGATGGTTAAAACTGACTGATTTATAAAATTAAAGAATATTATTAGGAAAAGGTGTACTATTAGAACTTTCCGTCCATCATCTTAAAGAAAATACTAATTTCAGGTCAATCAATGCCCGGAATTACTTCAAGGCTAATGAATATATGATTTAATTGAAAATTTTAGAACGCTTTACTCATGGCGAACCAGCTGGTCGCCAAAGGCGGCTAGTATGTAATAAAAATGATTAAGTAAGTATATTAAGCAAGATATAAAAGATCGTACAAATTAGTTGGGTGATTTCATAATTTTTTAATTTTTTAACATTAATTTTATAGTACCAGTTATGTCACAGATTAAAAGTGTTACTTCTTAAATGAGCAAATGATATTACAAATTTCCATGTTGATGAAGAGAAATTCTTATGTTGTTCGTCATCCTTCTTGTGTTCAATATGGAGTGAGATCAGAGTAGAAATTCCAACAAAAATTTCGAAGATTATATCACAACATGTGGTATGATAGAACGTAAACATGACCTCAAGAATGATGACTTGCAAAATGTACATTTTACGATGAAACATTTCTCATGAATAAAGGAGAGCAGTCGATCGATCACTACGAATAGCATATATTTTATGTTTCACTAGAATTGATGATTATTGAAGTATTCCAATTGTGTGTGGCATATTTTGCATTTCAAATTTTGATTCTTGGAATTCCTGCTGTAATAACATATCACGATGTTTCATTTCCTAGAAGTTTTCCAATTGGTCACTTTTCTCGAAGAATGGCATTCATTTAATTATTTGTCTTAATGCATTTCAATGTACAACTTTATTTAGCAAAGCTTAGTAAAGGTTTTTCAGTTTCCATTCTAAAATAAACATTTCACTAAGTAGAAGCAATGTCCATCTCCTTAGGCAAGTGAAAACAACCTGCAAATGAAATGTACTAAACGGATTTAGATTAATTTTATTCAAATCATTTTTTTAAAAAAATCTTCAAGATCATTCAGTTAAGCATTTAACGGGAAATTTAAAAATATATAAATGGTTCAAAAATTGATACATTTCAAAAATAATTTCTTCTCAATTAAGATAGCAAATATAGAATATTAATTACATTTTGAATTAGCAAGCAGAACTATCAAGTGTAAAGTATTTTTCATTGTAAATATAAATGAGATTTTCACCTAACTTCTCATGTACTTTTAGGAATTTCTTTCTTAACTACTTAACTTTCTTACTTTTATAGAGTTCTTTCTTAAAGAAAAGTCAAATTTTATATGGAAAGTAGTTTGAATTCACAATTTAAAAAAAATCACAATAGAGGCTGCGTAGAGGGTAAAATCATTGCGTAACTTTAAAATTATAAATAATATTAATATTTTTTAAGATTATGGGTTTAACAATAATATTTTTTAAGAAAGAAGGATTTTTAAAAATATATCAAAGTTCATATGATATTCTATCCTAAGAAAAAATAGATTTACCACAAATCTAATATGCTTTATATGTTTTTTTAAATATTTTTCACAAATGAAAAAAAAAAAACTTCACTTTAATTTTTTTGTTTGGATTTTATCAAATAACTACATATTTTATAAAATAACTATGCATTACTCTTGCTATGCTGAAAATATTATAGCAAATTTTCTAAAGAAAACAAAACCGAGCCATTCAAGAATTTTTAACTGAGAAAGCATTTCAAACTTCCAAAGTTAGTCTCTAAATAAAAAGCGGAATTATCATAAAACTCATAAAGGTTTTAAAAACCTCGTAAAACTTCAAACAAAAATCATCCATTTTGAGATTTTAACAAGGAAACCATAAATAAATTTTTAACTGTGAGCAAACGAAGAATAACAAAGCTTATTTCAGTTTTAAAACATTCGCTTGCAAACATTTTTTAGCTAAAAGGTGAAAAATATGTTTCTCCAATCTAATAAAACCCACACTGTGTAAAGATAAAGACGAAAATATTGTAAAAAAGAAACATCGGTCTCTAAAAATGTCCAGAAGGGACTTTAAATCCCGAAGCAGTTCATTTTACTCAATGTAAGAAAAATAGTATCCTTTTTTTTAAATACCAAAAGACCCGAAATCTAAAAATTGGCTTTATTCGAATCGATAATCATTATACAAGTATTATAAAAAAGATTTTTTGAAGACAAACTATATTCATTAGATTGAAAAGAGATTATTAGAAGTTGAATAAATCATTATTATTTTGAGTTACACCGATTCAGTTCTTATTTATTCATGGCAATTTGATGAAACGTACTCAATATTTGGTTTTGCTCACTTATTCAGAAAAAAATCCTTTCTGTTCCTTTAATAAAATGTGAATATGTGTTACAATAAAACGTGAATTATCTGTGAACATGTAGAAATATTTGAAGGAACTGTAGTTAAATTGTTGTTGTCTAATGCCACTTGGTCATACCAAGCTGAATTAGCAAAGCTCTTTCGATTAAGGCAGAGGTGTGCACCTTTCGTTGTTGACGAGCACCGTTCAGGTGAAAGGACGATTTTGCTCGAACACACTCGACACAACCCTTTTTAGGGGACGGTTGAATTAATTCATACACTCATTCATCCATATGCAAATCAGAATTTGGATCCAAATCAGGGACCACCTCATCCTTAATTTAGTACCCCCAGAGGTATCGTTTTGTTAGGGGAACTTGGATGCCTTAGCAGTCAAGACCTATTTAACGTGCTCCAACTGCCATTAGACGATTACAGAACCTGCGACCTTTCGGCTACAAGACTGACGCTCTACCAACCAGGCTACCACGGCCTATTAATTAGGCCCGTGGTAATTAAATTGGACTAATCAAATACTATGTACTCCCGAATATCCGGCCTAATACAGCTGGAGGGTTGGCCGAATAACAAAATGGCAGGATTTCTTCTTTGTCTAGCAATAAAAGAGGATTTAGTTTTTATCATCCATCAATGGTAGCAAAGTCTGAAAATTGGCCTATTTACAGGTACATCTATTCCATTTAACCCTGATGTTCTGCTCACATTTACTATCAGTATGTAGTGATCGGGTAAACATGAGCCGAATCAGAAAACTAAACTTTCTTGCAGTAATTGGCAAGTGTCATTTAAAAAAGGGTTTAAATAATGGTTTAATGTGGATTTAACAATATGTGACAGTAACGAAACAAAAATAATATAAAGCATCTATAAAAATAACAGAAACATATTCAAAATTGAAACTTACTTTTATTTGCAATTTGAACAATGATATTTTAAAATGAGATTTCCGAATGTTACTTTTACAGTTGCAGCATAACATATTGGTTTTGCTGTCATTGTTTGACATTCAGAGCTTGCACCATGAACGAAGAAGATCCAGATTTACGATTTTCTTTTTGCTCGGTATTCGTTTCACTAATTGTATTAAGTTCTCACTTCTTGTGCGGCCTTGCTTCATTGTCTGGAAAAATGAGTGATTTTTTTCTAGTTCTTCTAAAAATAGCCTTCGTTTAGTCAATTTATTTTCATTACATTTACTATGAGTTGATCCCCCCCCCTCACGGGTAGGCATCTCCAAATGAAGTTGAGATGCTTCCGGAAGGGTATTTGGATCTCGCCAACCCGGTGGATACAATAATAGATGGGGGTGCTGACGTACTCCTTACCGTGGATGTACCGTGGTTGATGATAGCCATTAGGACTCAACCATAATTCCTGCCAATGTTGCTGTTGCGGCGGTCCTGTCATTCAAGTCTTGCGAGGTTAATCTGCGTGCTTTCCGGCTGGTCGGAGGTCAGCAATATGACTTACTATGTATTGAAGTCCATGAAACAAATACATTGTACGCAGAAATATCAAGCATGTTAGGGAATACCATAATGGTCCAGAGATTTGTTTTTCATTTACAAGTATATGTATTTAAAAGTTCATCAGGGGTACAACAACCTCTTTATTTGAATTATAATCTAAGATTATAATTCAAATAAAGGGGTAAGTAAGTCATATTATTGACCAGGCTTTTTGTCAGGTCTGTTGCTAACTTCGTTGTCATGATGCAAAGTGCTCATAAGAATAACATTCTTGGTTTGTTTATTTTTTGCAACGTAGTTTACAACTTTTGTGTCTTCTGTAAAATAATAAATGAGCTTTAAACTTCTTTGTTCGGTATTCGTTTAGAAAGTTCTGATTTATTTTGTGTAATGGTGCCAAGCAAAGTCCTTATTTGTTTTAGAAGAAGTTGACCTAAGTTTCAAGATGTGAAAAAATTATCACAGGTAATATTGTGCTTCGAATACTCATAAATAAGATCACATGATACTTGTATACCCTGATATTCATCTGGATTTGACCTTAGTTCTTTTTCAAGCTTAAATTTGTGTTTTCAGTACATATGAAGTCTTACTATCATATAAAATCCATAATTTGATATCATATTTAGATGGCTTGGTTGGTATATACTATTTAAAAGGACATCGGTCACAAAATCCTACTAATTGTTCATCTACAGTTATATTTTTGTTTGGATTATGCAAGGTAATTAATGGTAGCACTTCTATCCATTTTAATCAGATATCTCTCTCTCGCTGCAGCTAATATATTCAAATTTCTTCTTTCTTGACGAGTGGACTTATTGTCAAAATGAATTACTCTCGATATGGTACAAAATGTGTCGTGGGACATTGTCGCATGAAATATGTTTCTGCCAGTTTCTTTATCCCACAAGCCGTTTCTTGATTCTCCATATGATTTATAAACACCAAATAATAATTATGATCCAATATATGCTTGAAAAGTTTTATTTTCAATATTTATCCCCTTTTTCCATAAAGTCTTTCTATTTCAATATTAGTCACATTTATGATTTCGTTTTCAATTGTATAATTGAATATTTCCTCAAAGACAGTTTCTTACGTCTGATATCCTTGATGTTGTATCTCGGAGGATTCCTGGAGTAGTTTTTATAATATTAGCAATTGTTGATCGAGAAGAATGTCGCAGAGAATCCAACTTCCACATTATTCCCTGATTCTTGGACTGAATATTCTCTTTATATCTCATTTGTTGAACATCAGTATCAGTATTTGTTGGATATCAGTATTGTCAGAACTTTCAATCTCAGTTTCATCACTTGAATAATTTTCAGACTCCGATACTTCTTCGCTGTCAGAAGCTTCCATTAGTTTAGCTGCATCAGCTTGACTCAAATTTCTACGATTTGCCCTTTTTCTTTCACATTCACAGAAATAAATCTTTTACAGTATATCTGAAAGTGAAATACAGAAGAAGAAAAAAGAAATATTTCTATAAGAGCAAAGAGATTGGCCTCCTGTCAATCGTATCAATTTTTTGGGCTTTGTACGCCTTCTCTGGTTATATAACCAAATACAAACATCAATTAAATAAGTTTCGAAAATATAAATTGCAGAAAAAATAAAAGAATAACTATTGTTATTCTTTTTCTTTGAATGATTCCGAAAAAAGTGAGTGTGGTGACATCTTATTAAGCCAATAAAAGCCACTAGGCACTAACGCTCACTTATGTCGAATAGATAGGTCACTGCACTTCAAGCCCGTTCGATCCTTGGCGGAATTCAAACTACACACTGACTACAATTCCAGCCAACTCTACCAAAATATGAAGAAGTATGAGTATATA
>JAPMOQ010052775.1:2033203-2052760 GCA_026543055.1 Argiope trifasciata | reverse complement strand
TATATATATATATATATTTTCATCGGGTCAAGTGAGCTGAGTGATACAATAGATATAAATTGAAAAATATCCCTCCGAAATATAAAATTTACAATAATCGCTCTAGGAATACATATAATATTATTTACCAGCGATGTCAAAAAATTTCATAAAAATATCCTGGTAATATATATTTTTACCAAGGTATAAATTTTATTTCTGGTCATATAGATCTGAAAAGTACAGAAGAATTAGGTTTTCATATCACAAAACTAGACCTTCTCAACTTCTTTATGCTTATCTTTTAGCATGGTTTTTCCTATTGTTATTCCACTTCCATTAGCTCCTGTAATAGAACATGTTTCATTCTCTACTCGATATGTTTTCTGACTTCCCACTATACTTTTCGTAACTCCTAAGTACAAAGGCATAATTTTTTGTTACTATACCAGAATCTAATCGCTGTGTAATTCATAATTTTCTTCTCCATAGTCACTGTAACTTTTTTTTGTTTATCACCCATTTTGAATTTCTCACTGTAGTCACTTTCAAAAAATCCTAATCATATTACTAGAGCAATTTACGAATACTGTAATACTGTGCAGGTATAATCTGGAACAGCAGCCATTACTGTGATATGTTACACACTGACTGAGCAATGACCAACGACATTACGTTACCCTGATTCCGTTTCAACTTGTATTTTACACACAACACGTTGGAAGATCGTAGCAGACGTTTTTTTTTTTTTTTTCAATTCCTTGGCTATGTTGTCTCCTTATTCAGTTATGATTATAGAAAAAAACTACGGCGAATCGTACATAAGGCGGATAGTCGCGAACCCAATACTTGCGATTGTACTGTATACAAATTCATACAATAATGTTTCCATAGTCTCAACAATGACTTGCTAGATTCAATATAAAGGGATAAAGTAAACATGAAGGAAGGTTTTGATTCCAGAGAGAATTCCTATTTTGGAACTTGTAGAATTCCTATTTGGAACATTGACAAAGATGATATAATTTGTCCTGTGTTCCTACATTTCATTATGTGATTAAAAACATTATGTCTAAACGTTGTCAGGGATAATTGAAAATGTTCACTTTCCGAAATTGCGACCTATCTACTCCACAAAATAATTTGAATTTATTACAGTCCCCATTACGAGTAAGGAATTTTATAAACTAGCTAGTAAATCTAATAAATATTCAACAATTTATCTCTATTACCAAATTTAATAGCGATTGTAAATAATAATCTTTAGATAATCATGAATGAGGAGCGAACAGACACACACACATACATACATACATACATATACTATATGGTTGCTGCCGCAGAAGAAATAATTTTGGAAATATCGTTTGAAATTTAAAATAGCTGTCTTGTTTAATTAGCGATAATATCATAAATGCATACATTCATCGAAGTTGAATGATATTTAAAAGAGAAGTGTAATATTTTTTATTCTATTCTCTTTTATTTTATTATTAAAAAGCTTTAGGGCAAGCAACGTTTTTTTTTATTTGCTTTTCCTTCTTTAAAAGAAACAAATTAATTTCTTGACTATCCGACTTCTAGCATCCAGCATACAACTGGTTATGTGAAAAATTTGTTGTGCCTCCTTGGCGTGTACTTAGACGATAATCCTTGGTAAATAGATCTAAAAATAATTTTTATATGTTGCATATTTTTACAATGTCTGTAACCATCTCGTAAGTGAAAGTAATGAGTATTCAAAGTTTTATGACAATCCGATGATCGGTATGTCAGTGCATAACAGACATACAGAAAAACATTCATATAAACTAAACTTATCGTAATGAACGCATTTTCGATAAGTGATAATATTCAGCTGTCATTAAATGTACAAGTGTGAAAAGTGACAGGTTTTTTTAATATCTTCTTTTCAATCATTAATACTGATTCAATGATTCAAATGAAATTGCAAATATATCAGAGATGGTTTAAAGTTCCTACAAGAACTGAAAATCTACATATACGAAACGAAATCGAAATCCAAAAGTAGACTACCCCACCGAGAATGGACTTCATATATATATTCAAAATAGCCGAGAGTGCCACACAATAAAAATGTATGCTAAAATATTTTGCTTTCTATTGCAAAGCAATTTCCGAAAATAGAAACATTTTGTATGATTTCAAATGTCCGGAAAAGAAAGAAAGAAGAAAAACGACGAAAAACCATCAAATCCTCGAAAGTCCGGCAGGACACGAACCAGCTTCACCAAAAAATTCAATTTCAAGTGCCTCTCTCTCTCTCCGGTTCTCATCTTGGAAGTCTTTCAGACAGACAGACAAACATAGCAATAAGCGTTACATAAAATTCTTCTGAGAGGGTGGAGAAAGGCGTCTAGCCATCTTCTGGAGAGGAAAACACTTCCGAATATATTTATGAGTTTCTGTCTCTGAAGAGGAGGCGTGATATTTCGTTTGGAAGACGATTTCCCGCGTAATAGAAGAGGCACTCGAAATTTCAAATGCCGAACTTTATCGGACTCTCAAGGGCAATTGGCCTCTTTTTAAGAAAAACGGACTCTCTTTCTCCTCAATTTTTATGGTGTGGAATTCTCCAGTCATAAAAAAACTGTTTTTTAACCACTTTGTATGCGGATGAAAGCAGCATGTGGTTATTGATTGGAAAGTGTCTAGTCCAGAAATATTCTTTTAGAATAAAATTAAATTTTCATCAAATTAGATATATGAAATGCATCGATTGGAATTAATTTTTGCAGCTGTTTTAAAAACCAAATCTTTTCTTTTTTGCAGTAGCTCGTATAAGGGGTCACCATTAATATTTTTCTTTTTGTTGATCTAATTAGTCTTTCTTGTAATAATACTTTAAAATATTTTATTTTTCCACTTAATTCCACTTGGGGGCAAGTCAGAGATGAAGATGAGAAGTTTCCGATATGGCGATTTGATCAAGCCACTCATGGATATAGAAGAAGGTGAGGATCGACTACGTCTCATCGAAGATGAGACATACTTCCTCAGGAAAATGTTGAGTCGCGGCTGGTAAAGGTCCTTAGGAGATAACCTAAATTTCCGCCGGTATTGTTTTCGCTGCGTCCCGTTCATTCAATTTTCTCGGGTGGGCAGGTGTAGCCGGTTGAAGTTATACTTCTACCCTTCATGTGTTGTGGCAACTTGAATTATTTTTTTTCTAGAATGGTGGCCCCAATCTCATCAAAATGTTATTGCCAAGGAAACTTTTGCACCGTAAATCTGTTTATTTTCAGAGTAAATTACTGGATAAGGGAAAATCTCTTTTGCCTGACCAAATATATAATTATAAATTCCATTTTAATCCTATATAATTGCATCAGAAAACCATGAATATGTACAAAAAGCTGAATCCTTCCATTAGTTTTAACCCAACCAGAAACGTTCGATTTATGGGGAGAAATGAAAATTGCAAAGATGGTCCTAAGCGATTACAGATAATGCCTTTCTGTTTCTTGCATATCGATTGAAGGAATCAACGTGATAACTAGAAAAGTGCCTTCTTTTAATCTTTCTAAACAACTTCTTAAGTGGATATTTTAAGGTTTTAAGTCCCAATTTCAACATTAGGTTATATCTTGTTAAAACCTTAAACAGACTATCTTTCAGCTAATCATAAACGGAGTATGTATCGATGATATTAAAAACAATGCAAGACATGGAAATATTTAAAATGCTTATACCTGAAATTAAAGTATTGACATTCCTTTTTTATTTAAACAAGAATTTTACTTAGAAGCTCAAATATTCATTATTGTTCAAAAGTATGTGCATCATTTTTGAGAAAGATAGATGTGTTCACATTTTTGTCTCCATATTTTCGGTTATGTTTCATTTCCTGTTTTAATGCACACTTATCTGCATAATTGTTAGAAAAACATTAAAAAATATATCCTTTGTAACTGAATAATTTACGATAACATATTTCCAAACTAATTTAATGTTTTAAAAACATGTATTAATAAATGTTTGAGTCTGACAAATAAGATTTTTTAGAAACTCAATCCCTCAACTATTCAAAATTTAATAATTTGCACAAAGCACTATGTAATTAATTTCGTTCTGTGTTGGAATCTTTGGAATGTAGCAAATTTTAATGAAAGACATATTTAAGAATGGAATTATGCAAGAAATATTCAAACTAATATTCATTCTGATCATTAAGGAATTCCCTATTAATTAATTTCTCATTTGAGATTATTTATTAAAAATATAAATTGTAAACATAATCTCTAAAAATGCAATCAGAAATAATTTGGAAAATTTCTGAAATCTGAAGAAATAATTAATTCAATTGTATAAAATGTGTTAAATCCCCAGAATTATGTTGAAAAATAGATGCCACTATTTCGGAATTAAAATTACAAATTGAAAATCCAGAAATTAAAAGAATTATGCAATCTCTTTACTCAAGAAAAATACATTTTAAATAACACAGAAAGTATCTACTTTTATTTTCCAGCAAACCAATATAGTTAAAAGAAAGATTTATTCCTCTCAAATGTAAATGGAAGCGTACTTTTTTCAATAAATTTTCCAAATGTAAAATTAGCTGGATAAATTCAGAAAACAATTTCAGCAATTCAGTGAAAAGCAGCTATTGAAAAAAAACTCTAAAATACCCCAAATGTTTCTTGTATGCATTCTTTTCCTAATTAAAGAAACTGTTTTATCTCAAAACAAAATGTTTATTTTTCCTTCTCTACAGATTAAATATCAGAAAAATGAATATCAACAAAATGGTAATAAAAGAGGAAAGCGATAAAGACTAGAAATAAACCGAGATTTCAGTTTAAATTCTTTTAAAAATAGATAAACAATCATTAAAAACATTTTTGATGTATGCATGGAAGATATACTTAATGTTATAATTTAAAATTGATTTCTCATCTGAAACCTTAATTATTTATTGATATGAGGAATTAATTACAAAAAAAATGTGGATATTATGAAAACATTCTTTATTTAATCTATTTCAGTCATCAGAATTTAAAGCAAAATTTAATAATTATTTGAAATACTTGTTAATACTCTTGTTTATTAGAGATATATAGCTGATTTACGTCCAATTATATTGATGTTTTGTTTTAAAGTAATGATAAGGCTATTTCGGAACGAATTTCTTCATTTTGAGCCACGGCTAGAGGACAAGAATAACACATGAGCAGGTAACACCCTCTCCAAACTTCTGCACCAGATGAGTACGTTTGACCTCGACGGATTTAACGTGTACAAGGCCCGCTTACAAGACGATTCTTTGGTTCTCAAACTAGAAGCCCTCTGTTTCAGAAATTAAGATCTTGCCTCCGTGCTGGCGAGGCCTTGATTATCTATATAAACAAAAATGAATGTTTGCCTATATGTCTCATATGTATTCCTAAACAGTTCGTCCGATTGCGATGAAACTCGGCCAGCTTATTCTTTACACCTACGGGATGGTTATAAGGTTAGTACAATTATCTAAAATTGAAGAAAAAAATTGTATCTCAACTGCATCTATTTACCAAGGATTAATCTCTAGTCAAGGAGACAATAGATGCTGTAGAAATGCTAAATCCAAGCTAAAGGTTAATATTTTGTAACTATAGTATGTAAATATCATGAAAGGCAATCTCAGAGGCGATGACTTTATTACAGATTATGCTAACCCCGGGGATTTTATATTTTAATTAAATGTCAGCGTTTTTAGTAGTAACCATAAAAAATATTGTAGTAGAAATAATTTTGCATTATCTTAATTTTCAAAAATTTTCTTTTCAACTATATTAACGATTTTATGATATAAATATATTTTCTAAGTTTAATCAATATTAAAAGGAAATATTTTAATCTCGCTTTTTAAAATTAAATTTAAGAATTCTGCACGAATATTAAACGAATCACGAGATACAATAAATAGTTTCTTACATTACTATTCTGAAAAAACGCCAAGTTTTACGATTCTAACAGAATACACAAATATAATATATAAAAATGCATACTTGTTTGTACGTATTTTATATATTGTCATGACATTCATCCTGTTTCGATAAAACATTCCCAAATTATTGATTGATAGCACTTAATATTATTTTTTTGGCGCCATCAACGAGCCGGGTACCAGCTAGTATACAATAAATGCTAATCGAATAATTTTTGGGACAATAGTCACAAACTTGCATGAATAAAAAGTTATAGCAATAAAAATTTCAGTCGAAGTTGTTGGATTAAGTGAAAGTGTATGCAAAAATTTTAGATCGATTAAATATTTGTATGATTATCATAGTATTACTCAAAAACCCATTATTATACTACACTTAAATTAAAAATATGTGCTTTTTAAAATAATTTAACCCATTCAATCCCCACGAAAAGTACGCTTCCCATCAAATTCATCAATCTTTGTATGCAGTATGCAATGTTTGACAAGAGTTCTGACACATTCTTCAACAAGTAAAAAACTTAGATGCTTCCGTTCTTTATATCGTACAAAATGCTGTATCTTGATTTGTTACTTAATCGTTAATTAGCCAAATTAATTGATTTATCAAATTAAATCAATTTAACAATATAACGAATCACTTCTCCAATCTCAAACCTAAAAATATTTTAATATAACATGACCAGAAAGAAAAGTGGTCCTTTAAAAGGTTAATTATTATTTAATTCAGTTTAATATTAATTAGCTTTAATTATTAATTAGACAAATTAATTGATTTATAAATTAAATTAAAATAACAACGTAAACAAATCACTTTTCTTAAGCAAATCTCAAACCTAAAAATATTTTAATGTAACATTTCTAGGAAAAAAGTGATCCTTTAAAGGGTTAAGTATTATTCTTATATTAATAATCCATAACTGTTAAATTTTTTTATATTCTTTTGTTATGTGTTGAATACTTACTTCTGTAAGTGCCGTGTGATACTTTGTGGTGCACGGGGTTCTTATAAATGCTTCAATTAATAAAAAAGGAGGGGTAAGGGAATTTTTAAAACTACGTTACTATATTTTTTCTTTGTTTCATTATTGTAGTTATACAAAAACATATTTCAATTATGATACACACTTTTATAGTCTGCGTGTTATCGTATATTTAATTTAATTTTTTTTATCTATATTAGTTACAGTTAATTTGTTTTGAACATTTCATTGGAGATGCAGATGCCATTATAAAAAATAAATCTGTTTTAGTTATGTTATTTCAGTACCACTAATTCAATTGAATAGTATTTACTAATAATTCCTCTATCTTCAAGCCTTACACTCTTGTTAGAAAGTTATTTCAATGAGACTTTAATTATTTTAGACTTTAATAGACATTTCAATGAAGTTTCAATATAACGCACTTTACAGCTGAGATATAATAGTGCTTAATCTATTCGTGAAATTAATTTAAATTGATGTAATTCGACCGGAATTATTACATTATCTGCTTCAACTCCCTTAACTGTAATATCCTATATTATGTCAGTAATAATGGTGCAGATTCCATTGTGTTATGCCAAAATGCTATCGAAAACAATTATTTAATAGAATACGTATTATAAAGACATTTCATGTTAGAAATTATTGTAATTGAAGTGTGATCTATACAAGTATAATACATTTGTATATAAATTTGTATGCAAGTATATAAATTGTATACAAATGTATATTAGTATTATATATTAGTATTTATTTACAAATATATAAATTGTATACAAATGTATATTAGTATTATATATTAGTATTTGTATACAAGTATATAAATTTGTCAGATAGTTTATTAATTAATTTCAGATGCTTGAGTAAATAATTCGAAACCTTTATTACCTTGATAAATTCTTTTTTATTCTCTGAACTCATGTATATTGACGAAGAACCAAGGGAAAATACATTTGATACATAATACATAAATTGTTATGAAAATGATATAAAATAATAAATTAAATGCATATGATGATTGAGGATACTGGAATACAGAGTAGTGTCTATTTATTTAGTTATTTTAAAATCCCGTTGTAAAGCAACACTAGGGCTATTTGGGGACGGACCTCGTGATTTTGAACCATGGCCAGATGACGAGGACGACATCTGAGCTGACAGCCGCCCCCTCCACACCACAATACACCAGAGGGAGGACTTTTGGCCTGACTGATTTAATGTGCAAGAGACCCCCTTACACGATGGCTCTGCGATGGAATTGAGTCTCGAGCCTGAAACCCTCCGGTTCCGAATCCAAGACCTTACCACCAGGCCACAGAGCCCCCAGTAATGTCTATCAAATGCCTCAGAAAGAGATCTTACTGGATGAAGTTAATTGGAACAAGAAGAAGAGCTTAATTAAGGTTTAATTATCTTAAGTTATTGGAACTAAAAATTTTCAGTACAGTAAAAGCTCCTTATTCGCGCTTCCTTCATTCGCGTTTTCACTATTCGCAGGTTAAAACAATGCGAACCAATTCCTATATTCGCGGATCTAATAAGTATTCGCATGATAATAAAAGGATTCCAATAGGTATCCAGCTTAATATCCTTTGTAAATGCCTTCAAATGGACTAATAAAAAAGTAAAATAGATCTTATTACAACTTTGTCTAAAGTATGCTGTTAAATGCAAACTGCAAACATAGCCTAAATGGCGAATGGAATAGGACGAGATGGGTTCTAACAGATATAATCAAGTGACATTCTGGAATTGCTTCAATCGCAAGATGAAGGTCTGAAACCGACTTGGGGGAAATGTTAAATTCACAGCCTATTGAAGAAAGAAGAGTCTTCAACAAGTACTGAAAACGTGACATTTCATTTGAAAAATCGTAGTGAAGTTTAAGATTGGCAAATGAGCTTTGCGAACATTGATCTGTCTATGGAACGAAGTCTTATTTTTAAGAGGTAAATTGCTAATGCGACTTCTGCGTATCAGTCTGAATGGAAGGAGCTTTTAAAAACTGCCAAGCAAGAAGAAATGAAGAAATAATTTATTTTTTGTGTCAGAATTTCAATTAATTTCCAAATAATAACGAACTGACGATGAGAAATTTTCGCGATCCTCAATTATGCAAGTCGTAGACTTATGTTAAAAAAAGGCAAGTATCCTTAAAGTTCCAAACAGCCCTGTCTACTAGCCATAAGGGAATGCAGGTACGTCGTCAATTTAAAGTTTTTATTTTTGTAAGATTTCTGGAATGTTTTCAAAGTGTTGCATATTTTGTGACTTAATTACATATTTTTGACCATCGTTGCTTAGTAAGTAATAAGTAAAATTTTAATTCGAATTCAGTGATAATTTTGAATAATGTGTATACTGCTCTTGAATTAACAAAACATCGTCTAAATACTTTAAAAAAGACATTTAAAGCAACTAAAATTGTCGCGAATTACATTGTACTGAAGGAATGCTGAAGAAAAGTTTTATATTTAATTAGTAATTAAACTTTTTAATTTCTAGAATATAATCCGAAATCATATTTCATGTTTTTCGAAATCAACTGAAAATAAAAATTAATTCAGAACTAACTGCAGCACTATTGAAACAATTTCCTGAATTCTTTTATTAGCTATTAAAATTACAAAATATCAGAGCAGGTCAAAAGAAATCGGAAAATTTGCTATTCTCTCATTGTGTAAACATTATTTGTATCGAAAGAACAATTCATCTTCTATATTATATTACATACAGACAGATAGATATAAAGAATAAATATTAAGTTACTCCTCGTACTAGAAGATTTGAAAGGATAAATTTTCCAATTTATCTCATAAATAAGAAAGTCTGATCTATTTATCGGTAACTGATGTTAAACTAAAATATTTACTAATATTAAACGAGTTACAGGTTACTTATAGATACAGATTATTATTGTTGTTTTTTTTTTTCATTTTTAAAATATATTTAATATTTTTACATCAAATATATTTAACCAACCTAATGACTCACGAATCAAGCAAAAATGGTTATTTCTTTAACAATATTCGTTCCGAAAGGAACCATTTTTTGAGGCTGGAGAATATTAGTGCCCAGAGGTGTTTGCCATCTACGAATCCAATGACCTCAGAGATAACCAGAAGCCAATGCTTCACTGAGCAGGACACTCCAATTCCGTTCTTTTTTTCTTCCGGGAAACCCTTACTTCCTTCTCGACTAATCATACCCTCAGAGGAAGATTCGGGAAAAAAAAATGTGCATCGATGGAGTTTTCCAAGAGAAAACGAGAATAAACGAATGCGATAAAAAAACATTTTTTTTTTCAAAAATAAACTCTAAGTTTAGGATCAATACCTTTTAAATTGCGCTATTTTAAGTTTGTTTGGAATTTTGTAAAAGGTCATAGTATAGTTCCTCTCCTCTCACGACGTGTAGCGTGTATTCTTAGCGTTACTTTCAAGATGGCTGGTGCCGCATTTAATCCATTTGTCTTAAGTGGCAATTTCTAAATCCACTCTTATCTCGTTAACCGTTGATTGCCATAGTGTACGTTGTATATCTTGTCGATATTGCGACCGTCAGTGATGGCGGAGTGGTTGGCTGTATGCAAGAAGAAGAATTGTACGTTGTATAGAAATGAGTTCAAGAAACAATTATATTCTTGATTATTGTATTAACTCTATATTTACAGGATATATTTTAAAAAAACATTCGAACATATCAGGTCCGTTCATGGCAAACGACACGACCTTCCTACTGTGTCTGTCGTCCTTATCTGCCCTTCGTCGTTACCTCTTGGTCCCTTTCAGAAGCTCTCGTCCCCTCGGACAGCATGTGGCCTTTGTCCTGACCTGCTTGAAACATTCCTTGTTGAGAGTGGAAGAGCGGGAGCCTTACAGTCCTGTTTAATTTACATTTTTCATTGTTCATTTATCGTTTTAACCGGAATTTAATTGAATAACTATCGTATAAGATTTCCTAAAAATATATTTTAAGGAAAAAAACTACGAATACTATTTAACAAATTGTATCGTTATTCTATGAATTTCTTTCAGTTAATTGAAAGTCATACAAAAAATATTCTGGAAAATTTCAATTTATTTTCCTTGCCGACTTAATTTAAATTTGATGCAAAGCCGCAATTTTAATTACAAGGCCATATGTCAAATTTATTTCATGAGTTTTTCAGTTATCTCGCAGGCAATCATACAGAAAATGTAGAGAGTTAACATACTGACTAATTTGGTTCTAAATTTAATGTTTTAAATAGTAAAATTATGTTTCAAATTTTATTTATCTAACTATCTCTATTTCTGCTATCGATTTCACTTGTCCTGGTTTAAACAGAGCAATGAACTTTCTTAGAATAGATATCATGCAAAATATAATAAAAATTCATATATTTTATGGGTATAAAAACTATATAAAAATTTCATTTAGCAGTCTCTATATGTTTTAAGGATATTTTATTCAAAAGAAAGCATAATTGCAAAAATTTACTTTCAAAACTCCTGAAAGTCTCTGATGTGGCAATTCAACAAAAGTTCAAATTTTTGATGATTTTAATGCTTTTTGTGTACATCATGCAATAGAAAGGCAAAATGTCTTTCCCATTAGGCATTTAAAATTACCAGTTTTATTCTGTGAAGATAACTTTATCATAGCTATGCAACAGAAAATTAATAAACTCTTTCTCATTTATACATATCACTACTTAATTCTTATTGTCACTAATTTTTGTGTTAAAAACTTAATCAAAAAAATTATTCGATTTTTAAAAATAATTTCTAAATAGTAAAATTCATAAAAATTTATTATTTAGTAAATCACAACGAAAAAACCTTAACATATTTCTCAAATGATACAATTTGGAAAAGCAGAATTTTAAACACCATGGACATAATAAAAAAAGATTTGGCCAACTACCAACTTCAACTACATTCACTGTTTATTTCTTTTAGGGAAGATAATAAGCTTGCTAATAAAATTTATTAAACTGGCATTTCTAAAATTTTCCGAGCTTGTGGCTCTGTTTTCAATTTAGTAAGTTGTTTTTCTTTAGTAAGTTATTAAAAATGTCGTTAAAAATGTTCCTGTATGCTTTCGTTTCAGTCGGTTAATCAATTTTTCAAATATTTTCTCTTGGATATTTTCACATCTCCCTCTAGAAGGGCGAGAACCTTAGGTTGAGAATCGCTGTATTAAATTAAAGTGATGAAATTTAGAAAAAAGTATTGAAATCTGGAAAGAAATATTTCGAAACCTGCATATGATGCAAAGTACAGATGCAAATGAAAAATATAATAATTAAATTGAAAAACAAGTTTGTTTTAACGAAATCGAACTATTTCAGTTTCTAAGCATCAGCATATTAATATAAAATTCTGCATTCTTGAATAACCTTTTCCCATTTAACTCAGAATTTCTATCTTTTTCGAATAAAGAAGAATAGAGAGCTATTTAAAGATCATCAATCTTTTTATAGCATATATTTATCCATATAAAAATAGGAATTTTATGGTAAATCGATTTAGGTTTGATTTTTTTTATTATATTATGCATGATAAAGAAAATTTGCAACACAAAACTTATTTTCATAGTAATTGACGGTATAAGTACCAGCGACGTTGGCAACAGGAACTCTTATAGCTCAAGTACATTCTACTTTTAGCGTTGGAAACAGCAGGGAATTATTATTATTATTTTTAGAATGAATGGATAGTGGAACTTTGCAAAGGTTATCATTTTCCTATTTAATTTTGCTGCAGTTGAAACTTTCAGTTTAGTAAATCATTAATATGGATTCAGATTATTTCATCAAGTATTTAAAGTGCTTTAGGAATTACTAATTAAATATATATTTTTTAATGGATGAAGTTGTGTGTTATTCTCCATCGCTAAATACCCATAAAGATTACTTCCACCCAGCCCTGGTGTCCGGGTTCGACTGCATACGCATAAAAAAATTCTCAAAACTTTTTGATAGCATTGATACACATAAAAAGTAAAATATATTGGTATAATATTTTATCTTCCATGCCTACGCATATTTAGAAATATGTCCACTTTTTTCTAAAATTCTATTCGAAGTCTGCACCCTACTTTTTTTCGAAACTTCTCCCGCAATCTTTTAGACTGACATAGCTAGCAACAAGCAATGCATGAAAATCTTATGCTATGCTGAGCTTTTCTTTTGAGAAAATGGTAGATGGCATTGAAAAATATACTTTTTCGAGAACAAAACACGTTCGAATATATTTATGAGCTTTGGAATTCAAACACGAGGTGAGATAATTCGTTTGGAAGAAATTCACAAACAGACACATGAATTTCGAACGCCGGAATTTATCAGTCCCTGAAGGGCTGTTGGATTACTTTCAAGGAGAAAGAAAATTTTCTCTAAAATTTTATAGTGAGGAATTTCTTCGAAAACAAAACTTGCTTTGAACGATTTTATAGGCAGATGGCCAGCACAAAAAGTCATTGATTGGGGAAAATGAAGGCAATTTTTTGAAATATATGATTGTTTAAACACTTTTTTCCACCACAAGTTTTAATGTTACCATCTTGTGAATAAAGAGACGTTGTAATAGTAAAAATTCCTCACAGAAAAGCTGGAAGACAAAACTCTTACATCTAAATTACCATATAGCAGCATAAATTGCTGAGGTTAGAAACACTCAAAATTAGAGCTTGGAAAAAAAGTTCTTACATACAACAGCTGTTTGAATTAATAAGTCTCTAATTTGGATAATTGGATTAATTATCTCATTCATGGGTCATTTACGAAATCGTCCGAAAGTTTTGTATGTTTAACAACATCTTGTAAGACAGTTAAAATCCAAAAAGAATTACGCTAGTTAACCTACTCGCAAGATAACATAAGGAAAGCGATATACGCATATTTGTCGTATAAACTTTTGAACAAAGGTTGATTGTGAATTATAAGGACTAAACGGCAAAAAACTGATTAGATTTTCAAGAGTCATGTCACGATAACAATTGCAATAGGTAGTCTTTCTATAGAGATATATCAAAAGATACATGTCTACAAATTGGAAAAAATGTTAAACCAAATGGTTGCCTGGGATTTTTTCTTCCTCAAACTAATTTCTTTATTCTGTAAATGCTTCGGATAATTTCCTCACCCTCTTTTCTATGGGTATATTAATCTGAATAGGGGTTTTAGGATCATATTTATAAATCAATGATGAGGAAGATTCAGCATGCATACGAAAATAACGCATCGAAATTGACACTACTACTATTTCCTGCCGATTAAGAAGAGTGAAATGCTGTTGAGATGCCATCCTTATAATCTGATCTAGAGCAAAATGATTATACCAATTTCCGAATCATCTGGGTATAGGTCAAAAAAGGGAAATTATTTTAACAAAACTACCTCCTTTTATAACACAATTATTTATGTATCTATTAGACATTAACGGGTGTTTTTTTTTTCTTTGCTTATTAGTCTAACTCGAAATTAATTGTGCATTTTCAGCATTATATCAACCGAAAGAATCAATATTGGAAATAGTACTCAATATCAATACGGTTAAATATCTATATTATTTCTAAGAGTCATTGTGTTTCTGTGATATCTCATCTATATGCCTGGGATGTACAGATAGATAGATGCTCTATCCTTTGAGGAATTCGTTTTAACCCTTATTAATAGTATCTCATAATAACTTTTAATATCTATTAACAATATTTTTTTTTAATTTTTAATATAATTTGCACTTTAAAGGCCTTAACTATCTATTAAATTTTATCTCTCTAGTTCTCAGCATTTTGTAATTATTGCTCACACTTGCTCTAACAGATACTTTCAAATTTCCTCTAAATCTATTTTTTCTAGAATTTAAAACATTCAGTGGAAAGAAACATACTAAATAAAACATTTAGAAACACATACTAAATCTCATCCAGTTAACCTACTCGCAAGATAACATAAGGAAAGCGGTATACGCATGTTTGTTGTATAAACTTTTGAACGAAGGTTGATTGTGAATTATAAGGACTAAACGGCAAAAAACTGATTAGACTTTCAAGAGTCATGTCAAACCACAGGCAAACCTAGTACCCAAAGTGAAGTTTTCGGATTCAGAAAAATGAAAACACATGGAGATTCTTCAGATTTTCTAGTTGGAATATTTTAATGATTAAAGTAATTCTTTGTAAACTAGAAAGTAAAAGTTGTGTTTCTAAGATCAGGTTCTTTGAGAGAAGCTCAGGTTCTTTAATTCTGGTATTATGTAATAGGTTAATTCTTTTTAAACTATCGGAAATAAAGAGGATGCTGCAAAGCAATAAAATTCCAGCACTTAATTTACGAATTCATGTAATTTATTTCATGCGTATATATTTGAAAATTTTGTATATATCTTTTAAAAAATTGTATTTTAAAAGGCTGTTTATGATTAGCTTTTCACTTTCTCCTATACGAAGTATAGAAAGAGAAAATATTATATTTGCCGACAGATTATAAATTTAGATTTTAACGAAGCTTCATGCCCCAGCATCGAAAAATGCATTTTGAAATTATACCTCCCTATAAACTGTGGGTATTAATTTAAAAGGGGAAGGCGGATGAAGTTTTATGTACAGATTTACTCCAAACTCATAAATTGCTTTCAAACTTTGAACGAAATTGATTCAAAATTCTATCCGACTGTTCAAATACTAGTTAATGAGATTACAAAATGAAAAGTTTTAGATGGATAAAATTTGTTAAACAGGTTTGTATCTAATGGATAATCATGCATCGAATCAGGAATCAAGAGACAAGGATTTGACCTTCAGTAGATTTATATTTCACAAGTATACAAGCATGATAGTTCAAAAATGAATATTTTTAAATATATAAAACGAATATATATCTAAATCTTTCTCAATCATATAATTCGTAGTCACAAAATATATGATTTTGTGACTACAAATGTAAGTCTATATCAGACTTTGGTTTTAATTGGTTAGAAAAATGTACTAGAACGGTTACAGTTACGTGGTACCAGTTCGGTTACAGTTGAAAGGCACCAGTTTGGTTTTCAGATATTTGTTTATCAACCTTGCCCAAGTGATTCATCATATGTTTCCCAAGTGTCATTATAAGTTATTTTATATAAATTTTATTAACAATTACTGTTTTTTTTATTATATTTACATATACATAATAATGTGCGAAATATAAATAATTCACGTAATAAATCCTCATTCCATTACAATTCATACGTTGGCGGGGTTTTTTTTTATTTTATAGTTGTAAAATGTTTTTTTAAAATTTATAACATCAGAAATTCCATTATATTCAATATCATAAAACTTAACTAAATTAATCTTTACAAATACATTAAATAATCTACCAATTTAATCTTTAAAAGAAATTGAAGAATTAAAATGAATTTCTCAAAACAAATCTGCCCATCTTTGTGTATTCAGAATGAATTAAAAAAAATTATGTCTCAAAAATAGTATTAATACCAATGTATAAGCTATAAAAAGGTATTTTACTGAGTATAAATACAAATAAATTAAAAGTCCGCTCAATTCGTGAATTTCTTCTCTTTTCCCAATTTTAAATTATACTCTAGGTAGCATAATCATATATATTTCTGCTTTCTAGAAATCCAATGTAATTTCAAATAAAAAATTATTTCTAAAATATAGTTTTATCAATAAACACACGAAATGAAAAATGGAGAAGCTTACAGATAAATTCAGAAACCGTTCCAATAATACCACAGAGATCAGACTGCACCGATGAAAATCAAAACATCCTTTAAGATTTTTCCATGGCTGCGCTCTTTTTCCAATTAAAGAAAATATCTTATCTCGAAATAAAATTTTTATCTTTCTTTTATTGAAGTTGAAATATCTTTCGGAAAAATATTATCAAAGGATTAATGCCTGAAGAAAGAGAGATAGAATGAAAAATAATTCAGATTTAAATCCTTAAAAATAAACATTTCCCAAGAAATCTATTTATTAAAGGCGCTTTTATCAAGCTTTTGCTGAAAAATGTATTTTAACAGTAAAAATTCGTATTTAAAAGAGGTTTTGTTTTATTATTTAATGAATGTATTATCGGAAAAGAACTTTGTTTTCTGTTGGGAAAATATTAAAGCAAATTCTTTCTCTCAAATTTCGAATATGTATTTAGCATTTATTCAATAATTAACCGTAATAAAAGATCAATATAAATTAATGAATCAGTCGACAAAAAGCACTGTTAGCACTTCCTTTTCATCCAAAAAAAAAATAATAACTGAGTGACACTTATTGAGAAATTTAGTTTTTGGATGATATTTCGTATAATGGTATTGTATTTTTAAGATATTCCCTCATTAAAACATAAGAAATTAAAAATGCATATACATTTAAATGATGCATGTAATTTTTAAATAAAAGTGAGTAACAAACTGCTCAAAAATGTTTCTAAAATATTTATTTAATCTGAAATAATTTTGAAACATATTTTTAGAAAATCATTAAAATCTTTAATCGTTAATCCCTTTTCAAATAAAAAAACACAATTAAACGGGAATGAATTTTAACATCAAATACCATTTATAAATCAAGTTCCGGTGTTAATCATATTTGACTTGTTATAATAATTTAAGGAAAATATTCAATAAAACTACAAAAATAAGTATTGCAATAGCTTTCCAGAAAGACATTTTCTTTATACAATATATATATATATATATATATATATATATATATATATATATATATATATTCGGATTTATTCTCCTGATTCAAGCATCTTCTGATATACAGCTTTTTTGTTGTTATCAAGTGCAAGGGCAAATATTTTTTTTTTTTACTAACAAGTGAAACCGCATAAAACTGACCGTCAGAAAAACTTGGGGTTTCTAGATTCCAACCACCAACACCCAATGATTGGCCTTGTGATTTGTTAATCGACATCATGAATGCAACACGAATTGGAAATTTAATTCGTTTAAACTCAAATTGGAAATCGCTAAGAAATTAACTGAATGATAACTTCCTCATATTTGAATTTCCTTTGTGTATAGACGCGTGAATCTCGTTGATCATTTGTTGTTTTCGATCAGTAAATGTGCTCTATTGCATAGTTTTGATTCGTTTAAGTTTCAAAGCATCATGAACACCGAGTCAATCTTCAGCTGTAAACACTGGGGTGGTAAGCCAGGCACATCCAATGAGTTTAAAAATTTAGTTGGATAGTTCATGACTTCCTCTTTGTTTGTTACACAGTCGATAGATTTGAATGAATGTACCAACGATTTCCTTCTGATTTACGAAGTTTAAATCATCCACATCTTTGCTCTTAGCCGCTAAAATCTCTCTCTTACTCAAACATTTGTGAATTCTGTGATTATAAATGATGTTCGAGAACACTTTGTTGATGAGCTCATCTTTCGACAAACCGAAATTGCAAAAATTGAAAGAAATGAAATCAATGCACTCGATTCATTGACAGGAACTCGTCCATTACTGATGGTAAACAATTGCTTCGAAAAATCTTCAGCAGATGGATCGTTTGGCAAGTCTCAAAAGAACTCGTCAATGTTGTCTCTGAAAGTGCTTCAGATCGTTGAACAACATTCGACCTGGTGAAATAAACTAGTTTCCTATTTTCCAGATGCACCACAAAAAGCACAACAGTGGGATGACGGTGGCGAATAGGGAATGAGAATATACGCCAAACAACCACATTGCAGCTCACATATAAACCACTTGATAGCTAGTAATTTCATCATTGATATCGGTGGTTTGGATGCCAAAATTCGCCATATCACTGCCTTTCATGACATAGTGATTTTCCAAACTTGATTCAAATACTATTAAAGCAACTCTAAAATCAACAAATGAGACATGACATGAAAATAAAATCATCAACTTAAAAAAGAAAGATTCTCACACGCTGCCATCAATATTTTGGAATCCATATAAATATTGTAGTAAATCTGTAATGTTGCTTGCCAGCGCGGTTATTGTGATTACTGGAAACCGCGTTTTACAATCAGTTCTGTTGGTATCTCATAAGGAAAACACTCCTAAGATGAAGATTTTTTTTTCTTGAACTTTTACGATATTTTAATGGTCATTTTTCTATTCGGGGCTGAGACGAATTAAAAAAAAATAGCATAAAAATCGGTACAGCCGTTCTGGAGTTCTAAATAGTGTAATTAACACGATTTACGGCTGCGGTAGCCTGATTGGTAGAGCGTCAGTCTCGTAACCGAAAGGTCGCGGGTTCTGTCTTCGTCTTGGCCAATGACCGCCGTGTTGGCTAATGGCAGTTGGGGCACGTTAAATATGTCGAGACTGCAAAGTCCTCTAAGTTCCCATAACAAAACGATACCTCTGGGGGTACTGAATCAGGGATGGGTCGGTCTCTGATTTGGATCTAAATTCCGACTTGCTGATGGATGAATGAGTGTATGAATGAATTCGACCACCCCCTAAAAAGGGCTGTGTCGTGTGTGGGAGCTAGAAGTCAGACTTCTGCCCTCTGGGTGCTCAGGGGTCTTTACCCTCAGAAGCTACTGCACCCCCTGTCCGTGCAAAACACGGACACGACAACAACAACAACACGATTTACGATATACATACATACATATATATATATATATATATATATATATATATATATATATATATATA
>JAPMOQ010052775.1:2021365-2033193 GCA_026543055.1 Argiope trifasciata | reverse complement strand
TATATATATATATATATATATATATATATATATATATATATATATATGAGTGTGTGTGTAAAAAGTTTTTTTTCATATCTTCATTAGTATTTCCCTTAGTTATATAATTAATAAAACGTCATTAAAATAATACTTTCAAAAATGTTTGAGATTAGACGTGATAGTGGAGAAAATAAATAAATCCGCACACAATGTTGTTGTGAAAAAATCTGTCCTGCAAATGTAACGTGAAAAAATCCAACAATTTCAGTAACCATATAAAGTGATTTTATCTAATACTAAAGCACAAAACACATAATAAATTACAGCTGAAACGCGGGAATAGTGCTTGCAGCACAAGCAGCACACCAACATAAAATACTCAAAGAGAACTCACTAGAAATCAGTACTTTAAAGAAAAACCGCATTCAACAAGTCACTGAAACTTGCTTCGAACCTCTGCCATCTTATAGTTCCAAAGACAGAATGCCTTTTCTAGATCAAACCTTGGAGCTCGCCAAGATATATCAAATATTCCAGGTTTCCCATTTATCTCGCCAAATAGAGATATCAGCAGGAGTTTCACATATTCCAGATATAAATTTCGTCTCCAAGTAGGCAAATAATCGCTGCGTTTATAATCAAGGTCGATAACCATGAATTAGGAATTATTCAGTATCCGTAAGAGCTATCAGCAAATATCTTTTCTTAACTATGAAACCAACTATGCAAGAAAGAAATCTTACAGATTCGTAAAAATTCAATCTTCTCAGTGGATATTATTATCAGGGGATTAGGAATAAACTAAGTCAAAACAAACTACCTCCTCACAAATACAATTTTGAAAGGTACTTTTCCTCTTTAAAAAGGGAAGATAGAAACAATCGACTTCAGCTGTCGCTTAATTAATCCTTCATTACAGGCACATTTTCGAGAACGAAATGTTATTTCGAAATTAGAAACTTTTTTTTCCTCTTAGAAGTTTATCTGCTATTAATTAGTCTCGAGCATTTTAATGGAGTTTGTTGTAACCGTCCAATGGAACTTTTCTCTGGAATTGTCATTATTTCATTTGAAACTGTAACTGCGACTGAATTCCACCCCATCCCCTTGCACCTAACCAACATTCTCGTTAAAAAGTTGTTTCAATGGAACTCGGGATTTCAATAAAGAATGATTGTAACACATTTGTAGAATTAGTTCCGAAATAAAACTGTCTCCGATTTCTCTATGTGATTTCTTTAATCATTTGGAGAGAAATGAAATTAATTAAATGGATGCTTTTCAGTAGTGTTATTTAAATGTGCAAAATAATCTGATTTTATTCTAATAACTTAATAATTCTAATTAATATTAAGGAAGTGTATTAAAAACATTCAAGATGAGACGTCATTTGGTTTCTCATATCATGAAAAGATTCTGAGAAGTCTTGATAAATGTCTTTTCCCCAAGATTTGATTATAATTAAAATGTGATATCCCACAAACAATAAATCGAATCATACACCATCATTAAATTGCTTAATTGATTTATTTTATATAATGAATATTAGATCAACAAAGTAATGAGCTATATTCCAACATAAATAAATTTTGTAAATACTTCTAATGTATACGAATAAATAAAAGTACTTTAATTCATAAATACATAATCGTATAAATATACACTGAAGTGACAAAAGTCATGGGATAGCAATATGCAAATATACAGATGGCAATAGTATCGCAGCGAAAAAGTATAAATGCACAGTTCGTTTTCCAGAGCTTTCATTTGTGTTCAAGTTATTCATGTGAACAGGTTTTTCGTAATTTATGGCGGCACGTCGAGAATTAACAGACTTTGAACGTGGAATGTTAGTTGGAGCTAGACGCATGGGTCATTCCATTGCGGATATCGTTAGTGAATTCAACATTCCGAGATCTACAGTATCAAGAGTGGGCCGAGAGTATGAAATTTCAGGCATCCCATCCCATCATGGACAGCGCAGTGGGCGACCACCTGCACTTAACGACCGATACCACCGACGTCTGTGTAGAATGGTCAATGCTAATAGGCACGCAACACTTCGTCAAATAACTGCAGGAATCAATGTGGGACGTACGAGGGACGTGTCCGATAGGACTGAGCGGCGAAATTTGTCTTCCTTGGGCTATGACAGCAGAAGATCGACTCGAGTGCCTTTACTGACAGCACGACATCGCCTGCAGCGACTCTTCTGGGCTCGTGAGCATATCGACTGGTCCCTAGACCAGAGGAAAACCGTGGTGTAATCAGATGAGTCACGATTTCAGTTGTTACGAGCTGATGGTAGAGTTCGAGTGTGGCGCAGACCCCACGAAGCCATGGACCCAAACTGTCAGCAAGGCACTGTTGAAGCTGGTGGTGGCTGCATAATGGTGTGGGCTGTTTTTACATAGCATGGACTCGGTCCTCTGGTGCAACTGAACCGATAATTGAGTGGAAATGGTTATGTTCAGCTGCTTGCAGATCACTTGCAGCCATTCATGGACTTCACGTACCCACACAACGATGGGATTTTTATGGATGACAATGCGCCATGTCACCGGGTCAGAACTGTTCGCGATTGGTTTGAAGAACATTCCGGACAATTCCAGCGCATGATCTGGCCACCTAGATCACCCGATATGAATCCCATCGAGCATTTATGGGACATCATCGGAAGGTCCGTTCGTGCCCAAACTCCTGCACCATCCACACTTTCGCAATTATGGACGTCTATACAGACAGCATGGCTCAATATTCCTGCAGAGGACTTCTAACGACTTGTGGACTCCATGACACGTCTTGTTGTTGCACTTCAGTGTAAATACATATAAGTATATATACTTTCAATAATACGTCATAAAAAAGTGTATAACAAAAGCCAATGGGAGTAACCATCTTAACATAAATGTTATCTCTTCCCAAAAACACACAAACCCAAATTGTATACTTGGAATAAGGCCGTCAACAACATGAGTGCCTAGATTTGTATATTCGCATTTCTTGATATGAGCCTTTTCTGTGTCCGAGTTTAGTAGAGATATACGAATATGCAAGTTGAACAGCATTTCATAAATAATTGAAACCAAAATATGATAGTGAACTGTAATTTAATGAAAAAACATCACAAATCGAATTTTATTTATTCATTACATTTTTCAGCTGTTTTGCATGCGAATGTATTGACAAACAAATGGTGAAGTATACAAAAGATTTGATTAAAAATTTGACATAGGTCGCAATTAAAATCCTAAAATTTTGTACAAATTTTCTCTTATCTTGTTCTTTTCATTTTAGAGTTATTGCTCACATTTACATTCATACACTAACTGACAAATTTCCTATGAATGGATTTTTAAACAAAATTAGAAGGAAAAAAATCGTTGTAAAAATAAAAACTATGATGTCCGCAACATGGTAATCCGTAAAGGGTTTTTTGAATTACCATGTTTCCAAATAAAGGATTTTAAATCTAATTCTTTTTCTGACTCAGAAAGGTCTGATCTAATTAAATTTCCAGAACGAATTTTATCGAATGCTTTCTTTCTGTATACTTTATAAACAGGAAATAAATTCATGAATTGTTTAACTGCTTTTGTTGTTAGTATTATTTAAGGCACTTGTCAAAGACACTTCAGCTGAAGAAGTCAGTGATTTTAAGCCGAGTTTGTGCAGTGGCTTCTGGGGTCAAAAGCCTCGGAGCACCCGAGGGCAGAGGTTTGACTTCTAGCTCATATGAAATCGGCTATTACACATTCGTTTGCACTGCATCAAACAGCTCAGTCTTTACAGAGGGTTCTTTAAAACATCTCACTGATAAAACACAGGGTAAAGAATAACCATGGGAACCAAAAAACAATAATTGAAACCGGAAAACCCAGATTACAGAAAAAACATGCTACCCGTAGGCTATATTTGATTAATAAAATATAACTTTTACATTAAAGTTTAAATTAGTATATATTCCATAGTTGCGTCAAAAATGCTATTGTGAATGCAAAAATAAAAATGCATTTAAAATAGTGTAGTTTCAAATCTACATTTACTAAACGAAATAGCATTTTGACTTCCAAATCAAAACAACAAAAAAAGTAAACGTTGCACTTATTTTTCTTTTAAAGAATACGTCTCACCACATTCTTCTAAATTTGATTGTTGAAATATTTTAGGAAATTTCTTCTATGAAAATATTTTCTTGTTAAATAGTATTTTATATTTTTTTTTCTTGAAGTCATTTAAAATCATTTTCATAAATTAAAAATATATATATCAGAAGAGTTTAAGATAAGATCCAAAATTTTACAGCATTAGTATTAGTCAACATCATTAAAAATGTTCACCAACAAGTTAAAAGTTTATTTCAATTAAATAAATAATGTTATGAAGGAAGAAATTGTAGAGTATTATATATCACGTAATATTAAACTGGAAATCTTCGTAGCTTTTGAAAAACGCCAAGAACTTCAAATGCTTGCAGAAAAAAAATGTAAAGAACATCAAAGATGAAATATATGTTTGAGAATTCAGTAAAAAATTCTTTAATTGGCCTCTATACCCCATCCAGTCAACAGGCAAAATGATAATTAAAAAAATATATATATAATTGAATTAAAACTTCAAAAGAGGTTTTACAGAAATGGAATTAGAATATTTCAACAGTAAACACAAATAACGACGAAAATTCCCTTTAGAATAAAATTAAAAGAATGGTTGCACATTCAAAATTAATTCATTTGATTCTAGATAAAATGCTTACCTTGAATGAAGAAATGGACGCAATTTTGAAATTTTTACTTCTCCTCATTTGAATAATTAAAATCCATTGATACCAGTATTTTAATATGTGACGTTGTTCAAACACGTTTTACTAATGTTTCCTTTTTAAGTATCATTTAAAACTATGTTAAATCACAATTTATTTGTTCATTGCGGAACTGTCTTCCTCTCTAATAAAGGTTATTTTTTTTATTTCTGTCAGATTCCTTTATTTGTATAGTTTCTGTTCTTTTATGAAAAATAAATTTAGTCTCTTATTTGGAGTAAAAGTTCTAATTCATATAAAATATGATGCTGCAAAAAATAAAAGCGAATTTATGTTCTTTTAAATTTAGATTGAATAGACATTTTCATTGGTTATTTCGAATGCAATAATGCTCCTTTCACATAGCAGAAATTCTTACATTTTTTTTTGTTTATGTAATTAGCTTACATTTTTATTTATTTTTGTTTATGTAATAAGTTTAGCTTCTTAATTTTTTTGTTTATGTAATTCTTAATTTATTTTTATGCAATTTTGTTATCTTAAGAGTGGATGTTTCGATAAATTTGTCAAAATTCCTTAAAAACACTGAATAATCGTAGAAGACTTTCAATATGAATCGTAAAACCACCATCCATTTTTAACCCTTAGCATTCCGAAAAGTAGTTCGATGTAGAAATATTTGACGAATAAGATTATTTGTCTATTGCTCCGAAAAATTAATGTATATGATTTTTTTAGTTGAATTAATCTACGGAAAATTAATCTACATATTTTTACCACTCTTAAATAGTTTTACCTATTAAATTGTTTGAAAAAAATAATGAAATAAAACGACAAAATTATGAGTTGTATGGTATGGTACCCGAAAGCAGACATCGGAGTGCTAAGGGTTAATTTCTCAAAACAAAGGATGCATAGAAAAAGAATTGTAGCTCAAGATAGGCACATATAATTTGAATATATACCTATCTATCTATGAATGCTGTGTGTGTGTGTAGGCTAGATCAGAGGTTCCCAACCTTTTTTGAACAGGTGCTCCCTTTTTTGAATACTTCAATACAGTCACTCTGCCACTCCTCATAAATAAGAGGAAATGAGGAAAACAGTAATTGAATTTTAAAAATACTAATACATAGGATATTGTAGGAATTGAAACGCTGCAGAATTCCTTCTTTATTTAAAAAACTTTAACTGTTATAAGGACAGGCAGGGGATTTGATGATACGAAGTAATTCAAAATAAACTATTGCTTTCTGAATAAATAAATTGACAGTTTCAGAGAACAATCAAAACGCATACTTAATTATATTAATAAGTATTTTTATTAAAATTTAAAGACAATTTCTTTACATAAATTTCGAATTTCTAACTTAACTAATGAGATGCGCTTTAAGGAGCTTGTTAATATCAGGCTCGATTTCACTTAAAAAGAATCGTAAGTCGCGGAGTTCAATAACATGGATCCGATTCCTCTTCTTCGTCACCAATGTTACTGTAGCACTAAATCCATGTTCTGCTAAATATGAAGATGGGAATGCCATCAGAAATTGTTGAACAATTAACCATAATCCTGAATGCAGTTGCGAAATAGACTTCTGTAGCCAAAATTCTTGATAGCCATTCTTGGATTTAATTTTTAATTCCTCATTTGTCGTCAGTTCTATTAGTCATTCTTCTAACCAAGATGATCCTGCTGTGCTGACATTGGAAAAAAGATTCGAAACCCAGTCTGGCATGTCCATGTTTAAAATGTCCTGGGGTCGTTCTTTGAAGTCATTGTAAACTGTATTTGGTTAATCTTTTCACGCCCCTCCGTGCCATATCAACGCGTCCTAATTTTCTCTGGGTCTTCACCTGAAAGCCCCAAATACCCACAAGAGGGCATAATCGCCCATGCTTGGAGCCTATGGGCTAGATGGATGCTTTCATTCTTTTCCCTGTTTAGGTTTGAACCATTTTAACTTATGGACATTTCATCAAACTTGCTGACACGATATATTCAGCAAAAAGATGGGTCTTTGCGAAGGAAAACCAAGTGATCTTACAACTGTCTTCATAAATAACTGTCAGTCTTATAAAGAGACAGAATGACAAGCTTTTCTTCTTGCTCTTGACTCTAGACAGAGATAAAAAGAATATTTTAAAAATTAGAAAATACCTTCGAAAAGAGGAACTAGAAGACTACATATGTAATAACTGATCGAAATTCAAGAGATTGCTTCAAATTTGATTTTTATAAGCATGCTTGAAAACTGTGATTTGGTGAGGTGTTTTTTAATAAAGCAGGTTTTTAATATTTAATTAAACTATATTAACTCATTAATTATTTAGTATAGGATTTAATAACAACAGTCAAGCAGTATTTTTCTCTTTATAACCAATGAAAATAATTTGAGATAGTTTTCACCCTTATATCCTACTCCGTGTTTTGTTTAACTTCGGTAACTAAAACTTTTGAAATGATAGATCTTAACAATTTATGTTTTAAAATATTTAAGTACTACTTACAAATAAATTAAAATTATTGTAAATAAAGATTAGGGTAATCCAAGAAAAAGAATCCAACATAAGCAATAAAAGATATCAATTTCACTTTTCGAAAAAAAAATTTTACTCTGCTTTTTAAAAATTGAAGAAATCAAACGACTACGATTTTTATTGTTTGCGATAACAGGATCTAGTTTGCCATATAAATTATCAGGTTACCAACAAAATAAATAGTAAATAGTAACAAAAAATAAACAGCCAACAAAAGGTAACTTTAAATTAGCATGCTTTATAATTTTTCTTCTGTTAAATATTTTTAAGTATTCTAAAAAATGACAAAGAAAAAGGCAAAGGTATTTTTCGAACATTATTTGTATTCTAAGGCATCTTGATGTTTTTCTACCATTTGTCTCCTTAGGTGTTTGGTGTCTAGAACTCCAGTGACATTAGAAATGACCAGACTCATACTTGGTTGAGCAGGTCACTCTAATATGGTTATTCTTTCGTCCCAGAGATGCTTTTTCGCTCCTTCTGACAGTCTAATCGCGTCCTGTGAGAGATATTCCAACAAAAAATATGCTTGAATGGGACTTTTGTGAGAGAAATGGGCTATAAAATAATGTGGGATAAACATTTTGATCCACTATATGCTCTCTTTTGGGAATGGTGCATTCTAAACAAAGGCTCTATTTCTGTTCAGCTGAAGCTGAAGAAAATGAAATATTTACATTGAATCGTGTTTTATTTCTTCATTTAAAATGAAATTTCCTGCCTTGTAGAGAGTTTTGGAGGATTTCAAACGACATTCGCCTATCATTCAGGCGCAACAATATTCACGTATATCATTGCATAAAAATAAATTCACTATGCATTGTACAAAATGCGATACCTCTTATCGATTCAAAGCTTCATCAAAGTGCGTAATTGCAATCATTTCCATTTTTATGTAAATGATTGCAATTAAGGCACTGTGAAGAGTCCAATGCAAATACTGGTGTGAAATACATCCTAAGAAATGTTCAAATTTTTATAATTTTTCCTTTAAACTCAAATATTTATTTATAATGAGAATGTGTATTTTTTTTTAAATTAAATTTATATGCATTAAAATAAATAATCATGCTATTTGCATATATATCTATAAGATAATCCGCTCAACAGAAGATTAAGAAAACAAATAAAAAATCTGTGAAAATATTTTAAACTGTGGCTAAATATTGAAATACATATTTTCATTTCTTCACTCTTATATAAATATTATTATCTCTTCTAAAAATGTTAAAAATTTTCTGCTCACGTCTAACGCTAGCGTATTCATGAACTATAAATTAAATGAAATCTTTGAGTGATCTTCGTGAGATATATGAAATGGTATTCGCTGATCAGATCTTTAATATCCTATTTTTTATCACTACGAAGCCTACATATAATATTCCCACTAAGAAATACACATACCAGAATGCATATAATGCTTTTTATCAAGGACTAACATTTTTTAATATTCTTTTTTTTTAATAGTCTCATTTTCATCTACATTAGAGCTAGTGTAAGCAAATTAAATTCCATAGCAAGCTTTGATAAGATTTAAACATGTAGGATAAATATATTCATTTAGTAACGCTTCTGTAATTTTTTCAGCGTCTAAAAATATTTCTTTTCCAATTTTTATGCAATTACATTGTTCAAAATTCTTTTTAAAATAATGTATAGAATAGTGTTCACTGATAATCCTAAGCTTTATGTGTACATTTTACGTGCAAGATTTTTTTTTCTACTACGAAAGTAATTGTGCTCTTGACCCCTCCTCTCCCACATCAAAAATGCTTTCTGGCGAGTGATTTTTATCTCTTCTTTGAATCTGTAGCAAATTCTGCCACTTTTTTCTGAAAAATTACAAATGGTAGTACTTTAATAATTAAAAAAAATTTCTTGAGTTTTGGAAAAAATATTGTTTTGACCTACCAGATTGCCTAGTGTGTAGTAATAGTGCTACAAATTTGCTAAAGTGATAAGTTGCCATAAAATGTCTAATTGGTTATAATGAAAAATAAGTAGAATTTTAAAGAAAAAAATTGATGAAATGACTCTTGCATCAATGATAACAATGGTATTTGAAGATTAAATTGATCACTTCAATCACCGATGTGACAAATACTTGAATCTCTAAGTTGACTGTCGAAATTAACCATAATTGTGCATAATTTTTAAATATAAATTCAATATTTTTTTCCACTTGTCTTCTTTATGGCCCATCAGATCTCAAAAAACAGTTACCGTGTTTAAAATTAGTTTGACGCTGATTTTTGCTTTTGCATGGAATTATACTTTTGAACATTTCTTGCGTTTATCATTTATATTCTTCATTTAGTAACTAAAGTCAATTCGATTTATTTCTACTTATCTAAAGGGTGATTTTTTACGGAAAACAATCAACCTTGAATACAAAAAGATCGAGAAATAACTGCACATATATGAAAAACTGCCAAAATTACCTCGAAAAGAAAAATCTGAGCAAGCAAACACCTCTTCGTAAAATATTTTACATTTCGTAACAAAGCAATTTCTGAAATAGAAGCATAAACCACTTCGCATGCCTAAAGGAACTCAGAACTCTATCTCTATCTTGAAAGTCCAGCAAACTCGTTCCTCCAGCAAACTGAAAGTCCACCTTTTTAGAAATTCAATTCTGAAGTCTCCCCTATGCTTTCTCCTACTCATTCACACTCTCGAAGTCTTTCAGAAGGACAGAGACTGCAACAAGCGTTACATAAAAATCTTCTGCCCCTCCACTCTCGTTTCGACAGAGTGAAAAATAGTCGCCTTCCTATTAAAAAAAAGAACACTTTCGAATATATTTATGAGTTTCTGTCTCAGAAGAGGAGGCGTGATATTTCGTTTGGAAGACGATTTCCCGCGTAATAGAAGAGGCACTCGGAATTTCGAATGCCGAACTTAATCGGACTCCCTGGGGTTGTTAGACTTCTTTTAGGAAAAACGGAATCGTTTGCTCTCCAATTTCATTGTTTCAAATTCTTCTAATGTAGAAACCGAGATGAAAAAAACTGCTTTTGCTCAATTTGTAAGCAAATGAAGAGATTATATGATTATTGACTAGAGATAGTCTGACTAAAGATTTGCCATTTGTTTGTCATTTTTATCTATATAAAAACGTTTAGATAAAAAATAAAAACCTAAAATTCTAACTACGTACATGTCCATTAAATTACTTTTTTAACCAATAAGAATTAAAAGAGATAAAACTTTGGCATACTGCATCAAGGAATAAGTTATTTTGAATCTAACGGTAAAATCAAATTGCTTAGTTTTTAAATTTACATAAAAATGAGGAAAATTAGAATCTTGTAGATCGTGTGAATATTTATTAAAAATGCAAATCTATTTTTTTATTCTATAGTTTGAATTTAAACTTCTTAACTGACTTTTAAATTTCCATTTAAGAATTTCTCTTTTTAATACTGTAATAACATAAATTTCATTTAAATTAGTTTTAACGTTTTCTCAATTAAAGATTATCAAATGTTTTTACAGTTAGAATTTAATTATTCCTCGAAGATAGCAGTTAAAACATAAATCAAAAGATTATTTTTACTAAATACATAATACTTAGAATAAAACAATTAAAGGTAACTTAACGATTCATTATAAATTTTAGTTTATACAAGATAAAAATATTCAGAGCCTAAATAAGAATAGATTTGAAGTAATTCGTATTAAAGCGGTTGATCCAAATTTATTTCCACACTTGAATTTGAAGTATCATAATATCCTATGAAATATCAGTCAAAAGTTTAAAACTTTATTTAATTTGCTAAGAATACTTCATTCTCCTTTTATCCTTGTGTTTTTTTTAGAAGAATCTCAGATATTTGATAATACTTCTCAATAACGAAAGATTGGTGAATATGGTATTTTTAGAATTTTACTGTGATCTCTTGCAAATAAATTTTTGAAAATTCAACAGCGTTTTAAAGAAGATTTTAATAGACAGAGTAATAAATGGAGCAGGCGTATTTATATTCTATTTAAAAAATTTGCATATACTTTTCTTTAAAAAAATCTGCATTATTTCAGATTTCGAAACATTTTCGTGCCTTTATGATAGATTATTATAGATTTCATTAAGATAAATAAATGGAAGAAAATCGTAATCCAAAATATGTATTTTATAATTATTTATTAACATTTTTTATCGTTTAATTTGAAGCTCATTTCAATGAACATTTGACAAGATTTTGCATTACTATGAACCAGAAACCAGTAGTTTGTCATTTTCTTCACAAAAACTTTAAAAAATACACATGGATTCATATTCTAGGCTTTTACGCATTCGAAATGATATTTTTCCCGAAAAAAGAGATTATAAATACTTTTTTGCTCTTTTTTTAAAAACGTCAGATCAAAGTTAAATAGTTAAATTTGCAAAAAATAGACCCTAAAATATCACAAGGGAAAATGAAAAGTCTGATAATTCGAAAATTGAATGTTTTTATGCTTGAATTTAGGTGTTAGAAATGTAGTATTTTTTTGAACTATATATATATAATTGCCTTACTATATATATATAATTATATTAATT
>JAPMOQ010052775.1:1897256-2021265 GCA_026543055.1 Argiope trifasciata | reverse complement strand
AAATAGATAAAATTAATCTTGAATTCAAACTGTGAATCCATTTATGCTTCTTTAAAAAAACTGGTCTTTCCATTTAAAATTTTTTTCGAATCTTCAGTTTGAAGCAATTAAAAATCACCAGTTTCAGAACAGAATGTTAGGGTTAAGATGAAAGTAATTTCAAAAATCTGTCTGTTTTATTAAAATATTTATATGCTTCACTGATTGGATATTCAAAATATATTTGTACCTAGTCAAAGAAACATTGAGATTCCCAAAAGCATACATATTTTATAAATGAATAGCTTCTGCCAGTAGGAATCAACGCAGGAATTTTTTTTTCTCTGTCTCGCACTAATGTAAATATTTAATAAGAACCGAAAAAATATTTCAACTACATCATTACAGCACATGTAGAATAATCATAAAATTAATTATCTTTTTAAAATGATGTTTTGATATTATTTCGTAGAAATATAAACCAATTTTCAAGCTCCATTCTGTTATTTACTTAACAAACTGATTCACTTTTATTCGTATAGAATTTTATGCATTTCCTTTTATAATAATTATTTTGTGTTATTCTTAGAAGGAAATATATTTGAAATACATAAAATATTGAAAACAATTTGCATTTATTCCTTCACTGAGTATGAACAATCACATCATAATTTTCAAGAATGGAATCTATAAACTAAACAGTTTCGTAAAACGTCAGAGAAAATTAAAATTGGTTTATGTTTCTTCTCAATATGGAATAAATTTGAATGTTTGAAATTAAAAAGTAGCTATCAGGATACTAAACTGTGCTGAAAAAGTTGATGAAAGTAATTCTAATATATTATTTGCACTTCAAAACAGGTTATAAATCAGAATTATAGAAAACTGAATTTGTAGTATGAAGAAAAGCTCGAATTCGGAAGCTGTTTTAAACGGAAAACAGAGAATTTCAAGCTTTCATATTTGTTATATTTTAATCTAACTTTTACCAGATTAAAAATATCAAACATTACACAAGAGTTTTTTTTAATTACATATTTATTTGCTAGTTTTCGTTTATTTATTGAGTTTATATGCGATAGTACACGTTTGAGGTAGTAAAATTTCATTTTATTAAATCACTTATGCAACAGTAGAAATTACAATGCAGTAATTTCTATTAATATTTTAATGCAGAAATTAAAGGTTTTTCATATATTTTTTCCATAACGGTGTTTTAATAAGTAGCAGCATATTCGTCTTTATTTTACAGAAAATAATTATGTATTACAAACTTGTTGCACCATTTTCCTACATAGTTAATCATATTCCTGAAAAGAGAAATTTACAGGAAGGCTTAATAAATATCGGGTCATTGATTACAAATTCGGCAAAAAAAAAAAAAAAAAAAAAAAAAGGCTTTGGAAAATGGACGAAGAATAAACTCATCTCTATTAAGTATTGAAAAATGGAAAGTTTTTCTTCTGGAAAATCTCATGTATCGTTATACATTATAAGGATAAGTAAAAAAATGTAGTGGTCATACGAGGAATGAATTCTCCATCTAATTTAGAAAACACCTAAAAAGTTATTGACATAAGTAGTTTCATTTTCATGCATGTAGCTTCTTGGTTTCGCAATAAAAAGAATTAATTGTGAAGGAGATTCAAATTATTTTTTATTAAATTTTTAAAAAATTAAGATATTTATTTATGACAATTACTCGTATTACTATTATTGGTTGCTTTTATTGTAATCCATAAAATTTAAAGGAATTGATTTCAAAAAGTACTATAACACACGCTACTTATAAATAATTTTTATTTGAAATTAAAATGTTATATGATAAATATTTTATATCATAATTACTTTTGCTAATTTCTGCAAGATGTAATAATTTATCATTTACAGCCTTATTATCATAGTAATCTGGTACACATGAACTAACCAATAGTTAATCTTAGACTGAACAAAAGAGAAGACGAATTGTGTCTGGCCCAATAGGAAACCCTCATTTATCGTAGTGCGTGAGCATTTGTCTTGCAGAGAGACAAAAATAAAATTCAGCAAAGTAAAAAACCCAGATAGAATTCACGTTTGTCTAGTGATTAGGATGAATGGCCATAGGGTACAATGAATAATATTATTTTAGAGACAATAGAAAGAAACTTTAAATACATTTCTCTTATCAAAATAAATTACTATATGACTTGATTTTAAAAATTTATAGTAAATATTCAGAAAGATTTGAACGGCTCTATTACATCAGAGAGTTTTTTTTTTGCATTGCTTCATTTTTTTAAATATATTTGTCAAGGGATTTTATTTATGGTGGTGAGCATGCAAAAAATATTGCATTTAATATCTTGATATAAATTATACAGAAATTTTAGCTCAAATTCCTAATAAATGAAAATAGGGAGTAAAGACAGTCTTTTGTCACAAATTCAGGAATAAATTTTAGATTAAGTTAAATTATTAGAGAAATTTTATAATTTTCAAATGTAAATTGTAATAATTCTAACTGCATGTCTATAAATAAAGATTTAAATGAAAGAAATAGCTTCATCTTTTATATTATCAGTATGAATGAATCACAATTCCGACAGTTTTTTACTTTTTTGCTTATGCAATATAGAGAAAGTGTAATAATTATCAAAAAATTCGAGCTTGAGATTTCGACATTTTAAACATCCCTGAGTAAGAAAAAAAAAACAATTTTGTAAAACTGTCATTCCATCTGTCTGTGGCAAAGATATCTCAAAAACGCTTTAAGCTTTTAGACGAAATTTGGTATATTGTATTCACACCTTGTTTTCTATTGTTTATTACAAGACAGTTTTATTGAATTGAGTTTTATTTCTGATTAAGAAGAGTGTTTTGTTTTTGCTTTCTCGTATACTTAGTATAAATAAAATATATTAATGACATAAATATAATTGCTATACCTTCTTTGAGTCCGAAAAACACGTTTTTGCAAAATGTCCAGCTATAAATCAAACCCATTTCGATCTCAGCAGATTAAATTGGGTATACGGTTTTTATACCAAATTTGAATATTTCTATCAAATTTTAAGCAATATCTGTCCATGGAATCTCTCTCTGCGCGGCTGTTCAAATATAATTTCACACGATAACTATAAAACGAAAAACGCTTGAATGATAAGGTCTGATACATAGAAATAACATCTGTATTCTAGATACTTTTGAGATAAATCCAACACAGTACTTCTGTTGATCTTTACATTTAGAAATATGTGAAAGCGATAACTCAGAGATAAAAATGACTTGATTATGTTAAATTTTGCACTTAATTTTTTTATTACAAGTGTAATTTTGTATCAAAATTCTATTTCACTCACGTAAGATACAAATTCGATTTTGGGATAGTATTTACTGAATACAAGGGATTAATCACCAAATATTCGCCAAGGATGACAGAATAGATTTAGTAAAATTTCTGAATTCAAGCCAAGGTTAATATTTCATCACTGTTGTGTACCCGATGATATGTAATGTGTTTGCTGACATGACAAGTTCATTAAAGTGAAAGCGAGAAAAGTTGGGGAGATTGGTCCAGCTGGTTTATTCTAATAAAAAATTGACAATCCCTGTACAATACAATCTGTATAGTAGTGAGAAGTCCTGCAAATAACCTTATATGAAACGTAAAACAAACTCCTTAAAACCTTTATAGGAACCATAAACGTTACATAATTCCACTTATATCGGAAGCCCAATTACTTTCCTTCACAAGTATAAACACAAAATCCCACACTTTGCTTTCGTAAGGAACTTCTCAGAATAAGAAGTGTTTCGGTAACGCTGTATTGTTTCTGAGGATTGTTCATGGAACTAGAATCAAGCTTCAGTGAAAACAGCGCTTATCCTCTTATCCATCAAGAAAAGCGAGTCCGATTGCTGGTGGAAGTTCAAAGATAAAAGAAAACCAGAAAATGCTGCATCAAGATTTTTGTTGTTGACTCCGATTATAAAAAAAGAGGGGGAGAATGTTCTCGGAATGGGATTTACTTTGTCGGCCTCCGGGTTGGAAGAGGGATGACTTTTCTGGAATTATTATACATGGAAGGAACAGAAAGATTCCATGGAGAGGACAGATTTTTCTTAGGAAAAAAAATTACTTTCGGAAGACATATATTCCAGTTGACCCTCCGGATTTGAGTAAAGAAATGTTGGAAATAAATGGATACGGCGAATGCGGAGTTTGCAGAAATATCAAACTATTCAGAAGCTTGTTGCTAGGAAACAGAGAATATATATTTGGAGACTTTCTTTTTCTGTAACGAGCTAGTAAAAGATTCTTTTAAAAAAACGTTTTAACTATCTGAATCACTTACAAGTGACATCTTTACGTAATTTATGTTTTAAAATACTATTTTTTTAAATTTTGGTTTTGAAATTTGGCGACTTATCAATGCACTTAAATATTATTTTTCCACTTAAAGAAAATACAGAATTCTTATTTTCCAAAGTTATTCTTTTTAAATAAGAAATTTCATTGTAAATAATTTTTTCTTATTTATTTTCAAGATTGACGTAATTTTGGTTTAAATGATTTTGATAAATATTTAAGTTTTTATTCTCTCGATATATAGAAGGAATGGTGTATTTGAATCGCTTCCAACGATTAAAAAAATCTTAGTCGTCATATGAATTTTTTAAAATAATAATTGTATAATAGTATCTTACGTATTTTTTCTAACATCAACTAAGCCTATGCTTTGAAATATGTTACAATTTTTTTTTATAAACATTGTATGGCAATCAGTGTTTTTTAAACTTACGCTTATTTAGAGTTAAAACTATATGTTTTTATCAAACGAGAATTAAGAAAACAAATAATAATCTGTTAGAAGCTGTCTATGACTTTTATTCTATATTATTATGTTGTATAATCTATACTTTTGTCATTAAATACATTTAATATTTACTAAATACATTTAATTGTTAGTTACTTTTGCAATTCAGAGAGATAGTTCTTTTTAGCTTTTTAGTATACACACAGAGCGTTTAGCCTTTGAATCGAATCATGTAGAAAAGAGACCAATATGCAGTTTAGATATTTGTTCTCAAAATATTAAATCCAAATTCTGTTACTGATCAAAAGTGAACTCAACTTTATTCAAATGAATTTTCAATAATTGAGGTCGTTGATTCAACTCCTAATCATTGTTGAAATCCTCATCGAAGCAGATAAACAGACGAACTTATCGTAAACGGACTGATAAAAATGTACAATAAAAATAATAAAGTTCGGAATAAAGTTCGTAGAACAAATATGATTTATATACAGCGTTGAATTTTTGTACTATGTTCGTATATATTCTACTATATATTCTACTATGAATAAAAAGTTCTATATATTCTACTATGAATAAAAATGATTTTATAAATTCAGAGAAAGAAAAACAATTTAAAAAAAGGAAGAGTAAGAGACAAAAATCAGTTCAGAAAATTTCTTCAATTATAATATTTTCAATTCGTATATTTTGAAGCCAAGAAATGAAGAATTACAGCTATTTTACGAAAATGTGACAGCCAGCTATTTTTAAACTTGATAGATTCTGCCACATTTTGGTTCCCGATGGAAAGAAAAGCGGAAAAAAAATTTCCAAAGCAAATATATGTCACAATGTAAAATCCATCGCCGAAATAATGAGTTGCATCTGAAGTTAATGCATTCTTGACACTAATTCTCTTTTAACAGCAAAAAATCTTTAAACAGGCAATATTCCTTTGAATAATTAGCTACCAAATTATTCAGGTGAAGTAAGACACTTTCCACTCGCCAAATGTTGCTATTGATTAAATGACGACCATACTCTGTAAATATAACTTGCCTATGAAGCTGTCTACCTAGAATTGAACGGCTTGAGAGGCTTATAGCTTTATGTCTTAAAGGCAACCCAATCTACTATTATTACTACTGAACAATCTACTATTATTTTTCACTCTGTTTATAAAGGTATATATACCTTGATAATGCAAATTACTCTATTCCTAAAAATGATTAAGAGAATATTAAGAGTGATACCAAAAAAATAAATAATAACAACAAATTTTTGAATTTGGAAGTTTATTTGATCATCATTGATCTAATTAAATGCAGATATGTAAATCTCAGATTATGGAGTGGATTTTTTACCAGGTGGTTAGGTTGCTACGAGGTCCCCGATTCTTTTCTTAAAAGGGTGGTAGGGTGAGAGTCGTTGACATTCTCGATATCTCTAAGCTTTTTGATTGTCTTTTTAAATTCTTCAACAGGGAATTTCTTTTATTATGATCAATTCAAAATAGTTCAATGCAGAAGAAAATACACAAAGAAATATATGTTAAGGAAATTTATTATATATAATTCATACTTTTCTTATCATTAAATGAATGTGCATCAAGCGCAGCTACTGTCTTTTCCAAGCGAGACTGCCATAGAATGCAAAAAATTCCCATCCTTTTTGCTATTCCTTGATTTCACTGAAAGATGTTCTGGGGTGGCAATGGCTTTAAAATATTATGAAATATTAACGTTTGGCATAAATTTAGCATCTTTACTAAATTTATTGAGATACTTTTGGTTAATTTTTGGAAAATAACTTCCGGTATGCAATTAATAATATCCAAATATAGAATTTACGTTTTAGACTCGTTTTTAACCGATTTAAAGAAGACACAAAACCATTTTTCAATCACAAAATTCCATGTGAAATTTGCTATATTTGAGTCATTCTGTTTCATGAATTATTCATGAATTTCATGAATTTCTTTTAAATGTTCTAAAAATACAAACGTTCAAACTCTTGTAGTATTTGAATCAAATTCAATATTGTGGCCCTAGTTTCATAAGCCAATAACAGCCTACAGATAGAGGTGATAACTTTTGCATAATGGTTATGTTACGTGACTAATGAATCTAAAATTACGATTTCGATCCTAGCTAATTCAATTTCCACAATATGAATCTAAGCAACGGATATTAAATCTATGTTCTGAATTTTATACGTTTAGCGCTTTTCGTTTTATAGTTATCGTGTTGACTTATATTCAAACATATGTTAGGGCAGATTTCCTCTGAATGGAAATCACTTAAAATTTGATAGAACTCTATAAAGATATATAAAGACTGCATATCACTTCCTATCGTCCAAATCAAAGTATTTTTCAGTTATCTTTGTCTCAGACAGACGTATATTTTCCAAAAATGGGTGCTTCGAATTGATAAGATCAGAAATGTGGAGATTTGTCAGAATCTGGAGTTATAAACTTTTGACGATTATAGTATTTTCTCTATCTTATGTGTACTAAAAATAAAAAAATAAGTACAGTATTGCGAAATTTAGAAGATATATGAACCAGATACGTGCATTTTTATTAGCGCTATGATGCTGTGGGAATGTCCCCTTACTCCGTTAGAAATGCTCATGTATAAAATAGATAAAACTTGAGTAAGGGTATTAAAATAAGATGGCATTAATATCAGATAATTTTGAGGAATTCTTGATATGAAAATTTTTTAACTACTTATCTGATATTAAATGTAACCAATATTCACTCCGAAATCTGTTGATTGAAGAGATTTAATTTTAAATTTTTTAAAAAGAATTATAATCTCCTGAAATCAAAATTAGCCAAATCAGAAACTCAATTTCGAATGAATATTAAAAAATTATTTTTCTGTCAAAAAACTTTTTTTAGAAAACGAAGTCCATTGAGAGGATGACGTTATAAAATCATTGAAATAATGATATTGAAATTTTCATATGGCAGACCTCTTTTAATGTGAAAGAATAGATTTTGTTTTCGTGTAAAAATTTATTTAAATAAAAAAGCAGATGTAATGATCGGGAGATTGTATGATAGTTATATTTCTTGATTTTAGTGCTAAAAGAACTCCTTAAATTAAAATGTATTAGGAGCTAGCTAATGGACTACGAATTTAGAGGGAGTATGGATTTAAAATGTTCTTATATTTTTCGTTTTTTGTCAAAGAGATAAGTCGTCTTTTATTTTAAAATGTTTAACAATTTCATATTTTTCGAAGATACTACATTAATAATTGAATTGAAATTATTGAATTTTTTGTCAAAGGAATTGTTTATTAAATATTCTAGAAGATGGAAAAAAATGGAAATCAAGTATTATTCGCTAATTTAAACATATCTTAGACGACATGGACTAAATTTTAGTGAATTATTTCCAAGAAAAGTAGTATTTGTTGTTACTTATGCTTATTTACGTTGTTGTTGCCATAGACAAACAAGCTGACGGAATCAGAGGTTTAAGCCGACTTTGTGCAGTAGGGCACTGAGTACCCAAGTGCAGAAATCTAAATTTTAGCTTATATGACACTCACACACTCTCTTGTATAACCCCTTTTTACAAAGGGACTCTTTTACACACCCAGCAGATAGAAGACAGGGTAAAGAGCAACCCTGTCTAAACCAGGATTCGAACCGGAGATACCCACATCACGAGGAAGACAAACTAAACCTAAGTCAGGACGTCAACGTAGTGTTCGTCATTTCCCATTTGTGCCAATTTTCTTATTCTTATATAATGACACAAATGGGTAATGGAAATTTGAAATTTTTCCAATCAAATTCTTCGATAAAAAAAACTATCTTCAACAAAAATAAATACTAAAATAAGAAGATGGAAACTAGAAATTGTTTTATCCAAATGATATTTCCCATGACAGCCGAACATTAAATTTTAAAATGCAAACACCCCTCTCCAAGAACTTAATAAAAGCAAACGCTAAAAAAATTTGAAGGAAAAAAATGAAAGAAATAGCAATTTAAATCCGTGAAGTGAAAAGTATGACTCCGAAAATCAGGACGAGAACTAGAGAACGTCTTATCCTTATTTAATGAGAGTGACGACGTGCACAGAAGGAAATAAACTCACCAGATTCGATAATCTGGTTTTATTATTTCTTTCTATCTTCACTGACGTCCTTAACACTGCTTCCAAAATGCATCAACTCTGAATAATTCATGCCAGCGGAGTTGATACAGGTCTGTGCGTTGCACACGAGAATTACTCTATGCAAATAACAGCCCTCTTCCTATCCCGGATTGATTTAGCGGAGGTAAGCTCGCAGGTTGGTTTGATTGTAGAGTGTCTAGCTTTACAAGGACACGGCATGCACCTATGACGGAGTAGTGGGAACTGTTCCTTTGAAATCGTTTAGTATGTCTTTGGTTAGTTTAAAAGGTGGAGAAGATTTGGATAAAACTGATTTACTTTCTGCCATTACAACTTTGGCTCCACTTTAGTAAAGGAAAGCTGGGAGATTTTGTTGAGAGGCTTTTATACTCTACAGATAACCTCTTATGAGCCTCATAAAGGATTTGAAGGACAATAAGAAAGCATTGCAAGTTTGAGACTCTTAAATGTTTGTAATAATTGTTTTATTTTTGCGTAATCCTTGCTATTAATATGAAGTGGTCTAATATCCTAATACATTAGTGCCCTAAAATAGACAACAATTTGCAGTAACTATACGAGATGATCATGAAAAAAATTTAAGGCATGAACTGATTTTTTAAGATATTTAACTTTTTATTCTAACGAATATCTACAACCACTGCAATGTTTCCTTAAATTTTAACTTAAAGGTATTTATCAAAAGTTTCTATTGCAACATTTATTTGACGAAGAATTCCAATCAAAAATATTATTTTTCTTTCCACTTTTAACTGAAGAAAAAACGTAAGTAAGTCAAAGTAGGGAAATATTCTAAAATATGCAACTAATATTTATTAATTATTAAATGGATAGTAAAAAATTTCTAATAATTAAAGAATTTTTTTAAGAGTTTTGAAAAAAAAATAATTATGGCATCTAAGTTAGAAAGGAAATCTTTAGAACTCATTTGGAAACTGATGTTCCAAAAGTATTATTACAAATAATATTATCAAAATAATATAGATATCTAAATATATCACTACTATTTAGTAGAACTTTTTGTGAAAAGAAGTATTAGAAACAAATCAAATAATATTTAATGGAAATATTTTTAAATTTTATTTTCAAGTGTAATGCTTGCAACAAATATTCAGAGATTTATTAAGTTTAGAAAAAGAGATGTATCCAAACGAATTTAGATTAAACTAAATTTGAACAAAATTTTTAAAACTTTTAGCCCAAAATTATATATAATGAATAAATAAATATAATATATATAAAACAAATATATATTATTTATAAAATGATCGTAATAGTAAGCATTTTTGCTACTTTTTTGAGAAAAAAAGGCTAATTTCATACCAAGATTTTTAAAAAAATGTAAGAGTTCTTCCATTTTTAAACCGATTCATATTTTTCGTTTTAAAGAATTTTTTAAACCTTTTTTAATCTTTGATAGAGATATTCGTAAAAATCCATTAAGTCGTAGTATACATTTAACAGTGACAAAATTTTAGAAATTTCAATATTTTCAATGCGAAATTTCATCTTGGAATCTAAATATGAATCATGACTGTTCTTCCAAACGAAATTTTTTGGTACAATTCTTTCAGAAACTAAATTCCTTGTTTCCTCTTATAAACAACCTACCAATATAACGGTAAGGAAGGAGCAAATGAAATAAAAATATCCTTTCCGAAAATAATCTTTGTTCGATGAACTCAGTCTTTTTCCGCCATAGATTTACCTTTTCCTTATTTATTTATTTCTCAAAAAAAAAAAGTATAACTCTGTCTTCTTCCAACTTAAAGTCCAACAAAGTATATCTTGTCCCAATAACATTCTCCTTGTTTTTTAATCGGAATCTATAAAAAATATCTCGCAGAATGATTCTTTTTTCCCTCTATCTTTATCCCTTGCCGATAGCTCACGCAATAGGATCCTCTTTTTTCCCGGAAGATAAGAGGATAACGCTCTTTCGCTGTCGCAGTATTCCCGCTTCTCGAACAATTTGCAGAAACAGGATAGCATTTCCCGAACACTTCTACTTCCAGAATGTTCTCGCGGAACACGAGATGCCAGTTTTGGGGGGTTTACACCTGCTTAGAGCATTCGGCACTCCGTCCTAAGAGAGAATTCACTTTAACGTTATTGTAGAGTTTGTTTCTGGACATGCGGATAAATCCTTTTATCATCTTTATTCGCAGCAATATAGCTTCATAGAGAGAGAATTCTAGATAGAATATTTTAAGGTTGATATACTAGAGAATAAAATTCTTTTTTCAGTAAGTTTTAGGGAGTACCGAGTGTATATATTTACATTACATTTACGAATACATTACATTATTACATTTACAAATACATTACATTATTACATTTACAAATGCATTGCATTAATACATTTACATTATTATGTATTACATTTTACATTTGTGAAATGTTAACATTACATTTTACATTTGATAAGCTTTTACTTTTCAAAGACAGTTATAATATAAGCTTATACATTTTTTGTTAGATGTCGCAATAAACATTAGGTTTTTAAAAAAAGCTCTAATATAAAATAGTGCAATTACTAAGGTCGTATTTTCCATTCTTTTAAAGAACTAGTAATATTTTCATTCTGCAGAAATATTGACTCACTATTTATACTTTATAAATAATTTAAAATAAATAGGCTGAGAAGAATATTGAGGATAGCAGAAAAAACTTTGGCACTAGAAGATGAACTATAAATCCATTTTTTTACATTTCATATCTCAACAACACCTAACGAAGATTGGAATAATATTTTAGTTCTTTTCAAAAATACTTTATGGTAGTAGATGGGATTATTGAAATCCAATCATCTGCAATTAAATTTGTTTGGAGATTCACTCTCAAAAGTACATAGTTTGGGCGTAATGACGTTGTAAGCAAACAACATTTGTTGGAGGGTTTCTTTCCTTTGTATGGTACATAACACAGGTTAAAGCATGTGCTCATTTTATGCTTTTGTTACACTCGATTGAATTCTATTTGCTAAAATTACCTCAACGAGACCTATAGTTAAAAAACAAAATAACCCCGATTAGATATATGGATGGCATAGAGTCAAATTTTCTAATTTTAAATATTTTTAACATGATCCCAAGTCTTGGAAATTAATACTAATACGCTGATTCATCCTCTACAATCAGATCATACACATTTCAAAAAGAAATATCTAAGAAAATTGTTCAAATCCGTAAAAGTCAACAGAAAATTTTGTTAGAATAAATGTTTCCTAGAAAACTTTTGTCCTTAACTTGCGCAATTACGGAATTTCCAGTTCCATCTAAGTCAAAGAATTACACGAAGAGAAAAAAAAATTCTTAGCGCTGTCTTGCTTTTCCAAATTTTTCAGAGAACAGGAATTTGGCATTATCAAAGACCATCTACTAATATGTGTGAATAAGTAGCTCTGACTGCGTACGTTATTAGATCAGAAAAAATGAGAAAACGGCAAAATTATTCTGCATTTTTTTTTTACTTAAATAAGAATTAAGAGATAAAGAATCAAGCTCCAAACAGGATTTATCTCGGTCAGGATCGAAATATGAAGAGATCCATCTCTTTTTTAAAAAATAAATAAATGTAAGAAGAAGAAAGATTTAGAGTCTATAGAATTCACAATTATTTTTTTAAAAATATGTATTACTTAAGTACTTTTTCTAACTCATATTCTGTATCAACACCTTGATAAGCTAAATGATATTTATTATTATTATTATTTTAATTACTTACACAGAAAAATTGCACACAAAAAATGGAGTACAAAATTAGTAAAGCTGCAAAAACATTAATGAAAGTTTTAAACCTCCAGATATTTTTTAAATTAAAATTTATAGGAAATTCTCTAAAGTAACGGTATTTTTAATCGAAGTTAAAGAGAGAAACGATTTAAAACTATAGAAAATATATTATTACTTCAGAATATTTCCATGAATTCCGATTGCAGAAAAAAAATATATGTGAAATACAAATTGTGCCACCTTTACTTATTTCACTACTAAATCAAAATTATAATTCATAGAAAATAATCTTATAAAATATTAATTTTGTAAAACAAATGCATAAAAACTCAATGCAACAATCCATACTGAGATAAGGCAGATATCTCCAAAGAGAAAAATTATTTTTGGAAAAAATAAATCTTTTTCTGTTGACCTTGCTATGTAAATTAAGGAAAGGGAATTGTAACATGGAGCATGAATGACAGCGCAAATAAATATCGTTAGCAAGAGAAATCTTGGAAGAATAATTCAGATTGATATTTTTTCTGAACTGCAAAAAAAAAAAAAAAAAAAAAAAAAAAAAAAACCACCTTCAATAATATCCGGAAAATGTCAAATTACTGTTCATTTCCAGATTCAGAGATGAGCCCTTTTAGTTTCTGGAACTTCGCAGTGAGAACGTGTGTCGAAAGATAAGCGTTTATACGCTTCTTACTACCACGAATAATCTGGGTTCACCTTATTGCTAAATGTAAACATTTTCTCTTTCACTTTTTTTCTCATCCCTTTTCAGATGAAAAACCTTCTTCCTGACATATGCTGAAAAGCACTGGAAGTTTCAGAATTAAAGTATAAACAAATATGTATATATATGTGGGAATCTCTCTAAAATCTCTTAACACAGATCTCATCCGGTATGGCTCCATTGTTAATCACGTGATATTTTCCCGCCATTATCAGTAAACGAGAGTTCGGAGCTGAAACTGAGACTCTTATGCGTTAAATGTTTGTTCAGTTATGTTTTGTCCTTTCAAATCTTAATAAATAATTTGTTATTGCATTTCCCCACATATAAAGTCTTAATTTAATCAAAATTAATTTCCAAAGTTTTGTCATAATTTAGCCCATATCAAAGTCATTCTAAAACATTCTCTTATTTCCAGGTCCGATTCCACTTTATCTACTTAATTAATTCATGAGAAGCTCGGTAAAATCGTTGAATCGGTTAAATTGATACTTTTACACACTCCGCGTTAAGGGATAGAAAAATGTCTAGCTAGTAAATCCTTTTTAAAAAAGATCCCTGTGTTTCTCATTACTTGGGATTGACAAGTCAGAAATCTCTATCACAATCTTAATAGGGTATAAGCTCTGTGGAAGAATACTTTCCTTATCAAAATATGGTATATAAGACGAGGGATAGTTAATTTCTGCCTCTTACCACTTCTGCTCTTGTTTTGACTTTCTCACGCCACATGTACATAACATGCCTGCTCCCAGGAGAGAGAATAAAACGACATTAAAAAATGCAAAGTCTCATCTATGCCTTCTAAATAGCCATTTGCTTCCAAAATTATAGATATTATATATAAATATAACTAAAATACGTGTCACAGAAATCCTTCGTATTACATATCGAATGACATCAGTTAAATGTAAATAAATTATCTGAACATTTTAGGTTGATTCGTTGAACTTTTTTATAGTTTCAAATTCAATATTTTGCTAATCAGTGAAATTATGAAATTTTATTAGAAGTATTCTGGAAAAGACTCCGCAAGGACTATATTGACTCAAAGAAAAAAGGTAAAATAAATAAAGGAATTAACATCCTTTAAATCATAAATAAAGGAATTAACCAATCGAGCAAGAAAATAGGTTTTACCATTGTCAGATAGGTCATTGCTAGGATATACTCATGGAAATTGATCATCATGCCTCCGAAACCTATTGCATCAAAACTAATTTTTGTATTTATATTGAAACTGACAAAGAATTGCTTTATAATGATATCAAATTTACTTTTATACAATGTTTCCATTATCTTTCTATAATTTTTTTATGCAAAGCCTAATTTGCAACAACTTTTTTTTAGTGTTTTGGAATTTAACAAACTCTTTTATTAAAACGTTCAATCTCGTGTTTTTGCCAAAAACCAAGTTTTCTTTAGACATAAATTTTGGAGCAGAATATTTATTTCACCTTTTATTTCGATGTAAAAAATACCTTTTAATTTGTACACATTATAATTTATTTTAATTTATTTAATTAAATTTATATATTTTAAATCTTTACAAATAACAAAAACCAAAAAGAAAATAGACGTTTAAACAGCTAAAAAATCATGAATTTAATGAAATATGCTCTTCGCCGAAAATGAATAATTCAAAGAATTTATAAAACCTTGCGATAATCTCACTTCATATCTGTCAGAAAAATAAGTTTTACTCATGGACTTTATTTAGTTCTGCAGCTTTCAGCTTCTGAAATAAATAAATGGCGCTAAAAAGAGAAATTTCTTATAAAGTATTGTTCTATAAATGTTTGGATGACTCTCAGACACGGGATAATCTTGGTAGACGACAGAGAGACTTCTTTCAGATTCATCTTTTTCTTTTTCTAAGAAAATATAAAGGAAAAAATTCTCTTTGAGAACGTGTGTATGTGTGATTCTTTGGAAATGTGTAAGCGAAATCTTTTTGCCTGAAGCTACTAAAGTGAAAATCCTATTCATTTCTTAAAAACATACTATACATTATATTCCTTGCAATTAAAATATTGTTGAAGGCAACATTTCATTTGTCTATTTTAAAATTTTGAAATAAAAATGAGTACTAAATTTTTTCATTTCATATGAATAGACGAAACAGTAATTGGATCTTAAAATCTTTCCAATTAAGAATAAATTTAAGATGACATAACATACATAAAGTTTATAAATGAATAAAAAATGTGCTTAAATTTTATTTCATAATGAGATATGACTTTTTTCAAATGAATTTTTTAATGAGATTTTCATTTATTTTTCAACTATCCGCAGAGAGAAGACTCTCTTTATTTTTTCCTCTTTTTATGTTAAAGTATGCAGACTTACTTTCATTTTTGAAAGAAAATGGGAATATAATTAAAAATTGGTTGAACATTTCGTAAATAGATTTAGTTTGGAAATATTTTAATTTTATAAGGATTTATTTAACATTTTCTAGGATCACTGAAAGTTCTCACATTCTTTTTCCCAACAAATACATCAATCTTTGTATAAAGTTATGTAGGTTGGTATCAATTCTGATAAATTTTTCAATAAGAAGTAGATGTTTTAATTCCTTACCTCACACAAAATGAGGCTTCTTCATTTGTTACTAAAGAACCAAATATATTTAAAATTAATTGTTATACACCTTTTACCAAATATTTAACTTAAAGTTTCTTTTTTTATTGTTTTTTAAACAAAGATGTCATTTTTTTTCTTCATCTGTTTTAACTTTTTTTACATTTATTTTTACATGAAAAGACATAATTTTATACGAAGCTTCAAACAATAACAATGTTCTACCTTTTACCATAAGAATGGCACAGTATTGCCAAAAATGACCCTTATGCCAAAAACTCAAATCAACCAACCCTCATGTGTTACTTAATCATTAACTAACCAAATTAATTAAATAATAAGTTAAATTAATAAATTTTCTTAAGCCATTCCCAATCCAAAAAATATATATTATGACTAAAAAACTGTCTTTTGAAGGATTAATAAAATATCAATTTTTTAATAATATTAACTCTTATTTTCATTAAAAAAATCTCCCTTTTCCCATAAAAATTTTCTCTTTCTCTTCATTTTCTAAACACGCAAGCGATTTTTTTACTTGCGACGACAGTTTCTTAAGTGAAAAAATTCGCGATTTGAGGGCTTCAGATTTTCAAGTATTCTTACTCCAATGAGTCCTGATGTTAGCGGCTCTGGCGTACGTTAAATCCGTCGATGCCAAATCTACTTTCGCTTGTGAGATATAAAAATTCGCAGGAAAAATATCAGATAAGGCGTCCATGCCAGCTGACTCTAAGTATTAATTCAAAGGGGACGTTCATACAATAACTTAATTTTAATTATTGAACTTCACACACATCCATCATAGCTAGTTCCCAAAAATAACAATCAGCAATATTGATTGCATATGTATTTTAGAACACTCTAAAATGTGTACATAGTAATGTGATAATCTTCCAAGTTTTATAAAAAGGCGATATCTAATTCCAATATTTCAGCACTTAGACACATTTAAACAAATTTCAGTTCTGTAAAGTACTAGTTGGAATCCGGTGCGTTGCTGCTGGAGAAGAAATAATTTTGGAAATAACTGTCTTGGTTTAATTAGGAATGATAAAAAGAATAATATTTATTTTCCTTTCGGAAATGAATAGATTCATTGATATTGAGTGATATAAAAAAGAGAACCATAAATAATATTAATTCTATTTTTTAACTTTATCATTCAAGGCTTTAGGGTTGGCAAAATTAATAAGGGCAAAAAATAATTTCTCGAAATTTTATCGCAGTCGAATGAGCGATACTGCAGCGCCTAAGAGGCCCACAAACAAACATTCATGTTTATTTATAAAAGATTTATTTCCTAAAAAAAAGATGATTTTAAAGGATGATCAACACATTGAGAAAAAAAATTAAAGTATTTAACTTTAACTTATAAAATTTCTTCTAATATGAAAACAGCACATATTCGGTAGTTCATCCATTTTCTTAGAAGTTCGAAATTCAAAATCTGACGAAAGGTGACCTGAAAAAATTAATCCAAAACGCTATCATGTTTCTGGAACTGAACAATTTCTAGGAACTGAAATCGTAAGTTAAGTGAAAAATGTATTTTTTCTTATCCACTGAGAAAAACAGGTAAGATTGCGCTTCTATCAGTTCGGTAAAAAATTAAGGATTTTATTCATAAGAATTTTTTTTAATTCCAACTTCAGAAGTCGGTGAGTTTTCAGGAAGAAAAAAAAAACTTTCCCTCTCCAATTCGGAAAAGGTTTTCTTTTATTTTAAATAAATGCATAAAGATTGAGCGAAAGAAAAAAAATACAGATTTTCCGCTCCTAGAATTTTTTTAGAGGTATTTTCAAGCTGATTTTCCAGCTTTGGCAAAATACAGTATCAACGTAAGTAAATTGAAATCACTAAAAATATTTATGGAGAACAATTGTACCAAAAATACGACTATATCTGGAACATTCAGGCTTTCTGAAATTTTGTTTTCTTTTATATACCGCAGAAGCATCTCTAGAAATTTCAATAAATCAAATTTACTTTAAAATAGTTGAATAGTTTTAGTAACATTAAAAGGAAAGATAAAATAAAGACATATATAAACAACATATATTGGAAAAAATATAATTTTTACATTTTAATTTTCTTTAGCAAAACAGTTATATAGGCATAATTAAAGAGTTCATTGTATTAACGTAATTTGCACTTTTAATTTAACCTTTTTAATTCATTCTTATGAATGAATATTATCATTTTTCCATTTTTTTCTGAAAATTTTTTTTTACTTGCTTTATTTCACAGTTCTTTCCCTAAAATTATGTTCTTTTTTTCCCACACATAATTAACTTTTAATATTTGATATTGCATTCATAAATCGTGATAAAAATATTTCAGTTCCTGAATTTTTAAAAACTTTTATACATTTTATTTATAACAGACATCAAAATAGTAATCAATGGCATACTATGATCTAATATTGTTATATTGATGTGGTATCTCAGTTTGCATTAATTATAAATATAATAATTTAGTCAGTTTTAGTTTAAGAAGTCGATATTAATTTCCTTATCCATTTTCTGTTGTCAAATTTATCAAAAATTATAGGTAGCATCTTAAATATCAGTCAGATGACGATATCTAAATTTGCAACTAACTCTCTTACCTCCATGAGATATCAACATCAAAAGAGGTGGCATCTTAAACACCAGTCAATTGACAATATCTAAATCTGCAGCTAACTCTCTGGCCTCCATGTGATATCAACACCAAAAGAATTTGCCTCGAGAAGTTTAAATTTAATTTCTCTGAAAGTTTAAATTACCCCTTTTATGAAATCGAATATCCCTTTTATATCTTTCTAAAACAAATCCATGCAATTCAAAACAAATAGTTTTTCGAGTGCAATTACATTTACTTTTCAAATATGTGTTAAAATAGATATTGTTATAATTTTTTCATGACAAATAAAACATGAAACATTGTTAACTGACTCATATTTAATTTTATAGAAACATTATGTCGTTTGCTGAATCTTAATAATTGCAACTGTCAAAAAAACATTGAAACTACTTGGTAGATTATTTCTTTCTTAAAGCCTCATAGCTTTGCATAATGAAAAGAGAATCTCAGCATTCATTTCATAAATATAGAGAACTGAAATGCCGTAGTTATTATTTAACTGAGCATCATTTTCGACCATCTGGTGCAGCTAAATTAATGGTCATTAAAATTTTCAATTAAATATTTTATATAATTTTGTATTTATTCTGACTTCAGCAAATTAGTTTTAAGCGTTAATCTTTGACAGTCATATAACGCATACAGTTTTAGGGGACTCACACAGCTCTGCCTAATATACCATACACTTCCTTATTTTTGTCATGGAAGTATAACGTGCTCATGTAGATTACATTTTATAATTTTGTGTGAAAAGCATTATTAAGAAGTATGCTTAAAATATTTTTTCAGAAATTAATTAAAAATTAAGAAATAAATTATAATGTAGAATGATGGGTATTATTGAAAAAAAAATTTTCTTTAAATTTTAAAATGGTACGAACAATCATTTTTGTATTGTAATAATTATGGAAGTTATCACAGATAAATGTTACAATTTTGTTTAATTTTGAATTAAAATTATAATCAAAATTTTAAAAAATACCACCGAGGTGCATACCTTTATTAAAGTATGCATGTCGGATATCCATGAACTATTTTGTTTTGCTATCATTTTTTCTGTAGCGAGAATTGTAAAACGTTATATAATTTCCCAGATGACGATAAAATTAATTAATACAGCGATTCAGATCAGATAGATCTGTCGAGCTATCTGTCACCGACACAATTATTATTCAGCAGATGCCACTAATCCATCGTTCAATAAAGACACCTCGCGCGTTTGCGCATCGCTAATTATGCGTTAAGATGTTTCAGTCTGATTTTTTACTTTTAGATTTCTAACGTCCTCCTAGAGGGAATTATTTAACTTCCTGTTTATTTGCTATCACCATGTTTTAATCATATTCCTATTTCCCTGTAAATACTTCACCGTCATCTTTTCCCTTTAACTGTAAATAAATTCTTTTATTTTTAAGAAGTCTCTACAACATTCGTTTGCATCATTTTTATCTTAGATACGAAACTGAGACCTAAACATTAGAAGGCTCCTAGACACTTCGCCACTAAAACCCCACTAACTGAAGAGTTCAATTTTTTGGAAGATTTAATTAGACTCCTACATGTATATTTCCTACCAAGTTTGGTAGCTTTAGGTAAAGTTGTTTAACCTCTGAAGCACCAATATACACAAGAAAAATCTGATACATATTCATCTTCAGTATGAAAAAAAGTTGACAGCTCAACTCAGCTAGTTATATTAGTTTCCCATTGTAAAGCAACACTAGATGTTATTTTGGAATGGATCTCGTTACTTTGAACCACGGTCAGATGACGTGGAAGACACCTGAGCTGGAACCCCCCTTCCCACACCAGCTAGAGGACGTCTGACCTGACAGATTTAATGTGCAAGAGACCCCCTTACACGATGGTTCTTCGGTGAAATCGAGTCGCGTACCTGAAACTCTGCGGTTCCGAAGCCATGACCTTACTACCGAGCCACCGCTGGCCCCGAAAAACAGTTGACATTATTTAATATTACTTATTTAAAGTTATAGTTTAAGACAACAAAATATGAGAACGAAACATTACAATACAGGCTTGAAACAAGCATTGTCTATCGTTAGAAGCCTAATCGACAATTGGAAACACGAAACTCAGTATTTTGAACACTATCCCAAACACTGAGAGCAGATTCCCCTTATGAGGTTGGACAGAAATGATTGCATCTGGGCCGTTAATCACCGCTGTTGAACAGAGGGCACGTTTAATCAGAGGCCAGGATCCGGCACTGCCAATAACGAACCGTTGAATCGCTCAAATGAAGCGATAGAAACAGTCTTCGCCTGCTTGAATCATGCCGAACCCTGCAAATGAGCCAATCTGTGAGCAAGCCATTGAAAGGGATAAGAGGGCAGTTTGCATAACGTAAATGCCATATATTAAGACACAAGTAAGTTTAATAATTTCTAATTTTCACTTTCTTGCATCCTCATATTTACTTTTTGTGACATAAAGGTTGAATAAGATTCGAATTCTAATTCAAAACATTGCAAAAGGTTTATGATTCAGGCAGATGGCGTTAGAAGAAGAAATGGGAAAAATATTTTCAATATTTTTCATTCAATATTCTTGATTTTTGGACAGCTCTCATTAAAAAGTTGTTTAAATTTTACTTTTATTTTCATTATTCCTGTAGGTTATGTCTATATTTATACTTGTATAATGTACATTAGAATGTTATTTTCACAAATTCTAAATTTTTTATAGCACTCTTTGTCATTATAATATTCTATTGCTCGTTATTTGTTTAAAATTTATCTAATAAATTTCCAATATATCATATATTTTTTGGAAAATGTAATAATCAATCAGCTTATTTAAATAAATTTCACAGTTGTATTTAATACTTCGAAATTAAAAAGAAGAAATTTTTCGTTATTTATTATTTAAATCTTACTATCTAAAATTCGGTAGCATTATAACTTATTTCATAATTCAAAAATTAAGAAATAGATTTCTGCATGGTAAAGCGAAAAGACATAATTTTGAAAAACAAATCTTGAGACAATGCTATAAACTAGAAAACATTTGCTTTATATCTTCTTATCATATAAAAAATTAGAGGGTTAAAAGTATTTCGAAATATATTTAACTGACATATTATATATAAGTGAGATTTTTTAAAATTCATTTTATACAAAAATTCAGAAATAAACATTTGATAGTTTTTTATAACAGCGATAATGTTGAATAAGAATGTATTTAAATTATGTTGACAGAAATAAAAAATTTATTTAAAAAAACTTTTTGTACAAAGATTTTGAATTCAACATATTATATATAAAACACTTTTGTTCAACAATATGTGCTGAAAGTAATTTGAAAAAAAATTAATTGATTTTTAATTAAAAATTTTGTAAAAATTCTTTTTATGCAGAATTTATTGCTAGAAAGTGATTAATACCAAATTTGATAGATGCATGTCCAATTTTATGCTACATAAGACACAATGTACGGACACTATTTCAGTCATGTTGACTACATGACCTTGTCGAAAAATGTGTTCTTTAGAGGAAACGAGAAGCAATAATTAAATACAACCTTAAGTTTACGTTTTTCTCATTGATTAACACCTTTTCAGTTCCTTGCTTATTTTAGATAAATTTAAGAATTTATTTTTTAATCAAAATTAGAAAGTATAGTCTTCAAATATTATAACTACCAAAATCACTCCTTTTTCTCTTATTCCATAAGCTTGGCTTTGTAATAATAATTTCCACTAAAATGTTTGCTTCATTTTCAAGAGAACTTAACAATAGTTAGTAGTAGTAGAGTTATCAAGAGATCCGAAATTGACCTACATTACTGCTTATCAGGTGAAAAAATATGGATAATATTCTACATTTAGAAAATATTATTTCAGCCTTGTTAGAATTGTTTAACTTTATAATAATAATGTAATATAATTTGATTAATTTGATCGATCTTTCTTCAAAATTTAATTATTGAAATATTTTTTTCCTTAATTATCATAACTAAATATTCAATAAAGTATATTTGAAAAGTTTTAAATATTCGTTTTAAAACAGTAACAGTGTTCCTAGAATTTATGCCCATACTCCCAAATATTGATATTATTTCATCCTTCCAGCAAAAAATTGTGGACCATTAGCGAAGCAGTAATTACCATGAGAAGTGAATCCATCGATATTTTATTTTCAAACACAATATATGAGTGTTTTGGGCCTTTTAGTATGAAGTAAGTAGCGTATAAGTACTTAGTATATGAAGTAAACTGAGCATGTACTTTAAATATATTTTTATTGATCAACTAAAGGCTAAAATTTGTCATAGAGTTACAATTACAGTGATAAAGCGACATATCACGTTTTTAATTCCATCGATACTCTGCTGGAATGAAATTACTATCTAGTTTTTGTAAGAAATAATTTATGAAACGCAAATGTGATAAAAACCAGCATAGTGAACTCCTCAGAGCTTTTAGCTAACTTTTTAATCAAACTGTTTACTTAGAGAACACCTTACATGACAATGGCCTGCTATTGTTTATAAAAACGTTTCCTGACTTTTTTGGATATGTATGTAGAATGTAAATAATAGTATATGTAAATAGAATTTATGTATCAGTCGCGTTTTTCCTAATTGATTCAAACAAAAATTTGACTCAAACCTACACTTGTTATCCCATATACTTAAGTTATTGCGTTTTCGAATTATTACATTTGTATATTTCAAAAAATAAAAACCAAGTGACTTTTTGGATTCTGCACAAAATTTAATAAGTGTCTACACTAAAAATTTTAAATAAGTATATCGAATTTTATTTGTTTAGCTCTCGTGGGCTTGTAATTATCGCGTTAACATATATTCGGACAGGCGAATTTCCAATGAATAGATTTTACTTAAAATCTGTGGGATGCCTACAAATTTAATAATAAGACCGTATACCAAATTTCAATCTAACTTAGAACGTTTTGGAATTATCTTTCTTACAGGTAGACAGATATTTTCCAAAAAAGTGTTTTTCGAATTCAGGGAAGTCTAAAAAGTAGAAATTCGCCAAATTCTCGGATTTGAAATTTTGACAATTATTGTGCATTCCCAATACTATGTACACGAGAAAGCAAAAGTAGTAGAAAAAGGAATAGTTCAAACACATAGCGAAAATTCCAGGCAAAGTATATCCATTGCAAATAAAAAAAATTTCCTGTTTTTCTCAACTTACATGATTTCAAATTGATCGAGATTTGAGAAACGGATAATCCTCAGCAAAAGTTTCCTCTTCAATATAGATGTTAAGTTTCCAGAAGACTGTTGCATAAAAGCTTTATATCATCTTACATCTCGGCACAGAAATCTTATTCCAAAAAGCATCTGCTTTTATTAACAGGTGAGAGCACGAAAATTCACGTCTGCACCTCCGAGCAACTACCTAGTACAATGAGTAGGAATGTTATCCTATTTCTCCAGAATATTCAGGGAAATAGAATCCTTGGTTAGAGAAAGAAGATTTATCTTCTTCTAAAGAAAAAAACAAGTCCGATTGCGTGTGTCGTCAGTGTCGGAAAAAAAGAGGAGAAAAGGAAAATCTGTCTTAGGGGATTTTTTTTTTATATTTCTGATTTAAAAATTGCCGAGAATGTTTTTAGAACATTCTGAAATATTTTAGAACACTTTGTAAAAGAAAAAGGCCCAGCTTTTTTAAAAGGATATATATATAGAAGGAATACTCCATGGAGGGAATTTTTTAACTAATGTCATCCCTGGAATAAATTTTTTGCATGTGCTTTGACAGGTATCTCAAATATTATTGAACATCTTAAATCTCGGAGTTTGAATGTTTATTTTAGTTACATTTACATACATTAGTAGTTTTGGTAGAAAATTCTGCATTTATTTACAATTTAATTTGTAAAATATCGAGAAAGTTCTTAACGTTTTTATACTTCATTATTATACTATCAAGAATTTCAGATATGATATGTGAAGTCAATTTTTATTTCATCAGTGAATAGATAGATTCGACCTCTTAACTAACTTACCCATATATGATGAGGATACATGATATAATCGTTATTAATTTGATGCAAAAATTAAAAGGTTTGATGTAAGGCTTTGTCAAATAATTTTCATTTTTTTCAACTTTCATAAATATAGTTTAAATTATCAAAAATTAAGTGATTCAGCTCCATAATCAAATCCCCGTTTGTACATATAGTCGTTAAATGTTTTTCTCAATTTTGTTGACAACGACTAAACGATTGCTTGTGAGAATATATCGAAGTGTTCAGGAGATTTTTTAAAATTGATTCTTTGAATTAGAGTCATAATTCAGTGAAAAGAATACTGTTACAAATCTTTAATATAAGTCGAAAGCACAGTAGTCACAAAGTAAGAAAGTAATATTTATAGATATTCTGATAGCTATGGAACAAATGCTAAATCAATTATTCTGGTCTCAATAACAAACGATAAATATTTGGTGACCCGAAAAATAAAGTAACACTGGAACTGAGCATGGTTCTAGGAAATATGAAAATTTTGGAAATATCTCTATTAATAACCGATATTCAAATATTCATCTTGAAAATTCTATCCTTGTCACGGAGACTGTATAAGCAGAGGCGTACACACGAGCTTTAGTACTCTTTGAAATTTTGATCACAGTCTGCACTCTCTAGTTGCATTCAACACTTTTGCTGTATTATATGTGTTTACGTAGCAAATTTTCCATGACTGTTATAGTTTATGTGAGCCTTGTGAGTGTTTATATATTAATGTCTTCTTTCCTCTTGTTAAGAGTCATATTTATTATCCAGTATGTTGGATTCCATTTAACCATAAATTCACCTGATAATTTCTGACATAGCATAATCATTTTATCTTCTTCAAGAAGCAGATTCGTTTGAATTTGCTTTTGACCAGATGAAAGCATAAAAATAAATGTAAAACTTTTATTCAAGGATATTTGATAGATTCCGGTCTATAAATACAGAAATATTCCTGAATAAATATCACTTTGCCGACCAGTCAGAAGCGGTCAAGTTTTCTGAGTAAATGCATATAAAAAGCGAAATAGAATTTCTCAAAGGGAAAGGACAGATTTTTCCCAGAGAAAATTTTTTTTGTAAAAGATTTTTCAGTAAAGCCTACGGCGTAGTGGAGAATAAGTTGGATATAATTGGATGTTTTGAGTGTTTTTGCTGAGATATCGTACTGAAAAGAGGCTTCTGAGTAGAAACATTTATCATCTGTGGAGCTAGACTTTTCTTGGCAATATTGCAAAAACATCTTTAAAATTTTAACATTTCAGGTACATTGCAGAATAGATTAATACAGTATATTTGTCTTGGTTTTTTTGATTTTAGGGATTTAAACTTTTTCTCGGATTCGCTAAATATGTTCTACTATAAATATTACTTAAAAATAGTTTAGTTTAGCTGCATCGACATTCCATTTTGAAGCAACATCAACGCTATTTTGGGCCGAAACTCGTAAATTGAATTAATTTGGTCAGATGATGAAGACGATACCTGAATTGTCATCCCTCCCCAAGTATCCACATCACTCTAGCTGCAGGATGCTTGGCCCAAATGGATTTAATGCCCGTGAGATCCGCTTACACGAAGGTTCGTTGGAATCTATTATTGAATCTGAAACCCTCGGTTCCGAGGCCGATACCTTAGTGCCAGGTCACCGTGACACTCTACTTAAACATAGAGACTTAGAATTATTTATTTATTGGTTTGTGCTCTATTGCATGAAGTCTGCTTGTAGCCGTAATAAATTTTTAAACTTAAGAATGATATTATTGAATTGTATTTAATCATCTTATTACCCCCTTTTTTTCTTACAAATTAATATCACTTATTTTATTAAGACTATCTATCTTTTAATGATTCTTATTTAGCTTCGATTATTCCTCATTTAATCTTGAAAATAAAATTCATGAAATATTATTTCTTTCCTTGAATTGTTGTAACTTTTAAAATATTTCTAATTAATTTCAAGACATAAGAACTATCAATCACATTGATAGTTCTTATGAGTTATGGTCAGTTGATAATTCAGACTATTAGTCCACTTTTTATTAAATATACTGGTTCACAGAATAATTAGCTCAGTTCATTTCAGTAGTTTAAAATCTTCCAATGCAGTCAAGTGAGACATGTTTTTAAAAATCATTTTTAATTATAACTTGATAATAATAATTAATTTTCTCTACTTTCATTCCATATCAACCTCAGAAGACTACAATTACCGTTAATTTCAACATTCTAAAATTTGATTGCAAAAAATTATATTTTTGATAAAAACAAGTATCAATACTTGAAATCTAAATTATAGCATAAATCAGAAGTTTACTAATAATCATATTGATTATGATACAAGACAGAAAAAGAAAAAAATAATACCAACCTAAGTGTTGTTGAACATACTGTTACTGGTTTTCAATAAAATATCTCAAAACAACTAAATTCAAACTACGTTTTTAAAAATCACTAATTAAAAATTAATTTTTAGTTGGCATTTTAAAGTTTCCAGCTAGGAATATAAAGTTGGCCTGGAGTCTTATTCGTATATTGACGCTCTGACAGAGTTATCAGTCTTTATGATAACTGAAGTACATGTTGAGTAACCAGGTATTGGAAGGATGCTCCAGCTAGAAATCAAATCGTATAGAAGTTTGTATATTTTTGTGGGATTTTTAATCATCTTGTTATCAAAGTAGAAATGAAGTTCAAATTTAAACATGCTTTGCATGAATTAGGAATATAATAACAACTCAAAACTTCAACAATATAAGATATAGTATATTATTTTCATTTTGTTTACTTAATGCAAAAAAAACTTTTATGATATAAAAATGAAAAATCTAGATTAAATTCTTTGGGTTGTTTATTCATTCGCGTGAGCAGTTGCCAAATTACACATCAGCATTCATAAAGGGATTTTCATTCAAGTTGCTTATGATCTTACATCTATGTTTTTATCAAATTTATTCAGTTTCTGACGATATTTCATTCAAATTATCAAATCAAGAGATATTCTATGTGGTTATTAAAAAGAAATATAATTAATAAAAGCATTTTGCATTTACTAAATATTAAAAATGATTGAAATTTTAAACATGTAGGACATTTTTTCATTTGAAAAAAAATTATACAATAAATGCTATATTTCACTTCCTCACATGCAATGCTTAATTTACTTTTTTTCTGAAAATGAATAAAAATGAAATCAATTTTGATGGAATCTTTCCAGTAATTTTCGAAATAAGATAATTCAACTTAAAATAGGATATCCTCAAGATTTTTTTTATTTCTTCCTCCTCAGACAAAAATAATAATTTTCTTTGTTAAGCGATGTACATAATAAATTATTAATAATAATTAAAAGGAGAACCCATTTACCTCTTTAACGTTAAATCTGAGTACCAAACAACCAATGAATTATTGGTTCTCATAATTATAAGTTCTAAATCATTCAAGAAAATTAGGTTTCTATGCAAAAATCACAAATAATATCTCAAGTGTTCTTAATCATTTGATCAATACCAAAATCAAACTAATTAACCAATAAAACTGATAAAAATTCAATAAATTAAGAAAAATATCTTAAATTTCTAGGCTTACAAAATGTTGACACTGTTTTCTCAGTGTACTGCAGGATGTGTGGTACATTTTCGAAAATGCCCATTACATTAGGCGATTCCCTTTCCCTATCCCTCATAAGGTGGAACCATAAATATTATATTCCTGCCATTAATCGTAGCTGCAGACTGTGATCACTTAATCAGACACTCTGCCAATATGGAAACCAGTGTATTATGCAAATGAAATGAGAGGAAACAGTTTCCACATGCAGATCGGCCACACACAAAGACGCAGTCACTATCATTGCAGCTTTGTCAATAAAGCTACTTACGGGCTACAGATATGGGAGTGGAAATATAAATTATATACAGTACACTCTGGAATATCACGATCTCTCGGTTTCAATACTATCCAGCCTAGTTTTCTTTATCATAATTAAATGAGGAAGGCAAGGTTGTATGGGTAGCTTTGGCAATGCTTTGAAAATGGGCTTCTACTACGATCTTCCCATGTATAAGTTGAGAATTACAAGTTGTGACAAAAAAAAAGTAGCGTTTTGCTCTTCCTTCATTGTTTCGTCATTGTATAATGGACCTATATGGCCTTTAATACTATCCAACATTGTTTTCTTCATTGTAATTAAATGAGGAAGGCAAGGCTCATACGGGCAGCTTTGAGAATGCTTTGGAAATGGGCATCTGCTACGATCCTGCTACGTATAAATTGAAAAATACAAGTTGTGGCAAAAAAGCAGCTCGTTCTTCATTATTTCTTAGAGTAATGGACCTCTATTGTTGATGTTGTTGATTATAATTGTTCAGGATTCGTAAATTGTTCTTGGGGTATACCACAGTGAAGTATACGGAATTTATGTTAAAATTTGAGGAGTTTTTATCCTTTCATTTACATTTTTCTAATAAGATCTTGTAGTGCAGTATATGAACAAAAAATTACGAGTACAGAGTCTTCTATTTTAACTAGACACGTTACTGGCAGCTCTTCCCTTGTTTCCCCAGGCCACGGCCACGTTCACATTCTACGTAGCTTGAGATGAATGGAGAATTTAGTTCTCAACAAGAAGTGAGAAAAGCAATAAGGATGAAATTTCAATAAGATTGGGAAATTCTTAGGCAAAATCTGAGAAATTTTATATAAATTTTTTATCTCTTTCAGTTGGTGGGCAAAGAAATGAGTTCATAGAATTACGGTTTATCCGGTGGTTTTGTTATTCGACCTGTCCTTCCGTCACTTTAGACAAATAATTTTTTTAGACATAGGATAATTTTCTGATACACAAAACGTCTTATATGTCTATAGAGTTCGTCTTGTGCGTATATATAACAGTTTAAAGGAATTAATAATTTAAACACTGTTGAAGTGACCTCCTTAAAATTGGCTCGCATATTTCGTAATGAAATCCTTAATAATTGTATATCATACTCTTGACTTGAATAATGTCACGAACACCGGGAGTTTTCAGAGTTTTCCTTTCAGATTACTACACATTAGAGATTCGTGCTTCGAAGAATTGGGAAAAATGTGTTTTAGGCACTTTCTTCTTGGCCAACTGAACTCAGGTTCGCGTCGTCAAATCATACAAAGTATTGCGGACCACACGGACACCGAATGAAAAAGCCGTTGCCTTTCGAAAAATACAAAAAATACAAAATTAACTTTTGTTTCCATCAGGTAGGAAAAACGCATCTGAAACGTAAATTCGTTTTTTGTATATTATCAAATGCATGGCAGGGATTAATTTTCAAATAACTCGCCAAGAATGACGCGTTAGATTCTGCAAAAATGCTAAATTCAACTTTAAAATTTGAAATTTCACAATTATTATACACCAATCTATATAAATAAAAATGAATGTCTGTCTGTATGTCTCTCATGCGCTGCCATGCTGCTCATCCTGTTACCATAAAATTTCGACTACTTATTACTTGCAGTTACGGGATGGTTATAGACATAATAAAATCAACTTAGGTATAAAAATACTTTCGGATCTATTTACCGCATCTATTAATCATGGATTAATCACCAAATAACTGTCCAAGGGGACACAACAGATTCAGTAAAGATGATAAATTCAAGACAGACGTTAATATTTCGAAACTATTGTACATAAATGCAAAAAAAACTGTATTTTCAACTATATTAAAGATTTTATGGCATAATTATATTTTTAATGTTTAATTAATCTTAAAAGATACTATTTTAATCACATTTTCTAATATTAAACAAGAATTCTGAACGAATATTAAATGAATCCCGAGATACAATAAATAGTTTCTTTCATTACCATTCTGAAAGAACATCAAGTTTTACAACACTAAAAAAATACACAAATCTAACAAATAAAAACGGATATTTGTTTGTAGAATAGAATAATAAAAGTAGAAAAAATACTATATATGCTTCCCCTTTATATATCCTTCAATTTCAATGAATGTAGATGAAATTTGCTGAAGATAAAAAGTCATTTTACTCCAAAAAAAATTAACACTTTTTTGTTTAAAGTTTATCTTCCAAGACCAGGTTTATAATCATGAGACGTGAAAAATAATGCATTAATTTATTTTTCTTTTCTGTCAGCATCAAGTGTGATATATTAGTCAGAAATTTTAATTAAGACATTGTTTATTTCACAAGCGGAAGGTGAATTCTTACATTTCCTTGAAATAGAAGCTTTATAAAGTTCCATCAATGACTGACTCAAAGGAAGCGACAGCTGATTGTCCCAATAAATTAAAAATAGCGCTTTCCTCCCTTCTAAAGAAACAAACAAACTCAGCTTTCCGCCGAAATGTTTTGATAATGCTTCGAATTTTCTTAAAATGTAAAGCTTGAGCGATATTCCTCTGGATCGTCAAGAAACCTTTAAAGCGCAGTTTACCCTTCTTCACAGTCGCTAATGGGATAACATCTACTTTCAATGGCAGGCGCATTTTAAGATAGACAGTGAATTCGCCCTTCAAAGAAAAGGGCACAATGTGATCTTAAAAGATAGATGAGATACACCCCTTTGCCATCATAAGGAAGCACGCCGATTCGTTTTCGAAAGAACGGTTGAATGGCATTAAATTCAGAATAAAAGATGTTTCCCTTGTATATGCATACCTATTGAATCAATTTGTTTCGGGATATGCTGTTTCATTGTTCAATGGGCAGAGCTGGTGAGGAAACTATACAGAAAGATGTTGGAGTCAAGGCTATTTTAAAAAAATTAAAATATAGTTGATAGGAAAGCTTTATGAAGAAAGATTCTTATAGTTCCAGCGAAATTTTCAAGAAGAATCTTTCTAATGTTATCTAAACAGTTCTAATGAATATTTAAATTAAAGTTTAACAAAGACATATTAATTAGTAATTCCAGTACTCTGTAATATACAAATTTAATATATGTAATAAAAAATGTTAAGTAAACTATGCAATACACAAAACTTTAGATCCCAGGAAATTCTAGGATATAAGGGCGCAAAAAAAATTTAACAGGTGAAAAAGTTCGCCATTAGCATTTGTATTGTTTTCAAATTTTTAAGCTGTACAATTTGCATAAAGCAAAAAAAATACCTTTCCCATGACGAATAAAATAATTGGAAATTGCTGTCAGCAATGATTATTGCTTTGTAGTTGAAAAGTGACTATATACAACAAGTTCGCTACAAGAAACAGGCATAAAAAGTTTTCAGAAGAAAAGAAATCCCTTTTATAAACAAATGTAACCTTGTATATATATATATAAAGCGATAAATCGCCACTTTGTTATCACATTCCTCTCAAATATCACATTTTCATATTATTTCATTTTCTACAATCATGTGTTGAAAATTACATTTTTTTAGATTTAATTTGCCGTACTAATTAACTTATTTTTTATCAGAGCTTTTGTAAGTGTCATGACTACAAGTTAATAAAATAATATTTTTGCAAAGTTCATACAGATTAAATTTTATTTTTATTTTGCGCGAAATTAATTGTTGTAAAATATGTTTTAATTATATATTTAAAAATTCATTAAAAATAGAAATTTTAATTTATAGATCAAAATATTAGTATCATTGAAACGATTATTTTTTTAGCTACAATATGATGCAAAAATCAATTTAGTGCTGTAATATTTTCACCCGTAAATAAATCGCCAATTTTTAGCCTACGCATTTTGATGTTCCAAACACCTCAGCCGAAACAAATCATGTTTTCACATGATAATATTTCAAAATAATTTATTTTAAAAAAAGTTATACAAAATATTTTATTGCTCCCAAGAATAAAATGGTTATGAGAAGAAAATATGTTTTGTATTTTTTGAATCAACACTGGAAATTATGTGAAAAATTCGTTATTAAAGCTAAATTAATTTGGATAGGATAGTATATGGTAATATTCTGGCGCAAGATCTTTTTCGAGGATATGCTGCACTGAATACACAGTTCACTTATAAAATTTTTCTATTGAATGCCATAAAATTCGTCGTAAAAAATTGGTAAAAAAGTAAGTAAAAGCAAAATGAATTTAAATTTCACTAAAAATTCCGATTTTCTTTAAAAACGGGTATAAATCTGTTTGAGATTTTTCTCCTAGAAGCAAATACAAGTTAAAATCAGAGGAGTTAAAAAAGTTGACATGGTCTCTATAAAAATCAGAAAATTCAATTAAAGCATGGCGTATAGTAAGTGGAACATTGCATGAGCTGCAAAGGGTGAAGATCTCCAAACAGTAAGTGTCTGTGTGACAAATGTAAATGGCCGATGCGAAGTCGAGTCAAAATTACATCAAATTTCCGGTTTAAAGGTGAAATCTATGTCGTAATCTATGGTTTTACTTCGTGGAGCTTAAAATTAATTTGGAAATATTCTTTGAAGATTTGTTTAATTAATTCAACACATATAAATATCATTTTTATATCATCTCCTTAGAGCGTAAATAATTTTCCGAGTACTAATAATTTTTATAATCTAGAAAATTGATTACCAAATACAATTTTCTTTGACGGAGAATAAAAATAAACGGCAACATACAGAGGAGAAATTTAGATCAATCTTTATACATATTGAGGAGGATATCGTTCGTGTTTTCTTTTTAGGAATAATTTAAATTTTCTTGATGCTGATGCTCTGAGCCTCACGATCTACTGATTATAAGAAGGCGAATCTTTGCATTGAGTCAAAGAATGGGTAGGCCAAATGTGATCAAATATGTTAAAAAAATATTTAAACTTTACAGTATCTAAATTTCCGTTAGGAAAATTTTTTGAAAATGTTATAATTATACTGCTATATTGGATTCTCAAAACGCAAACGTTGAAAAGATAAATTCTGGAACTATTTTACTCCTTTCTCATTAATTGTTCTGTTTTATTTTGATATCATAAAAGGGTGTGACTTAGGTGTTATATTTCATGCAAAATTTAATTTCTAGAATTATATTAATTACATAATTTTACAATTTATTAAAAATCTCAAATGCCTTAAATATAAATTTACCGATTTTACTTATGAGCAAACTTAAATAGTTTAATTCTTTACTACTGCATGTTCATTCTGTTATAAATTCGGTATGCATACTATAAAAATAACAGCAGCATTCTTAAAAATTCTAAAATAAATTTATGCATTAGTTATTTTATAGAACTAATTATACCTTTTCGCATGACATATATTCTATTTATTTATGCAAAATTTCATAGTTTAAATTCCCAAAGCGATATTTTGCTCTAAAATATTCAAAATTAATAGATTAGCTCAATCATCTGTAACCTTGAGATACACAAAAATATATCAGAATGTTTTTATTAGTATAATTACAACGACTGACTTTCGTTATGTGGTTTATATAAATGTTTTAAAAAGTTTATTGGAGATATGCTTTTTCTTTTTACTGTTTTTAAAATCAAATATGAATAATTTTTAAAATCCTCATCTATTGATGATTTCCTGTTTGAATGTATCATTCTGTGTCGTATAAATACTTTCTTAAATATTTTTTATTTAGTCATTGGCATTGTATTTGGATTCACTGTCATGCAAAATTTCAAACAAATGATGAATTATCTTTGTTTAATCAAGGGGTTATGTTTGATTAACTATTTCACTTCATATTTAAAATGATTTTATATATTTAAATACTTATAATTTGCATATAAATGTTCATTTTTCAATTTTATTTGATCTATTTGAGCTATTAGAGCAATGTATACAGTTTCCAGTCAAAACAATAAATTAGTCCTCTTAGTTTGAAGCTGTTGTTGTTGTGACTTATAACACTTTATAAGTCCACTGACCGAAAGCTGTTCGGTGATTTAAGCCGAAATGAACGTCTTTTGTTTGTTCAGTAGGCCAACTAGGGCCAAGAGTACGACTTGACTACTTCATGCTTGACATTCGCTTGCACAGCCCTTTTTTACAGGAGAGCACATTCACACTACTTACAGAAACAGAAGAAGAACAACCATGCCCGAACCGGGGAGCCCAGATCACGGGGTTGACATACCACCTCTGTGCCAGGACGCCGACCAGTTTGAAGTAGTATTTATATGAAAATATTAATTTCCACAGTCATATCAAAATTGAAAAAAGTGAAATAAAAATGAAGCTGCAAAGAACTTCCTCACTGCTCTTCAAGATAACAGACAAAAACAAGGCTGAAATCAAATTTATATAAGCAGAAATCCTAGGCGTAATTCGAATGTCAGACATAAAAAAATTAGTACTTATAATTAAGCACTTATTTGATTCAGAGCAAAAAGATGGCAGAAAATTACGTAGGTATCTAATATATGCCAGAAATTTAAATGTAAATTAAATGCAAATCGTCCCAACAATAAGAAATGTTCTGAGTTTCATATTCTCACAAAACTTTCTGTTTATTCCATTTGGTATGTAATATATTTGAAAAAAAACTTTAATATTTATTTCGTCTGCTTTCTTACCTGTCCATATAATCGAGGAATGGGGGGAGAAACTCAAGAATTCTCCCTTCCAAACGCACAAAGAATCTTCCGAGTCGACTCATTTTCCTCTTGCCAGAACCAGATTTAAAAATGCAAAACAAGTCGGTATAAAAATAAAAAAAGCAGCAACGTCTAAAAGGAGAGACACGAAAAGGCGTGAAATCTCAAACACGTCGTCGAAAATCAGCCCCAGAATCCGAGAGCTGCTTATCCTTATTTAATGAGGGCAACAAAAGGCACGCGAGGAAATAAGCTTCCACGATTCGATAATCTCGCTTTATTATTTCTCTCCCTCCTGCATCAATCTTAACACTGCCTCCAACAACATTCTTTTTTTGAATAATTCATGCCCAAAAGGGGTGCACAATACAAGGAAGAAAAAATTCCTGAAGAGCAGTCTGCGAGTAACACGTGAGAATTATGTAAATGACAATTTTTCGCTGCGAAATACGCTGGTGAGAAAGCCCTCACAGGTAGGTATTATATAAAGGGAAAGAGACTGTGTTCAGAGAATTGCCCACACAAACGAATGGGAAGGGGAATTGATTCGCACGATTCGTTTGCATAATTCACTAGTTTGATATTGATAAGAACAGATTACATGCTGTGCTTAAATTTTTGACATCAATTTTTACTTTAGATGGAATTGTACAATTACTATAAAAACATAATTATGATGGAAAATTATTTGTGAGACTTTCTAGCTTACTTCATCCCTATTGATAATTTTCCTTGATGAAATTTGAAATTATGATTTTTCTTGATGATATTTGATTTCATCCCTATTGATGTTTATCTATATATGCCAGAAACTTAAATGTGAATTAAGTACAAATCCTCCCAATACTAAGGAATGCTCTGCGTTTCATATTCTCACAAAAATTTCTGTTTATTCCATTTGTAAAGAAATAAATTTTTTTAAAAAACCTTTAATCTTTTTTTCATCTGCTTTCTTACCTTTCCATATAGGATGGGGGAGAAACTCGGATTTCTTCCTTCCAAACGTACAAAGAATTTCAAGTGTCAACTCATCTTCCCCTTGCCAGAAACAGATTTTGAAATATAAAAGTGTGAAATTTGGCCAGGAAGAAAGTGCCACGAGTACTTAGTGTTTTATTTTGTGAGTCCAGAAAATAAAACACTGATCCCACAAAACAGATTTACAATTCGTGGTATGGCAAGAAAATTAAATGTTTATTTTGGATCCCTTTCTTTCGACCGATTGAAATCAAAATTTGTTGTGGTTGTTTACAATCGCACTTGTCATTGACAAGTTCGCTGATTTCTGTCAGCGATTTTAAGCCTAAATTAGCGTCCCTTGTTTTTCAGTAGTGCCAACTAGGACCAAGAGTACGACTTAGCTACTACATGCCTCACATTCTCTTGTACAACTCCTTTTTACAAGGGGGGGGCATAATTACACTACTCACAGATAGAACACAGAATAACAACCATGTCCGATCCAGGACTAAAACCTGGGACACCCAGAACACTAAGAAGACACGCTATCCTAAGCCAGGACACCTGCTTAAAATTTATAACAAGGATAAAAACCCAGAACTTCAGAAAATAAAACTCAGAACTTCAATTTTTGTAACAAGGAAACATACCTAATTTCAGTCATTTCAAGTACAGCGTTTTTGAGTTATTCCGTTTACGTGCTTGCAAAAGTATAGACAGGCAGACGGTCAACTACTTGACGCATTTGAATTAAATGTGGATTTTATCCATCCAACTTTGAATATTTTCATAATTATTGCCTCCTGCTTATCAGTCCATTTGTCTGTTTGAGATAGCCAGACAGACAGAATTAATGGGAGTTTATTTTGCTTTAAACTAAGTAAAAAACTAGAAATTCCAGACAGACAAATTCAAAAAGAGTGCAATTTTCTCAAAACTGAATAAAAGTCTACAAATTCCAGACAGACAAATTCAGTCAGGGTTGAATTTTCTTAAAATTGAATAAAAATCTACATATTTTGTATAAAGGCAACATACCAAATGTTAATCATCCATCTCAAAGTAATTTTTAGTTTTCCTGTGTAAATATAGTTTTAAAAACTGTCGAATTCAAGGAAGCCTGAAACAATGAGAAGTATTGAATTTTTGACACTTATAATAATTACTCTTTTTAAACATCATATACAAGAAATAATAAAAGCCTTCAAATAAAGTTTTCTTTTAGCATTTATTATCAAAAATATTAAATTATGACTTTCAGAAAAAGCGATACAAGCCATCAGTATCAGAATAATAAATATACCAAGCATGGAAACTCTTGTTAAATTTTGATTCTTTAAAAAAAATTTCATTATTTCTAATGGAATGAATTCATCCAAATTCAACCGAACACATCTCAGATAATTCATTCCAGCTGGCTTTAATAAAAGGAACATCTTTCAATAATTTTCTGAATTTCAAAATCTCCATAAATATCTCCAAAATCCCCTTAATTTCAACCCGCATTTCCATTCGGACAGACAGTAGGAAGAGGAAGGAGAGGACAACATCCGCCAAATTCTAATTGATGAAACTGTTGCGCGATTGATGATTAAGTATTGGCATGCAGATTTCATTAGGATAGATCAAGATTCGTTCATTTTCTCTTCCATAAAATGTACCGTTCACCATTCGTGTCCGTTCCGAATAAAAAGAAGCACTGTATGTATTACACCGTTCAGATATGAAAGATTCATCGAAAAACCTGTTCGATTTATTGTCAGATATATATTTGAAGCCCATTTTAATTCATGACTATAATAACGTGAAATTATGTCCACAGAGAAAGGATAAAGATCTTAATCAACTCTCATTTTTTAATGTTGATGATGTATCTTTTGATACAATCAGTAACATTTCATTACTGTCTTCAAAGTTACAAAAAAAGAAATAATTTCTGAAATCACTTCTCTATTAATACTAATAATATTTTTAATTTTGACAACTCGTTATTCAAGCAATATACAATAACAATTAATTAAAAATTGTTGCAACTGTGTCTTTCCTATTAAAAGTTTTTGCTGCTCTATTTAAATTCCTTACAAAAAGTGCTGTTATTATTAGAGCATCTGTTTTGACATAACACTACTAATTAATCATATATCTGCACACATTGTCTTACCTAAATATTAAAGAAAATGGACTTCAGTTGAAAGTTGAAAGTTCAATTGAAGTCACAACTCTAAAAATCGAAAATCTTGATACATTGAAACCTTTTCAGGAACTTGAATTCAGTTAAAATTGTTTCAGTATATCGAAGTCTATATATAATAAGAATATCTTCGCAAAACTTCTTATGTATAACAGTAGAAAAGCGGCCATTGGTCTCATTTATAAGCAGGACCTTTAATTAATCACAGATAAATATATGCTCCAAAAGATTCCAATTCAAGGAAGATTGTAAAAATGTTCATGAAAAAATGCAGGTGCAGCTTTCCATTATTATTGTAATTTTTTATTTCACTAATCTGTTTCCGAAATTGAAACGAGATTTTGCTATGAATTTATTAAAATGGATATGATTCCTTGGCGGTTATATTTAAGAATTAAAAAAGTATGTTTCTTCAAAAAAAAATATTTTCAAATACAAATATAAATGAAAAGATTTCTTGCTTTACAGTAATATGTTGATATTGGTTCTTTTATACAGCACATATTTACAAATACACATATAGATTTATAAGAAAGACGAATAAAACATCATGTGGCATGATCTGTTCAGGATCATATGCATATAATTATTTCTTAAAGGGTTTGAGAAAACTTAAACAGAAAGTGATTAGGATGAGGATAATATATAAGTATATGTAAGGTAGTCACATAGATATTCATTAGTGCAAAGATATTTAAGAAAAATAGTAATATTTCGCTTGCCTTATCCAAATAAAAATTGATTTCGCGTTAAAAAAAGAACATGTGTTTTTTAGAAAATTTTATAAATTCTTTATATAATATATTTTTAGAATAAAATAAATTCTATCCTAAATTTGAAATATTCGCTAATTCAGATAACTTAATTTTGTATAAGTGGTTATTTAAAAAAAGAAAATATTTTGTATTATATATTTTCATATTTCGAGTTTTTTCTAAGGACTTTCAAATGTGCTATATCAACTATCAAACAAAAACTGAGAAATTGTTTATTTGATCACTTTATCGGTTCAAGACGTTCTCATCTGATAAGGCAGAAGAAAATATACTTTATGACATAAAATAATTTGATAACAAATACACTGATGGAAAAAAAATCTCAACACCAACAAAAAATTATTGTACAGTAATAAAATTTTAGGAATACATTTGTCTAGGTAACATATTTAATTGATTAAAGTTTCAAGATCACAGGTAGAGCCATTTTCGAGAAGAGCTATTTCAAATGTGAAATGTTGGTACATTAGTAACCGGTGTAACTGCCAGAATTTTGAATGGAAGCATGCAAACGTGCATGCATTGTGTCGTAAAGGTGTCGGATATCAGTTTGTGGGATGGAGTTCCATGCCCGTTGCACTTGGGCGGTCAATGCAGGGACGGTTAATGCTGGTTGTGGATGACGCTGGAGTTGTCGTCCAATGATGTCCCATACGTGCTCGATTGGAGAAAGATCTGGTGATCTAGCAGGCCAAGGCAACTTGTCGACACTCTGTAGAGCATGTTGGGTTACAACAGCGGTATTAGGGCGAACTTTATCCTGTTGGAAAACAACCCCTTGAATGCTGTTCATGAATGGCAGCACAACAGATTGTATCACTAGACTGATGTACAAATTTGCAGGCAGGGTGCGTGGGATAACCCCGACAGTGCTCCTGCTGTCATACGAAATTGCTCCCCAAACCATAACTCCAGGAGTAGGCCCTGTGTGTCTAGACCACAGACAGGTCACTAGCAGGCGTTCACCTGGCCTCCATCTAACCAACAAACGGCTATCACTGCGACCAAGGCAGAACCGGCTTTCATCAGAAAACACAACAGATCTCCACTCCGTCCTCCAATGAGCTCTAACTTGACACCACTCTCGTCGCAAACGGCTGTGGTTTGGAGTCAGTGTAATGCACTGTACAGGACGTCTGGCTCGGAGCTGTCCTTGAAGTAACCGATTTGTAACAGTTCGTTGTGTCACTGTGGTGCCAACTGCAGCTTGAATTTCAGCTGCAGACGCAGTACGATTAGCCACAGCCATACGCCGAATACGACTTTCTTTCCTCTCAGTAGCACCACGTGGCCGCCCGGAACCTGGTCTTCTTGAGGCAGTACCTTCCCTTGACCACTGCCGCCAATACTCATGCAAACTGGATACATTCCTGCCAAGTCTTTCAGCAATATCGCGGAAAAAAAAACCACATTCTCGTAGCCCTACAACACGACCTCTTTCAAACTCAGTGAGCTGTTGATAATGGCTTCTTCGTCTTCTCAGAGGCATCCTTGACTAACAATAACCCACTACCTCAAATCTCAACTGTAAATAACGAACACGAACCTTACAGCGCTTATTTAAAGCAAACCTCCTTTGCATATTCATAGTGTCGCTACTAGCGCCACACTTACGCGCGTAGCTCGAAATTTGAATCGACGTCATCTTTCAGATGTATAAACATGCTTTCCAAATTTCGTTTATCTAGCACAGCTCCTTCCTAGTGTTGGGATTTGTTTTTCCATTAGTGTATAAATATTTCATTTTTTTATTTAATTCGTTATTTCATAATGAAAATCAAGGTCTCATTATGTCAGTAATTCGTCTTAAATGTTCATACAACCTTTATAAACAAGCACCTTAATGATTAAAAAAAACTAATGCGTTACACAATCCAGTTTCAAGCGTACGATTAAAAATTTTAAAATGCTTCTTTTGGGGAAAAAAAGCAAACCTGAATTATATCATTAGATAAGATGAATTAAAAAGAATAAAGTAAAAAGAATAGAATAAAAATAAATCTAACTATTCATTCTTTCATTAAAAGAACAATCGCATTTGTCACAAAAGAAATCCAGCTTTTCTTACGATTTTGTTCTTTTTCTACTTTTGAGTTCGAATCATTTAAGTATTTTGAACCATTAGCAAAGTACATCAGTACTGTCAAAACGAAAACTTCTCAGTGTTAATGGTTTTAAAAGTTTTTACTCTCTTTTAAATGCATCTGCAAATCTTTTCTAAAGAAATCAAAATTGAAACGCTGAAAAAAAATTTATCTGAGCAAAAGTTGCCTAAACTATTCTTGAAAAAATTTAGAGTTCAGAAAATATGATTAAAAAAATTATTGAATTTTGAAAAATATAAAAAGTGTGAAAGAGGAAACGAATCCAAGATACTTTTTCTTCCCCTGAGTTTTACTGAATGCATCACAGAACTGTGTATAAGATAACTAGATTTTAATTTATGTATTCACTTTGACAATATAATTCAAAATAATTACTAAAACCAAATGGCAGCATACTTTAAACTAGTAGCATCCTTTAAAAATTCAACTTGCTTGTTTTGTTTTTATTCCTAAAATCAAAATTTAAAATTTGAATATAATTGAAGATAGTAAAATAAAAATATTACTGGGAATATTTTAACGTAAGAAACGAAACAGCGTAAAACTTTAACCGTCAAAAAATCACCATCGATATCTAAATTTTGCTTATTTTTTACACAAAAAAGGTAGAATAAGGTCAAAGGTCTGATAGTGAGATTTCATGAATTTTGTTTCTTTAATTTAGTTTTTAACATAATCTCCACCACCTTTAAATGCAAATTTTTCAATTAATTCATTCTATCGAGGCAGATATGCAAACACGTAAGAAAAAATTTTCATTCCACGATGTGCGAAAATTATATTATTCTTCTGTTTGCCTATAAAAACATCAGAGATATGACTATGATATATGTTACAGAGTACGACCTAACATAGGTTAATATAAAGGCAATGTCCACACAAATGACCAAAGAGTAAAAGTTGTTTGCATTAGTTTGTGAACCTGATTTCTCTGTTGTACTTTTTTTATTTGCATTCCTATGATTCCTTTCTTTTTAAAGAAGCCTCGGTTATTACTTTAAGCATCAAGTCTATTTTAGGGTCCTTTTCATTTATCCGGCGATAACAGATTTCTTTAAAATATTGGTAGTCCAAAATTCATTTAAAGTTGTAATAAAACTACATTCATTAGGGCAATAATCTGTGATCAGCAGACTGAAATTTACTAAAAAACTAATATATTTTTAATGCATAATCATCAGCTAACAATGACTAATCCAGGCTACAAGAGAATTATTCAGGGGATTCACATTGAATGAGATAAAAAGAATAGAAAAAATTTAGTTTTTTAATTGATTTATTTAGTTGAAACTTGTTTATTTTGGATATTAAAATTATACTTATTTCATCTGGAAACAGCAAAACTTCTTCCCGTAACAAAATCGATGTTACAGCAACATTGCGTCATTAGCAACGTTGCGACCATTAGCAACGTTGAGACCATTAGCAACATTGCGTCATCAAGACATGAGAAAACATTCTTCATTCCGGTATACACCAAAATATCTTCGGTAATCAGCATTCTAAGTGATTCTACTACGGTATTTGTGAAGAACCGTTGCATTGTCACAACACTGAACATAAATAGTTTCAGAGGTATTTATTTAAGAAAACCATACTTGGAAAAAACCTTGCCAAAATCGTGTTGATTGAAAAATTCGGGAAACGTGTTTAAGAAGTCCCGAAAAATTAGCGCTTTGTACGAGAACAGAAGTGAACAATAGTGTAGCGAGGGTTATGAAGACGGGGAGTATGTTAATTGATATAACAAATGATACTGTATCACGAATGTAATTGAAGTTGGAGAAGGTACATACAGAACATCTATAGAAGCTTGAATTGTTGCAGTTTTACTTTAAATTTCATTTATGAAAATGAATTCATTTCAGTATTCATGTAAATGTTTTATTTTTGTCCCATTCAATACGATTCATTTTGAGATGTCAGTCAACAGTGTCCATTCTGACGTGAAAAAAAGGTGCAAAGTTAGCGATGACATAGGCGATGTGAAATGAAAGTATATATGTGATTGTCTGTATGTCTCTTATGCCTTCCTAAACCGTTTATCCTATTGTTAGAAAATTTTGTCAGCTTATTTTTTACACCTACGGGATGGTTATACAAATAGCAAAACTACAATTTTTTTTTAAAAAAAGTCGAATCTCAGCCACATCTATTTACCTAGGCTTGACTTGCCAAGGAGACAATAGATTCTGTAGAAATACTAAATCTCAGATAAAGGTTAATATTTTGTAGCTGCTGTATGCAAATGTCATGTAAGTCATAATCAGAGGTAACAACTTTATCACATATTATGCGAGAAAGTTTTGGGGAGACCAACCCTGGTTTTTTTTTAAATTGTAATTAAATTTTTGCATTTTCCGCAGTAATTACCAAAAATATTGTAGTACAAATAATTTCACACCATCTTGATTTTCAAAAATTATCTTTTGAACTATATTAATGACTTTATGTTATAAATTTATTTTCTATGTGTAATCAATTTTAAAAGAAAATATTTTTATCACGTTTTCTAAAACTAAATTTGAGAATTCTGAACAAACATTAAATGAGTCCCGAAAAGCAATAAATAGTTTCTTTCATTACCATTCTGAAAGAACACCAAGGTTTACTATTCTAAAAGAATACGCAAATCTAATATATAAAAATGAATATCTGTTTGTTCGTACTTTATATTCTATCGTACCTTTAATCATATTTCGATAAAACATCATAAATTATTGATTGATTGCACTTAATATTTTTCTAGCAGAAACCGAATTATTCTAGATAGATAAACCAGCTAGTTTTAAATAACATCTAAATATTAAGCTTCCGTATCAATCAACAATGGGTTATATGACGTTTAACGTGTTGAGCAGTGTTTGTTAATCATAAAGTTAAGTAACTCCACCATTTGTTATTCCAGTTTGTATTATTTATGTTTCTCTAATATCATTCCTCAAACTGTCTCCATAATCATCAACAACGTTATTGTCGAATAATGCACTCACCGAAATGTTCACATGCTAGTATAAAGTATATTTTACAGAGAAGTGAAATCCTCACCGCGTTATTTCTGAATAGATCTACACAATTCAGACAATATCCATTCCTGCCCAGCTACATATAAAGCGATGAATGTAAGTCACATTAACGCTTCTATGGCTTAGTTTCGCATATTTCACTTTTTGTTAATTCTAATCTGGATTTTGGTGGTGACAAGGCGTTTTCTTGAAGTGAAGATTAGTTGGGCACAAAAAAGCTGTATTTTCGACCAGAAAGACCATTAGGGAATGTGTTGAACAATAATGAGGATTGCAAAAGTCCATCAGTCGGCTTACCTATAGCTGATGGTAATCAACATATGGTTTTGAAATTTTAAAAAAAAAACTGAGTTGTGTAGACAACAAAATGAATTACTTTTCTTTTCTCTCATTTTTAATTTATTTACGGATTTCTTTTTACAGGGGAGAGTTAGCAGTGGAAAAACATGTTAAAAATAAAAGCTTTTCATCAAAATCTTTTTCTATTTTCAGTTCATATCTTCCATATTCAAAAAAAGGGAATTTAGATATTTTGGAAATTTATGGCTCGCGCTGTGTCTAAAAATTAAAGTGCGATTTTGAGAACAAAAAATCTCAAAAATTTATGGTACATTTTTTTCCAAATTCAAACGTAAAGATTATATTCATTTTTTGTTTTCAGAGAGACTGTCCTGTTCTAATTAATATTAATTTTTATTTCCCGCCTTTAAAGTCTTTAAAAAGTCGCTCAACCCTTAACGATATAAGAAAACATTTTTTAAAATTTCTTTTCGCTCAAAATTTTTCCCACAATAAGGACATCATATCTTACTGGAATCAGATTTAAAAATATAAATCGGAACCAATAGGAGTGGTTTCCTTAAAGCGTTCTTGCATACTTAAATTTGTCATGCCAGGTGAATACCTTAGATGGCATTGGCGGGCAATAATTGCAATTTAGCAACTTTGAATGCAAACATTTCCTTTTTATAGTATCATCCCTGGCAAAGTTTCTGGTAATAGTAACCGAAAAATTAATATAGGCTTTAGATACATTTTTCACAAACGAGTCAAACAAATATTTGTCTCAAACCTGCACTAGTAGTCATAAAATCCCACACCAAAATTGATACATTTATTTATTTTTCAGTTGTCAAGTGTACATGTTTCCAAAAGTACAGACCAACAGATAATCAACCCTTTGTTAGATTTGACTCAAAATTTGATTGGTTATCTACGGTATATATGCTAAATCTATGTACCGAAGCATACGTATCTATGTCATTTAATTTCGTGGTTATTTTGTAAACTTTTACCCGAACAACCTAACATTCAGGCTGCCTCTAAACAGATTTTACTCGAAAATTGATTGAAATCTGTAAATTTAGTACGAAGACTTTATACTAAATTTCATTTGTGTAACTCAAATTAATTTTAAGCTATCGTTGTCACAGACGAGCATTTTCTAAAAATGTGTTGTTCGATTTCAGGGAAATCTAAAACGTGGAGGTACGTCAAAACCTCGAGTTCAAATTTTTGGGCAATTACTATACTTTCTCTGTAATACGTATAAAAAAAATAAGAAAGGAAGAAAATTTAAAATAAAGAAAACTAAAAAATAGCACTTGGCTTGCTAGAAATCAGCTATGGGATTTTAAAGCATCTTTTCTCATTTAATAAGGATGTAAGAAGAAAGACACACGGAAATAAGCATTTACAATTCAATAACCTCTCCTTATTATTTCTCAATCTCCTTCAACAATCTTAAAACTGCTTATAACTTTACTTCGTTTTTTTTGAATTTACTAGCTGGTAACCGCTGCGTTGCTGCTGCAAAATAAAGAGTTTTCGAAACATCATTTGAAATTTAAAGTAACCATCTTCTTTAATTAGGAATTATAGAAAGAATAGCATTTATTTTCGTATCGGGAATGAATACATTCATTGAAATTCTATGATATATTAAGTAGAAGTGTAAAAAGCATTTATTCTATTCTTTCTTCCTTTATTATTCAAGAACTTTAGGGTATACTGTATTTTTTTCGTCTTCAGCAGAAACAAATTTTCTGACTGTCCGACTCATAAGCATCCAGCATACAACTGATTATGTGAGAAACATGGATTTTTAGGCTCAGTCCAAACATTTAAACCAAGTCATAAGTAGTCAAAGTTTTATTACGATCGGCGGCTGAGCGGTACTTCAGTGCATTTGGCACAAATAAAAATTTCTTAAACATTGATTAATCGATGTGGTAAATAGATCCAAAAATATTATTTATATATTAGATAATTTTACCATGCCTTAACCATCCCGTAAGGGCAAGTAATAAGTTGCCAAAGTCTTATCGCAATCGGAGGAGAATAACTATAGCGCATAAGAGACATACATACAAATATTCGTTTTTATTTATATAGATTACATATTAGATAATTTTAGTACGCCTTTAACCCATTTATGCCCCAGGTTAAAAAAATTGGAATTTTTGCATGAAATTTCTATATGTTAGGTAAAATTATATAATAAAAATTTTTATGTGGGGGGTGTTCCAAAAATGGAACAGTGACCATAAATGGGTTAACCATCCTTTAAGTACAATTTTGTTTGGTTAAGTTAGATTAAAGTCCCGTTTTAAAACAACACGAGGGCTATTTTGGGACGGACTTAAAAATTTTATACCACGGTCAGATGAGGAGGACGACACCTGAACTGGCACCCCCCTCTCCACACCACGCCACACCAGCAGGAGGACGTTTGGCCTGACAGATTTAACGTGCAAGAGACTCCCTCCAAAGATGGTTCTTCGGTGGAATCGAGTCTCGAACCTGAAACCCTCCGGTTCCGAAGTCGAGACCTTACCACCAGGCCCCCGCGGGCCATCCCTTAAGGGCAAGTAATAAGTTGCCAAAGTCTTGTCGCAATCGGATGCGAGTCCACGACAGCACATAAGAGACATACATACAAACATTCATTTTTTTTTCATAGATTATTATTCTTTTTGAATAATTCATACCACCGAATTCATGCAAGGAGGAGAAATTTCAAAGGTGAGTAGCACGCCAGAATCAGTCTATGCAAATGATCACTACTCCCTTGCACCCTTCTTGAATTCCTTGTATCGGGCATGCGATGAGTTTTATTCGCCATAAGAGAAGTACTTGCACGTGATCTTGCGAGTGGTAACTGTTTCTCACTCTCTGTGTGTGCAATTCGCCGGTTTGATATCGACAAGGATAGACTTGGGACCGTGATTAAGACGGAAATGGCATGAGAGATCGAGGAAGTAGAGATTGCGTTCGAAATATCAGCAGTTTCCCTTTCCTGTATTGCATGCGATATCAATTGACTGACTGACTGTCGTTATATTTCAGAGAAATCTTTACTATTATGAAAAGATTAATGGAAATATATCCAAATTTACCCTAAGTTAGCGTGTGTGAAACATTTATGCTGAAATTATAAATTAAAAAAATCAAGTTGTATTCACCTATATATCGGAAATAGAGTAAAATAATAAATATATACTACAAAGCATAACTTCTTAAAGGCAGATATTGGAGTTTCACGAATTTATATGCAAAGACTATAGTCAAAGTAATTAGTTCTCCTTTATTTATTTATTTTTTGTAAATGCAATGGTTTAATCTCAAATTCTCGACACTTTTCTGTGTCAGTCTTGTTGCTTAAAAGAATGGTTCATAAATGTTCTTGATGGAGGCTAAATCAATGACTTTCTATAACTGCCTGGAATTTGGTGAACATATGATGAGTCTGAAAAATGTATCAGTACTGGCGACAAGAGGGAAAATACAAGAATTACAGCTGAATCTTGAGGAAAATTCCACTCCTTGTCATGGAGATTATTTAAACGAAGAAACGCAATGGAGGGTTAAATTCTTTCTTTAAAATATTCATCACAGGGTGAGTTAACTGCCTTATGAGCTATATTGTTGCTTTTTGTCAGCATATATTTTGAGTTTCTAATAAAATGTAAACGCTCCGGCTTGGTTTGGTGACTTGTGCTTCGTATTTAATTACGAATTGAAGCAATGTTTCCCAATTCATGTTAGACTTCATTTGCTTTATATCGATAACGTAGGTTTCCGTAATGATGTGAAGGCATCCAAGTTCCCTTTTTGTCTGGTCACTAATATTCGAGAAATACACCACATGAACAATGGAAGTTTGGTGGTCGAAACAAATATAACCCTACATGGAAACACAACGTCTGTCTTTTGGCAATATATCTATAGTGTATGAGAACGATATTTTGCCATTCGAAATTCACTTTCCCAGAGTTAAAGATTCGCAATTTCATGTTTATAGACAACTATCTGGTACCAGGCGCATTGCTGCAGACGAAAAAAAATATTAAGAGAAATCAGTCAATAATTTTCAATGTTTTATCGAAATAGGAAGAACGGTACCACAGTGTAGTGTCGTGGGGGAATGATGAGACGTATTTCTGACATCAATATTTATTTGGTAGCTTAAGATGTCATGGCACAGGAACATTTAATACGGAAAAAATTAACACAATCACAATACACACATATCAAAGATCAGCAACATTTTTCCGCCTTCGTACACACACGTCCATCATCAACTCTCAACAGCACAACAACTACCAACTTCTAGCCCGCCATTTGGTGGGCAATCCAATCAATCTCTTGACATCTCTACAGCCCCCTCCCTTCGGAGAAAACTTTTCCACGTAGTGAAAAGTTCTTTTTCTTTCCTGGAACACTAAAAATTTTATCAGGAAAAATATTCAAATCAGTTATTCTCTTTCCTTCACGAAACCTAAAAAATTGTCTTATGAAAAAAAATTCATTCAAAGTTCTTTGAAGGTAAAAATGCAACATTAAAAGAAATGGTAGGCACCCATTCTGCCCGAGAAGATACCTTTCCTTCAATAGCGCAAATACTTATCCCACGAATTTATAATTTCAATATATATACCACACAAAATTAACATGTAAGCACTAGAAGAGTATAGGAATCCTTAGAATTAGGTGCATGTAATAGATAATGAATATATGTACATACAATACAAGAGTTATGGGTTTGTATTGACAGACTAAAAGTTGTCTCTAGTTACGGAATACGGCTTAAACTATCAGCGTTTTGATGCTGTTTGCCTTTTCGATGTACAATCTCGTAATTGAAAGGTTGTAAGATTAAGGCCCATCTCAAAAGTCTTGGATTGGTTCCGACATTTTTTTCGAGCCACACCAAAGGATTATGGTCTGTTTGTATGGTAAACTTCTCATGTCCATCAAGGTAACATCTTAACTTTTGCACAGCAAAAATAATTGCAGCACATTCTCTTTCGGTAGTGCTATACTTCTGTTCTGCAGGTGAAACTTTTTTACTCAGGTACATGATGGGATGCTCTTCATTTTCAACAACCTGAGAGAGCACAACACCAATAAAAAGGTTCGAGGCATCACACTGGATGACGAAAGGCTTTCCAAAATCCGGGCTGTATAAAACAGGATTTTTAGTTAATTTATCCTTAAGTTCTTCAAAGGCTTTTTCACAGGATTCATCCCAGTCAACTGCTGATTTCCTAGTTCGACCCTTTAACAAATTAGTCAGGGGAGCAGCAATCACAGAAAATCCAGGTATATACATTCTGTAGTATCCAACTAGTCCCAAGAAAGCTCTAACTTCGATCTTGTTAGTAGGTGTTGGAAATATTTTTATTGTTTTAACTTTTAATTCACAAGGGGTTCGTAATCCCTGTCCAACTAAATGTCCGAGATATCTTACAGAAGTTCGAGCAAATTGACATTTAGAAGGCTTTATATGTAAATTTGCTTCGCTCAGTTTTGATAAAATATCTTCTAGATGGGTCAAATGGTCTTTCCAGTTTTGTGAGAAAATGGCCACATCATCCAAATAGGGTACTGCATATTCTTCACAATTTTGTAATATTTTGGACATAAGTCTACTAAAATCATATGGTACATTCTTCAAACCAAATGGAAGTCGTAAAGGTTTAAAGGTTCCAAAGTTTGTTACAAACGCAGCATATCTTTGAGCATTTTACTTAAAGGAATTTGCCAGTAGCCTCTGGTCAAATCCAGGACGGATATAAATTTAGCTTCTGATACCTTTTCTATCAACTCTTCTATATTAAGCAGGGGAAAGAATTTAGTTCGAGTAATTTTATTCAAACGGTGATAGTCAACACAAGGTCTAGCGCCCTTGCCGGGAGCTTCAACTAATATTATAGGAGAAGTAAACAATTCTCCTGGTACAATAACTCCTAGTTTCAACATTTTTTCTATCTCCGCCTTTAAAATTCCAAATTGTCGAGGGGAAAGTCTATAAGGTTTGGAGCAAATAGGTTGCTCTGATACTAGTTCAATTTCATGTTCAGTCAAATTTGTACAACCAGGTTTATTTGAAAAAGTGCTTGAATATCTTTCGATCAGTTGACACAGTTCAGTTATCTGAATTTCTGACAAAATCGTATTCGACTGAATATCCTGCCAAACTTGAGATAAGTCACAATCTTTGAATCCTATTTCCAGGAAGATGAATTTCTTCATCATCTTCCTGTTTATTCGTATAGTCTTTTAAACATAACAGATTAACATTTTCTTCTCTTTGAAAGTATGGCTTTAACATATTTACATGGTACACTTGAGTTTTATCCTTGTCTGGAAAATTTATGATATAATTCGTTTCTGAAAGTTGTTTCACAACCTTTCCTGGTCCAATCCAATTAACGGACTGTTTATTCGGTTTGGATGGAGCTGTCACTAGAACTAAATCATCTTCTTTGAATTCTCGTTTTTCTGCCTTCAGATCATACCACAGTTTTTGTTTCTTTTTAGCTACTTGCATGTTTTGAACGGCAAGTTCTTGACAAAGCTTCATTCTATTCATCAATTCAAAAACATAAGATATCACATCGTTTTCTTCTTCACATTGCTCTGTTAATTTCTCATAGACTAACATCATGGGAGTCCTCAAATGTCGGCCATGGACAAGTTCTGCCGGGCTGAAACCAGTACTATCATGAGTAACAGTTCTTAAGGCAAACAATGCTTGTGGTAAGATTTTCTCCCAATCGTTTCCAGATTCAAGACAAAGAACCCTGATTACTCGTTTTAAAGTTCTATGCATCCTTTCTACAAGATTGCTTTGAGGGTGTCGAACAGAACTTCTCACAACTCTAATTCCAAATTTGTCTGTAAATTCTGTAGTAAGTACACTCACAAATGATGTTCCTTGATCTGTAATTCCTTTGGAAAACCAAGACGACTGAAAATTTGGAGTAACGCATCAACGATGGTTGTTGAACACAAATCAGGAGTGGGAATGGCATTGGGATATTTAGAGGATAGACATATCACGGTTATGATGTATTTGTTTCCTGAAGTACTGACAGGTAAAGGTCCACACGCATCCACATTCAGTTTAGTGAAAATTTCTGTAACCACAGGAACGATCTTCAAGGGAGCTTTTTTCTTATCTCGAGGCTTACCGACTCGTTGACAGTAGTCACATGTTTTAACGAATTTTTCAACGTCACTAAAACAGTTAGGCCAAAAAAATGTTTTGAAAAGAGCGTCTTTGGTTTTTCCTGCGCCTAAATGTGCCACTCCATCTTCATGGCAAAATGTTTTAAGTTGTTCTCGAAATTTTTCTGGAACAGCAATCAGCTTTCTTTCAGTTTCATTTTTATCTACTTTCTTGTAGAATAGCATATTTTTTTCCAAGAAATATTTATTTACTTTGGAAGTCTTTTTCTTTGCTTCTGCTATAAGTGGTTTTAATTCATCACTTTTATGCTGCTCTTTAACAAATTCTTTTGGAGAAATTTTTAAAAGATCTTGCAGAGGTAACTCATTAACCTCAGGTAAAGGTAATTCTGTCTCCTTGAGCTTGTCTCCAACTTCTAGTATGTTTTCATTTAAATTTTCCTCAAGCTGTTCAAGTGAAGTACTTTGTTCTTCCTTTTCTAAGAGCTTCTTCTGGGCCCTAGTTTGAAAAGCATTTATCATATGTACTTGCACATCTTCTTTCGTTTTCAATTCTTCGAATAACATAGCAGTTTTATTTCCAAGTAAATATCTTCCTTGATCCAATGAATCTCTCAAAACAGCAGTTAGTAACTATGTGTCCCATTTCACATTCTAACTCAACTTCGGCAAGAGGTAAGCATTGTAAAGATTCTTCTAAAGGTGTCCTCAACCAAACTTTCTCACTTGTATACATATGTGGTTTCACATACTTGTTGCAGATCAAATCTATAGTAGCACCAGTATCTCGAAGAATTTTCATCTCCACACCATTTGCCTTACCAATGCTTGTGTAACGTGTCATTACATCATCAATGTTTGAAGCAGACACAACATGGGATATGGATTCTAGTTTCTTCAGCTTATCGCATTGAGGTCTAAGACGATTAGTAGACCCACATTCATAGCAACGCAATACTTTCCTTCTATCAAATTCCTTCTCTTTTGGCTTATTTGGGTTTGCTTCAGGTTTGATTTGAAACTTTGGTTTAAAATCTTTCACATTTTCTTTATTTGTAAACTTAGTTTGATTCTCACTTCGGAAGTATGGACAATTCATTTTTGGTAATTCCCTTCTTTTAAAACTTTCTCTGATGCTTTCATACTCATCGAGCTTCTCAGCTAATTCATAAGGAGAAGTAAACTTTAACCAATCTTCTAAGTAACGTTCTCGCACTTCTGCAGGTACTCGAAATTTTAGTTGTTCCGTCACAATTAGATCCTTTAGTTCCTGAAAAGTCGTTATGTTCAATTCCGAAATCCATTCATTAAAATAACTCGACAGTTCTTGAGCGTAAATTTTCCAGGTTTTTTCAGGAGTTTTGTGATGTCTATAGAAGCATTGCTTTAATTTTTCGCTATTAAGTTTATACCTTTTCAAAATAAGATTTTTAACAAAATCATAGTTATTAGCATCGTCCGATTCTTCTCTAGCTAGCATGTGAGATAATTCTACAGGTAAAACTGCTAATAGGTAAGCAACCCAATCTTTCTTTGGAACTTGAGCCATTTCTGCTCTTCTCCCGAAATTTATTAAATACAGTCCCATTTCATCTCGCTTTTCATCATACTTTGGTGTAATCTGCGCTAGTTGAATTCTTGAACTGACCTCAACAGTATTTCGGGTTTCATTTGTTCTATTAAGATCTCTGTTTGACATTTCTAATTTTTTCATTTCTAGTTCATGCTGTCTAATTCTTTCAGCTTCTTGACTAACTCGTTAATCTTCCTTTTGTTTTCTGTCTTCAATAATCCTCTCCAATATCATTTTTACTTCTTCTTCCCTATAGGTTTCACTATTTAAAATTTTATTCTTAAGTTCCAAAACTTTATCTGCAGAATCCGCTTCCAGACCTAATTCTTCACATATTTCTAAAAGTTCTGCTTTTCTTGCCTTAGCTAAATAAGCCATGATTTTATTTTAAGCAAAAATATAAATTAACGCTAAAATTCAAAACTATATAATATTCTGCAAAAAAAATTTTTAATTAAATCTCTTAAATGCCGAGATAAGATTTAACCCATAAATCTTGTTTTGAAATAAAAATATGTCAAATATATAAATTTATTTTAAAAACAAATGAATCAACTTCAATAAGAATACGGAAATCAAAAGTACAATTCAGATAAAAAAAAATAAGAACAAAACAAATTTTGCAGTTCTTCTTGTTTACTTGTTAAACAAAAAATAAAAGTTTAACACCACGAACAACTCAAAACTTCTAAAATAATGAATGCATCTTTGTATAAAAAAGACTAACTTATCGTTTTTTTTCTTTAAACAAACCATGATTAAAAAAAGAAATTTTTATATTTAATTCAGAATAATTTTACTTTATCAACGAGCAATAATAAATTTTGAAACGCCATAAACTAGCTACAATCACTATGAATCATCATTGTAACGCATCAAAGGAATAGCTACACATGAACACATAAATTCTTTCACTACAATAAAAAACACAAAAAAAAAATTTCATATGCGTATACATAGATCTAAAGAAAATATTATCTTTGTTCAACCTTTTACTTTTCAGAATAAGAAACGAAAGTACTTTTTTTTTTATCAGAACACATTCAACAAACAAGCAAAATAAAATGCTTTCCAAGAAAACCCAAAAAAATTTATATTCATTTCCGTTTTCGAAGAATCAGTTTAAATTATCACTTCAAAGAAAATAGAGCATTATACATATTCCACACAATACTACTCAAATTGGGTTAACGTATTTCTTTTTACGAAACAATAATCCTCAGTTTTGAAATATTATTTTTCAATCAGAATACAATATAAACAATGAAACACATTTAAAATTCTAATAAATAACAAACATCAAATATTTATTTTAATATCACGACCAAGCATTGTATTTGAATGCTATGTTTTTAAATCACCTAGTGTACTTATTCACACAAAATTACACTTTTATTTCTCTCCTCAGTATTCTTTCATTTTACAAAAACAAATTCTTTCTGTAAACAGAATAGCAGGGATAAGTATTTGCCGGGATAACAATCTTAATCCAAAATATGAATCGAAAGAATTGCAACTAAGTATTTCAATTTTCCAAGATTTTAATACAAAAATTGAGAGCAAAAATACCAAGGTATCCTTCAGACAAAAAAGGTACTTACCCCAACTATTAAAACTATTATAGGCACTTAGTTTTGCTTTCGTGCCACGGCTGCCACCAGTTTATAGGACTGTAGTGTCGTGGGGGAATGATGAGACGTATTTCTGACATCAATATTTATTTGGTAGCTTAAGATGTCACGGCACAGGAACATTTAATACGGAAAAAATTAACACAATCACAATACACACATGTCAAAGATCAGCAACATTTTTCCGCCTTCGTACACACACGTCCATCATCAACTCTCAACAGCACAACAACTACCACCTCCTAGCCCGCCATCTGGTGGGCAATCCAGTCAATCTCTTGACATCTCTACAACAGTATATAAAATACGAACAAGTAAATATTTATTTTTATGTATTAGATTAGCGTATTCTTTTAGAATTATAAAATTTGGTGCTCTTTCAGAATGGTAATGAAAGAATCTATTGATTGTATCTCGTGACTCGTTTAATATTCGTTCAGATTTCTCAAACTTAATTTTAGGAAATATGATTAAAGTATTTTCTTTTTAAATTTATTTAACAGAAAACATATTTATACTATAAAATCTTTAATATAGTTAGAACGATATTGTTTTGAAAATTAAGATGGTGGAAAATTATTTATATTACAATATTTTTGGTGGTTACTGCGAAAAACGCAAAAATTTAATTAAAATTTTTAAAAAACCAGGATTGGTCTCCACAAATCTTTCTTTCATTATCTGTGATAAAGTTGTTACCTCTGAGAAGGACTTACATGACATTTGCATAGAACAGCTACAAAATGTTAATCTTTCTGAGAATTAAGATTGGGCAAAGTTATTTGTATTACAATATTTTTAGTGGCTACTGCGAAAAACGGTTAAATTTAATTAAAATATAAAACCCCCAGGATTGGTTTCCCTAAAACTTTCTTGTATAATCTGTAATAAATTTGTTACCTCTGAGAATGACTTGCACGACATTTGCGTACTATAGCTACAAAATATTAACCTTTAACTTGGATTTAGCGTTCCCACAGAATGTATCGTCTCCTCGGCGAATTATTTAGAGACTAATCCGTGGTTAATAGATGTGGTTGAGATTCGATATTTTTAAAAATTTTAGATAATTGTATTATGTCTATAACCCTCCGGTATGTGTAAACAATAAGCTGACCAAGTTTCATCGCAATTGAATGAACGGTTTAGGAAGGCATAAGAGACACACAGACAAACATTCATTTTTATTTACATAGATGCTTGCATATATTAAGGTATCCTACTACGTTCGAAAAAAAAATTGAAAAATTGGATTTTTTAAATATTTAAAACTGTGGTTTATAGATGTACTGTCAATTATAATATAAAATACTACAAATACAAAAAAATTATTTGAAAATATAATATATTTTGTGATATAGGAAAAATAGTAATAAATTTTAATGAAATTTAATCAAAACGGTTAACACTCTGCACAAGTGTAATGCAGCCAACCTACTTTTCTGTGCACTCAAGTAATAGAATATAATGATGAATGAAATAAACCAAAATCTATGAAAAAGTTTGAGATGCAAAGAAGCTATGGGTAAATATATGTTTATATATGCATTTTTTCCATAAATTCACACCTTAATTCTTCTAAAAACACCTATAAACGAAAAAGTAGATCACCCACAATAAAACTTTGGTTCATTTCATTACCCATATTATTTAAAACACAAGCTGAAATTTTTATACTTATACCTCCATTAATTTTGGAGATTTCATGTTAACGGTGGATAATTTTTATGAAAATTAATATTTTGAGAAAATTGATGTCAAAGACAGATTTTGACTGAAAAATATGTGATCCTGGATGCTGGGTCATGCCTTCCTTCTTCTAAAAAAGAGAAACTGGTTTGGAAAGATGAAAGTCTGAACTACAAGAAATAACAATTAAAAAAAGATTCGCCAATGTGGTCGATAACCAGTGTTTTTAACGTTGTCGGATACCTTAAGCTATCCTTTCAGGAGTCACCTTAGATATGTGGATAAAACGTTTTCAGAATAGTCTTTTATTCTCCCCTAACAAGTACAAAATGGTTTGGGGTGACTTATCTTCTACCAATGTACATGATTTCTAAGGAAGTGGTTGTATTGTGGCTGTTGACAGCCTATGTACTAAGTCTCAGATCTCGCCAATGCTGTCGTGTTGATCCAGTCTTTCAGAGTTTCGGTGTCGAAGAATTTTTAATTAACATGAAATTTTTCTTTATGGGTTAACTATTCAATTTAAATAAAAAAAACGATTTTTATGTCAATTATTGAATAACTAAGAATCTTAATTTGAAATTATAATCTGACTTAAATTCTAATAACCCTAGAAATTCTAACCTAATCTAATTCTATTAATATGAGAAATACTACAATAAGTAATTCTACTTCATTTTGATTTGGGCACTACCACTTTTCTAATCCATACATTGATTCATGTTTTACTTCAAATCAAAAGTCACTGATTTTAATAGAATATCTCAGAATGCATAATAATAGTTTCTCAATCTTCAGCAGCAGAATTCTTCAAGCTTCTCCAATCTGCACTGCAATCGGAAGAAGAAATATTTAACTTTTACAAAGTCCTAATTAATGAAACTGTCACGAGGTTAATGATTAAGTTTCGCAATGCATATTTCATTCAGACAGATACAGTTCTGTCTTTTACACTTTCATTAAGCCCGTTTCACATAAATGGAAGCATAGACAGCGACCACTTTTCGAATGCGAGTGAATGTGAGCAGAATATGTTCTATTTATTTCTAGATTTATATGTTCCATTCTCATTTAATTCAATTTCTATAAAGGTTCCTTGCAATAGGTCCTTACGAGAAAACTAAGGATTTCAATCAATTCTTAGGTAGTGCTGTCAAAGCTTCACAATATGAGTTGAATTAATTAAAGCTTAGGTTTCATTTTAAGTATTTGGGCAAATGAAACTAATTTTACCTTTCAGTTTACTGTTGAGATGGATTCCTATTTATATTATTTGGAAACATATTATTTTAAAATTCTCACGCATATACAATAAAGATTTGGATTCATTTCCATTGAAGGGGACAATTTTCTTATTTATAAGGTTTTCAGAATTATTTTTTAGATTGGCCTTTGTTCATGAGATAACGTATTTGAAAAATGTATATGAAAATCAATTTCCTTGCGCTGAATTAGAAAAGAAATAGCCTTTCGGTAAAACTTCAAATAAGTTATCGATACAAATATATATTAAAAAAAACTTTTTGAGTTAGGCATATTAAATTTGGTATTTAGTACACAGATCAAATTTGTAGTTTTCTCTCAAAGTTTGACAAAAATCTGTTTCGAGGAAGTCTGTCTATTTAGTTATCCAAATAAAAAATTAATGCAATAACTACAATACTAAAATAGTTAAATAAATAAAATTTAACATCTAAATTTAATTTCTAAAGTGTAGACATCTATTAAATTTTGAACTAGAGCCAACATGCATTAAACGTCTGTCGATCATAATTTCAGAAACATGTAAACTCGATAGCTGATAAACGCAAGTAATTAAATTCATAAAATTGTGTAAGTGATTTTGTGGCTATAACTGTCACCCCTTGCAAATTTTTTGTTTTAATCAATCAGAAAAAAAATTCTTCTATTGTGGTTTTTCCAATGGCACTTACCATTGACAAGCCCGCTGATTGTTGTCAGCGATTTAAAACCTAAATTAGCTTACCTTGTTTTTCAGTAGCGCCACCGAAGGCCAAGAATACGACTTAGCTACTTCATCCTTCACATTCGCTTGCATAACCCCTTTTTTACAGGGAAGCACATTCACACTACTCACAGATAGAACACATAATAACAACCACGCCCTAACTGGGACTGGAACTCCAGACACCCAGATCACAAGGAAGACACTCTACCCCTAAGCCAGGAAGCAGGCAAAAAAATTCTTCTAGAACACAAATTCGATTTTCGTATACTTATAACCGAATGCCAGGAAGTAATCACCAAAAAAGAAAACCCGCCAAGGATCACACGATAGATTGAGTAAAAATGCTAAACTCACGCCAGAAGTTAATATTTCGTAACTATGGTATTCCAGTTCTACGGAAGATAACTCTTGGGATAGCAACTTTCATAAAGAGTATGCGAGAAAACTTTGGGAAAATCATTCCCGCTGGAATTTGTAATGTGAACAAAACTACTTTTATACAAGACATCGACGCGAGAAAGTAAAAAGATATGAAATCCGAGTCAAATCATCATAAATATACAAAATAAGTCAAAACTGATCATCCTCATTTAACGAGAAAGGTGGCAAGACGAAAAACCCAAATATTCGTTAATATGGTTTCATCATTTCTCTACTCCGCCTCTATCTCTACCAATGCTGCTATCACCTCCTTCAGCAACATATTTTGAATAATTTATACTCCTCAAATGCTCCCACAAAAAAAAATTCTACGGAGGAAATTAATCACAACCTCATGTGTTAATAGGGGAGTTTTCCGCTATGCAAATGATATCTCCTCCCCCATCCACGAACCGTTTAACGAGTTGCACTAGCAAGCAGGTTTATTTACAGGGTCTAGCGTGTCAACATCAGTGCAAACGACCGACGAGTTGAAACCGTTTCCCTCGCTTCGTTTGCATAATTTACAGGTTGATACTGGCAGGACCGGATCTGTGCCTCCGATGGAGCTCTGCTAAGCAGCGGTGATTAGAGACGGGAACGCCGTAATTCGGATTTCACGGGTGAGGCAATAATAAGGGTGTCGAAATTTTCCCTTTCGTATTAACTGTAGTCGATTACGTAATGAGTGACAAGATTAAGTATAATTAAACAGAGTGGACTCCTATTATTTAAAGATTTTATTCGTACCATGCGAATCACTTTATTTATTATTATCATGTTCGTAACGATGATATTAGGTAATCGATTTTTAAACATTGTAATGTCTTGATCCTGACCGATCAAAATAAGATCAAGTTGAATTTCACACAATTCGTTTATTTACAGCCATATATGTACATAAGAACAACTTATTCTAATACCTTAAAATATTTATTTACCCCTTTCGAAGTTGATGATATTCACACAACCGTCGAAGGTTCCTCGTGAATTAAATTCTCCATCGATTCGGAGAAATAACACAAGAAACTGACAGGTTATTAGTTAACACGGCTACTTCAGAGATAGCTCTAGGAATCCAACGAGCTTCATCTAGTGGAGTGTCCGCAACCTAACCCTAGTAGCACACAAGTATTGTATAATATTGTATGACATCGATCAATATTCGCAATATTGTTTAATATCATATAATATCGCACAATATTGTACAAAACAGTGCATCGGACTGTGCTTCCTGGTAAGAAGTTTTTTCTCCCATCCCTTTAAGAAAACACGCATTTTATTTCTGTCTAATCCCCGGCTCTCTTTTCACATTGATGTACTTGAGCTCACTATCACCCAATAGTTGTTCAGCAAAATTCCCCCCTCTATTGTTCTTCGCAATGGAAAAAAATTAAGCATTCAGATGGTTTGACGTTCCTTCCCTTTGAATGTTCAATTAATTTCTCTTAAACGATGAGAGCCCACGTGCGTTTCTTCAGCTGGACATCACTAATCAGATGCGATGACCATTCTGGTGAAGAAAATCCCCCATCTGGAGATTTGGAGGCACTTAACAATTGAAAGTTTTAACAGGTGGGGATACAGATGGCTGGAAATACCGATTATCAGGAATGGGAAAGGGGAACGTTAAAATAGTATTAAGTATAGTAGTTCTGAGCATTTGTTGTCATTTTTAATGACAATACTATATTTATGACTAAACTATAAAACAGAAATAGTATTAAAATTTTTTGAACTATTTATGAATCTATATTCAATGATTTTGTTAATTTTAACATCAAAAATATCTTTTGAAAAATTCTCATAAAACGTTCTCCGGATATATTGCAATTTGTAACAGATGTGGTGTTAAGCTGTAAAAATAAAAACAGCAATATTTAAAATTTTTATATCCTCTTTACTATTATTTTATTAATTACAATGGTCAAGGTACTCAATAATTATTATCACTTAGTATAATGGCAATAAATGTCGTAGAATTATTTACAATAAAATAAAGATAAAATTATTTAACCTATCAAAATGTAAGCCAGTCTGCCTCAGAAGTGTAACGGGCACAACCAACTAGTAAATTACTTTCATCTCATGCGTACTGCACTTAAATTTTACAAACTAATCATTGAACTCATTCATTCAAGGGAACTACTGCATGTTATGGTTTATTATTCATCATGATGACATATTCAGCATGATATCTTAGTTTTGGGAAGGAAGTGTGCCGATTTCACCTGAGAACGCATGTGTAAACGGATCTGATGTACCGCAGAGTAAGATTAATTTATCTTATAATCTTGCACTAAGTTTCATTCCTTTGAATTTCTCCTAATAAATGATATTCCTATAGTAATATTACTAAATTGAGTAATATTACTAAAGGAATATTTGTAATGTAATATTACTTTTTCAAATAGTAAATCCCTAGTAATAAGTAATAAATAAATAGTAAATTCTTAGTATTTGAGTTATATTCCTATTTCAAATAGTAAAACTTATGTAAAAATGTACTTATCTTAACTAACTAGTCTTTAAACTCCCGTTACACAAGATCTTTGAGCATTTGAATCCCACAAATTAAAAGAATACCGGGCGAGAAATGAAACAGAAAGAAAAAGCCTGTCTTCACTTGATTCGCTACTCTTATTGAGCAATATGGACATTTTCTCTTTTGTAATCACACTTTTAGTCAGAATTTCATTCTTAGAATTAGAGTTTGTAATTGAACTTTTCATGTTACCGTACAATGATGAATACTAGAGTCAATCTTTGAAATCATCTAGGAGCATCTTAGTTATTTTTATCATTAGAAGTTCGAGTTCTGAATATCCACATCCATTAAAATACATAATACTGCTATATTTCCTTTTCCGTATCTTATAAACAAATTTGGAAAATAGCATTTTTATAAAGGATTTCAATTTATTTTTTAAAATTCTATAATATCCTAATGTATTTCAGCCCATGTATACAATCATGCATGAAGAAAAAAACTTCATGTAAGCTATTTTAAAACGTATTAATTGAATAGTATTCATACGATTGAATCGAAATATAAATAATAAATAAATTTCTTTCTATAAAAAAGAAATCTCAAAAGAAATGATTGTTTGACTATGTGATTATTTTTTTAATAAATCAGATTTAGTTTGACAAACAGAAGATAGATTTAAGAATACATTTAGTTATGTTTCGAGATTTTCTTTTATTTCTCATTGATTTTTGAAAACAATTTTATAAGCAATATTAGCTATTGTTATCTGTCGAATTAATAATACAACATTAAGAATAATGAGAATCAAATTAATGACTCTATGAATTATATATTTTTGTTGGATGAAAATTCTTCTAATTATTTAATTTCAATTGTGATTTTTTAATTTTTCTATGCATTTGAATTTTTTTTATACATTACTATTTAATTTAATTGATTATAAACAATGCAGCTTTAATTTAGGTAAATTACCAAGAAAAATCATATTGGATAATTTAATAATTAATAAGAAATTATATTAGGTAAGCTAATTTGAAACAGTTTATGATATATATGCGCAAAAAAAAAAAAAAAAAATTACTTTTTTCGTTAAGATTAAATGATATTTACATGAAATGTTTTGCCTTATTATTTGGAAAAAAAATTATGTTCGTACATTTTGAAGCCATTACACATATATTTCATACATAATAAAATAATTTATAAAAAAAAACTTTTTTTTCATTCTGGTTAATAACATGAATTTTAAGTAAAAAGAGAGAGAGAGATTCTATTTTTTTTTTTTTTTTGTTTTTTTTTCAGAAAAGTCCTCCAATTTTGACAGATCCAGTTAATTTATATCCACTTTTATTTCTACTTCAAATCAAACTCCATTCATTTCACTGTATAAAATCACGATAAAAACCAGGCAACCCAATCATTAAGGACCGAAATCCGACGTACTCCGAAGTGTCTGCTTTTACGCAATTCCGCTTGCTTTTCCTTTCGGTCGTCTGCTCTGCAAGACCGACGAATTAAGGGTTCAAGCTCTGCAAAATCCTAATTGATGAAACTGTCACGCAATTAATGATTAAGTATCCAGATGTAGATTTCGTTAGGATAGTCGCCCATTCAATCTTTCGTCTGTCCATTAGGCTCACCGTTCATCATCCTGATCCAAATCCGAATACATGGAAACATGGGAGGAGGGGAGAGAACAACCTTCTGGACATGAATGAATGTCTCAAGAACATGTTTGATTGATTGCGAGAGTTAATGTCGAAGCCCCTTTTTAACATGCAATTCAAGCCAAGTTTCTGGCATTCCTGTTGGTATGGAAATTTACCGTATTTCAATCATTTCTTGGAATGGAATTCCAATAGAAATTCAGCTAAATTTATTTTTAAGGGGATTGATTATACGTGCCTTGGTAAGGAAAATTGCTCTCAGTCTCAAAATGACTTTTTTTACGATTTATATATTGTCGGTTGTTTCGAATAATGTATTATCCAATAGTTTATTTTTGATGAAGATAAGTAAGTAGGTACAGTAAAAAAAATCTAGAAATAAATTACTTTTCTTTGAGTTTAAAATTTTTACTCTAAAATAAGAGTTTCCGTTATTTATTTTACCGTAATTTAAAAAGATTTATAAAGATGGAATTAAAGAGTAAAAAAATCATGGAAAAATTGTGATTGAAATAAATATTATGACATAAATTATCTGTTCTATGTATAGTGAAAGAAGTCTAATCAGCTGTATAAATTTAAAAGTTTTATTTTAGGAATATTTCAAAAAATGTGGAACTCAGGTAAAAAACTTCAACACACAAGTAGACAATAAATTGTTGATTATATCACAGCAGAATCAACAGCATTTAGTGCTGTCATTTTGCAAAGCGATTAATATCAAAAAGAGAAAATGTTTTCCCTTGCGGCCTCTTTGGCGTATAATTTCCAGACAGAGTATAGTATAATTTTCAATTTTTCTGGATGAATCTTTAGATCTCTGCTCCTGATAGAAGAGTGGCCATAATTCTGGCATTTTCCAGATTATATTTTCCAGAGATATTTTCCAGCTTTTGTCGTCAAATTCGTCAAGAAATCATGGAGTTTAAGATCAAATTCTGATATCACGGACATCCAATTACGAATTAAGAGATGAAACATGTATATAAATGGTATTGTAGATACACATCATTACACATAGGAGGATAATTACATATTTAGTCATGAAAAATATTTGATAGTTCAATATTTCATATTTAATTTTAATTTATCAACTATTTTACATTTATTTTCCTGCCCCACGCTCACAAAACATTTCCTACAGTAGAAAAAAAATTGAGCTCGTTCCTTTTTTGGGAAATGAGAAATAACTATTTTGGTGACAGCACCTTTCTCCACTCATAAACTGCCGAACGGAATTAAACAGTAAAAAAAATCATGGAAAATTTATAAAGATGGAATTAAACAATATTTAAAACAGAATGTGTACGGTTCGCGACTAAAAGAAATCAGGATTTATAGAAAGTTTCTTCTCAACGATAAATGCATAACACTTCTCACTGTTCTGTCTCTTGAGTACTGAATGCTCAAAAAGGAATGCCCTTATATATTTGATGTAACTAAATTTCACGTGCAAAGATAAATATATTAGTGATTACATTTATAAGTTGAATAAAAATTAGGCCTACCCCAACTGTGCACCATGCACAAACGGCTCTAGATATTAGTAAATTCACAGAAACCTCAATTTAAATATGCAAGAATGTAAGGATGTAATTAAATTCGTTTTGTCAACATTTCAATAATTTTGCCATTCCTATTTATGTTGTCATATTTTTACAATCAGTGTTAATGTTCTGATTCCTTCTGAGGTGCGTGAACTTTGTAAAATTCTATTAGACTTTTTTAATGTATTTCTATTTCTACAAAAGTTCAGTTTAGCTATATTAACGTCCAGTTCCAAAGCAACACTAGGGCTATTTTGAAATGGACCCAGTAATTTTGAACCGAGATCAGACAAGGACGATACCTGAGCTGGCATAGATTTAAGATATTTATATCAAAAGATACAAATATCAAAAAGACATTAAGATATTTGTATCAAAACAATTTGTTTGAACAGTAATGATTTTTAATTCATATAAAAGTTGTTTTCCCCTTACAGAAAATATACAGTACTGTCATTGCAAAAAATAAATAAATAAATAAATAAAATAAAAAAAATTGACAAGAATTTGACGAAACTTCAAGTTTTAATCTCAACTAAATCTGAAAATCGAAATATTGAAAATATGCTGCTGGTTTCTGAACATTGTAACTTAAAAACACTTTGAACCAAATAAATCAAATTTTAAATATTGTTTCTAAAACAAATTTCAAGATCTTTCTCAAAATTTGAATGAAATTCAATCAAACAACGCCATTTTACTTTTCTTTCCGAATATAAATAAAACGATACCTATAAAATAAAAAGAGTTAAATGGATACATGCATGGATAATTTTAATGTATTCCTAGTTACAAACTTTTCAACTTATTAAAATGTTATATTTAAAGTATTTCAGATATTACATTAAAAATATTCCAGCCCAAATATGGATCTAACTAGTGTTTCGCATATAATGATGTTTATACATATACGTGAGTTCATTTCTCGAAAAATATGAAAAGATTACTCTAGAAATTGCTTTGACATAAAGAAGTATAAAAACTGTAATTCAAAGCAAAAGTTTTACCGTCTTGACTGCAAGTAATTGATGTATTACCTTTTCCAAAATCTAACCGTAAGTAATTTATGATGCATGATCAATATAATATTTTTTAAATGCATATTTTATAAGATTGAGGAACTGTTAAACATTTATAGTTAAATTTGCTTAGCAAAGTAATGATCAGAAAAAATAAAAGTCGAAAATGGTTAAAAATTTCCAATTTCAAATATCATCAGTTGAGAAACAGAATTTATCTTACTCTGATTGTTTAATCAAATAAAACTTATTATATTATGTTATATCATATTATATATCACTAAATCACTTGGAACTGTATCATTTCTTGGTGGATGAATATGTTCAAATATCAATTCTAACATTTTTTCATCTTTTTAATCATGGATCAAGGTACTATTTTATTGATTTTTGATATTTATATAAACATATAACTTCTTTGCAGCTTCTTTTCTTTCACTTAATTCCTTCTTTGTTCATAAAAGCGTTTATAAAATATTATACGCGAGTGTTGCGTTCCTGTTTATTTTTAATTCTTCATTAATGAACTTGATAATATTTATCTGAATATATTTATGACAATGTATAGATTTTTTCTTTTATGTACATGGAGTATTAATAGAATTCAATAAGATAACTTATTGAATTCTACGAATTGAACGTCGTGTCAATTTGATGTCCAAATCACGCATTGGAACAACGGGTCACAGAGTAATATTAGGTTGAAGAGAATGCAATTTATAAGAAAACTGCAAATTTCCTGATTCTTTCCATAAAGGAAAAATGCGCATTGAAGTATATTTTTTGAATTCAGTATACGGAATAGCTCGTTGTAAAGAAGTGGGTGTGGTCTTTGCTGCAGCATTTATTGCCAACATGGCCATGTAACCAATAAAATAAAATTTGGTAGTTCCGAGTTAGCAAACTTCTCCAAATATAAAGGATGCCTACGGCTAGTGTATGTGTTTTGATATGAGGTTGGCTGAGGGTTTCCTGAGCACTCATACTCATCTGAATAAATGCATAACTTATGGTCAATAAGATAAGAAATTTTCTCAAGAGCAATCATGATTGCCAATAGTTCAGCAGTTAAAAAAATGTGGAAAGCTTCAAGATATTGATCTTCATCCTTTCGCAGGAACCATGTTACTATTTTCTCTGTATAGTTCCAATTTTGGTATATGTTCTGCCGAAATGAGTACATTGAATACAAATAAGTCTTCTTTGAAAATATAATAACAGTTATTATAAGGGCATTGAAGAATTAAATGACACTTATCCTTATGTGTCATTTAAAACTACACCTATCTTAATTACATGTTTCGTGCAAGAAAGAAAGCTCATGCAATTTTCTCCCTTCAAAAGGGCCGCTGTGTCTTGGTGGTAAGATTTTAGCTTCTTAACACCATACAACACCTCTGTTTCTTGAGTTCATGTGGAACATTTCATGTTTAGTATAGGCTTAGATGGGCTTTATTACTTAAAAATTACACAGCAATCAATTTGAAAGAAACAAATATAGGATAAAAAAAGGAATAAATATAACATAACAAGAAATGATAAAAAAGAATTGAATGAAGAATATCTGGAGTACAAAGAAACTGGTTGAATAAACATGATATTATACAGTATGAGTGAAAATATAAAAGATTAATGAAAATTAGTTATTTAAAGGGGTGAAAGGATAAGTTATTTATAAAAAGCGAGGTGAACTAAATAATGATTTAAAAACTGATAGGTTTAATCTTATTGGAAAATTCTCCATAATCAATATGATCAATTAGAACTCTAATCATGCTTATGATTCTTTTTGGAAAATGGATTATTAAGGACTCCTTTAACCAAAGACTTTCTAAAACGAAATTTCTCAATCATTAATTGAGACGGGTTTTTTTTTCTAAAACCATTTTAGACTGACTTTATTCTTCAGAATCAACTTTACAAGGAAACAAAGGAGCGCTAAGAATTCGAGAGAAGTTCTAAGCTCGCACCACGATTGTGGTTAAGTATGACAACACAGTTTTCATTTGGGAAGAAACTATTCAATTCTAGTACATCTATTATAACCACTGTCAAAGTTCAAATAAGTGGAAGCAAGAGGATAGTCACTCCACACATTCCCTGTCTGTGTTTGGAAAACATGACCGATTCATCGAAAATTAGAGATGTTGAATCCGCTTTCCATTCAATGCTCTATACAAATTCCTTTTTGTAAGCTACATTAAATAATTAGGGATTCAATAAACTTTTAAATAATGCTGAAGTCTTTTTTCAATAAAATTACTGGTCAGTGAAATTTGAGTAAAACTTCATGTGTTGCAAAGAAGGAAAGTATTTCCATCTTTGCAGAAATTTTCAATGAACATTTATTTCATTTACAGAATGATAATGATTTGACAAAACAATCACATGTGTATTAAAGCTACTTTTAATTATTTTATTCAGTTAAACACATTTAGTATTGAATGGAGTCAGTCATAAAATTTATTTCAAAAATAATGTTCGTAATTAATTATATAAATTATGAACCTTTCAAAAAAGTTTCAGAAAATCTGAGTATTATTTCGACAGGAATGACCCAAATGCTCATATTTTTATCTTCAGAGTTCTAAACATAAGAATATTGTACTACATCGTAATATGGTAAAGAAGATCGAACGAACATTTAGGATTCTTTTTTCTAACAAATTGAAAGAAACATCTGGCACGAAACTACAATTTTAGTTATACGATCATATAATAATTTACGGTACTTTTCCATTATACGAGCTCATATGTTGCTAATGTGAACCAAACGCCAGCCATGTCGCAAAGCGAAGCGAATGACAAAACAGTCAAAGAAATAAAAATCATTGGTGAAATTTAGCGGAATTTTACATTATTTGGCGCTTTCTCTCTGCGCCCGGCTAATCGAAAAGTACCTAAATAACATTTATCTAAGGTGCTTTTTTTCAGCTAAAATAAAGTACATACCAACAAAACAACTCGTTAAATGTACCTAAATTACATTTATCTATATTATTGTGTTTTTCAGCTAAAAGAAATGTACATATCAACAAAACTACTCGTTTAGTGTACAATTCTATACGGATTTACTCATTAAATAACAATTTCATTCAATTTTGTAATTTTTATCGTATTCATCTGTGTTCGGAAAGCTAGACACAGACTTCCTCCTAATGCATTTCGTTTCAATCAATAATTTTTTTTACTATCTGCATACCGAATTACGTTTGTTTAGTTCATAGGTTCCATAACGCTCCCTTGTGGGCCTTTGAAGCTTTCAGGGAGGGGGCGCGGTAAAAGACCCAGAAAAAACTAGGAGGCGTTGATATTGCACGGTGGGGCGTGAGAAGATCAATCAAATATAATCTACAATAACTTCAATGAACGATTCAAGGATATTTTAAACATGGACATACTAGACTAGGTTTCGGATCATTTTTTGAATGTCTATTTTCAATGCTGCAGAAGTCTATTTTGCAACTGTATTCAGGATTATGGTCAATTGTTCAGCAACTTCTGATAGCATTCATATTTCATATTTAGCAGAACGTGGATTTAGTGCTACAGCAACAACGAAAAAGAGGAATCGGCTTAATGTTACTGAACGCGGTGAACTACGATTGTTTTTAAGTAAAATCGAACCTGATATTAACAAGCTCCTTAAAATGCATCAAATTCAGCTTTCTTAGTAGTTAAGTTAGAAATTCGATGTCTTTAAATTTTAACAAAAATGCTTTTTAATATAATTAAGTCTGCGTTTTGATTGTTCTCTGAAACTGTCAATTTATTTATTTAGAAAGCAATAGTTTATTATGAATTACTTCGTATCATCAAAACCCCTGTCTGTCCTTATATTAGGTAAGCTAACTTTTTTAAACAAAGAAGAAATTTTGTAGCGTTTCACTTCCAAAACTTTTCTATCTATCGGTAATTTTTTTTTATATTTAATTCTTGTTTTCACCAAACATTATGTACGTTCTTATTTCTCTGCTGTGGGAATGGGTGGTATTGAAATATTCCCTAGAAAAGGGGACATCAATTTAAAAAAGGTTGGGAACCTCTGGTGTAGTTCATTTTTGAATTAGCGCATTCGTGGATAGCAAAACGATGGACAGACGTTCATTTCATCAATGAGTTTTTTTAAACTCAGAAGTTTGAAATGCGGTGGATTATCAAAATATGTTTAAAATGTTTTGTTTACAACACTTTTTCACTATTATAGAAAAGCAAAACACCATGTTCATGAATTTTTGGCTCCAAGAATGCTTACTGATTTTCCCTGGTCTTGATATTTTTTTTAAATATGAAAGACAGAAATATAAATAATTAGTAAAATTATGAAATCTGTGATGTTTAATCAAAAACCATCATTGATACACAAAAACTGGATAGCACTTTTTAACGGAAATGACAATGACCAAAAGGAGAAAAACTAAGCATCTACAATTTAATTTTATTATTTATATTCCTCTTATATATTACTCCCTTCTCCTCCTGTAATATCGCTCTTTTATTTCTTTTTCATTTCTTTTTCCCCCCTTTCTTCTAAAAATTCATGACACAATGGTGAAAACTTGTATGCACAAGAAAAAAGATACTGCTACGTATTGGCGCAATTCCCCATGCGTGTTCTGCTCTTCCAGCTAGAATTATATATGCAAATGAGTCATCGCTCATCCCCCCATGCGTGTTTATCAGACGCGTATTCGCAGGTAGATATGTTTACAGGATCTGCCATCACGAGTTCTCCTGCATGCGAGAAGCAAGTGGAAACTATTTCGCCCGCTTCATTTGCATGATTTGCCAGTTTATTATGAACAGGACTGATTTCTGACCTAAATTAAACACTTTCTGTTCCAGAGGAATAATGAGTGACAAAGTTATAGCAATTCTACTCCCGGTATACTAATGGAACAAGGGGATGTGATTCAATGGGGCATAGGATATTCAAATGAAAAAATTGAGTAGGACGTTTGAAATAAAGTTTTGGTAAAAAAAGGACAGATTTTCAGGCATTAAAAATACTTTTTTTATTAAAATACTCAGGCTTTCACTTTCCAGACGTTGAAGAGGCTTTCATGCTGTTTTCACTTTCCAGGCGTTAAAGATGGTTTCATGCTGTTTTCATTTTCCAGATATCAAAGGTGCTTTCATTTTCATTTACCAGGCATTAAAGATGCTTTCATGTTATTTTCATTTTCCAGGCATTAAAGATGCTTTCATATTATTTTCATTTTCCAGGCATTAAAGATGCATTCACGTTATTCTCTTTTCCAGGCATTAAAGATGCTTTCACATGATTTTCATTTTCCAGGTATTAAATATACGTTAGGATTTGCATTCATTGATGACCAAGGCTGATTGAGTTTTGAGGCTTAGCTATATTTAGCTATGCTACAGCTGACGACCATAGAGTTACCAATTTGTCTGAAACGAGGCAGTGAAACACAGCTTTCAAACTTTAAATCTACAAATAATTCAAAGTATAAATTAATTTTTAAAAAGAGAGAGATTTTTCAAAGTCCTAAGGCGTCTGTGTCTCTTATAGGTGTTAAGATACGATAAATTTATTGTTTTATCTAATTATGAGATAAAATTAATTAGTATCCTCTGGCGCTTGCCATTGCTATGTCATTTATAGCAAGTATGTCTGTTATTTTAGTCTGGATAAAAATTTAAGAAATATTCTATCTGTAATTGTACATCGATGTAAACAGGGGCATGAAAAGTTGAATAAGGATTAGAATACTGGAAAAAAATATTTTTTGATCTAAACTTTTATATTGCTACATAAATCGCTTAGTTGGTGACGTTAAAAAATCCAATTTGCTAGATAATGATGACAAACTCTTTATTCTGTCAATGTTTCAAAAATTAAAGATGGCACATAAGCTCAACAAAACAAAAAATTTCAACATGTAGTCATTAATAATACAGGTATAATTAATAAATTATCGGAACTCAATGCAAATGACAATAAAGTTGGTTCTACTATCAACACATCAATAAACGAATTAATTCTTTTGAATTTTAAGGAATCCCTCCCTGCAGGTCTGAATTCACATAAAATTCTCAAAAAGAATGTGTAGTTTCATTTTGAGTTTTCTCAAAAAGTCTAGAAACATTGTCCAAAAACCTTTATTTTTCCAAAAACGTCACATGGCAGCTATTGTCGAAGGTCATCAATCTTGAAATCACTAAAAATCTTTTTTACAGATGACACGTGACTGGGTTGCTGTATTACGGATTCGATGAACTGTATACTAAATTACAAGAAAGGATTTATATTTAATTTAGAGTGTTGAGATGACAGAATTTGGAACAAAGGGTAACTAAATAGTGGACCACGGCCTTTTGACCTTTGATAAGATGCAAAGAACATTTATTATTCTAAAATTCTTAACAATAACAACAACAGTATTTTTCATTCGATTCAAAATTTAAAGAACACCAACCACATAAGAAAGATCCTTCATTAGTATTAATGTGATTTAATTTTTTTTAATTTCTGATTTAATTAATTATTTTATTTGCATCTTTTTTTTTCTTTGTATACTTATTCATATGCATAAATGAATACTGAACATAGATGGCGCAATATGCTCCAACCCTTAAGTATGCTTGGAATGTGAGGGGAGCGCTGTTGAGACTTTTTGTGTAAACAACTATATCCGGCTTTGATGTGAAACTAGCGCAAGCAGGCACCCTCTCTCTGTTAGCGGCAAAAAGTTATTTTGCTCGTTGTTAGCGGCACTATATATATATATATATATATATGTGTGTGTGTGTGTGTGTGTGTGTGTGTGTATATATATATATATATATATATCAAGTTGATCTAACTTATTCTTCTAGCTTTCGAATTTATACGCGAATTAATCCGCCCGTAAAATCAGCAAATAGTAAGTATAACTAAAACTATGTTCCCATTTCTTCAGAAATAAAAGATTTAGCAAGTAATAATATAGTAATAAGATAAAGTTAATCCTCTGTCTTCGATAAAGGGATTAAGAATAGACTAATTTTTGGATGTCAACCTTCGAAACAATATAATATTCCCAATTGAGTTCAGGAAAAGGAACCATTGTCCTTGATCCAGCTTCAATAAGAAGATTGTTGTCAAATAAAAAGAAACTTATCTGATTGAGAAAAAGTTTATATGGAGTAAACATTACATGGCATAGTAAATAAATTGGCTTTCTGTGATATATTATAAATATTTTTATATGTAATGCTAGAATTTTCCAGGCAGGATTTAAAAGAGCGAAAACGAAAAAATAATGTTCCGAGTACTGAAAAAACTTATGAATTGGTTAAATCAGGTTGCGTAAACATATAGCTTGTAGAGAGATCTTAATTCAAAATTCGTAACCGCTGTCAGATAATGGGGATACTATCCGAGTTAGTAACTAGAATTGAATTTTCCATAAAGAATTTTCTTTCGGCAAATTAAACTTCAACAATTTAGAACGTAAATTCAAATTTAGCTCGTAATCATCTGTTTCATTCAAATCGAAGACGTAAATTTACAATTTAGAGAATTAATTAGGGTAAAAGGTTAATTATTTTTAAAGTTTGTAGCATATAATATTTATATTTATATTATATATACAGAAAGAGAGAGATTTTATTCGCGGATAGTGGTAATTCGAAAATTTAGTCAATTATTTAAGAGTATTAGGATTCTTTTCAGGTCATTACGCTTACAGAAGATGTGTTTGCATTTAATGAAGAGCTTAAATTAATTTAATACTTATATCACATAATTTGCTTATTGGATATTACCGAACATTTGACTCGAAATATTAAATATGAATATATAAATATTTTCAACTATTTGATTTCGTAAAAAAAAATCAGATCAAACAAAGACATCTCACAACATCTTTTATACATAATATGCAAAACATATATACATCGGCAATGAATTTAAATTTTCATGGTATCGAATTTAATGCATATCAAAAGGCACATGAGGGAAAAAATCTGGTTTTAATAACCTAAAAACCAAAATATCTCATTATAAAGCTCCACAATGATATGAACGAATGCTTATGTTTATTTAATGAGAACAACATCCATACCAAAAAACAAATATTCGAGATTCGATAATCCCATTTTACCATTTTCCTTCTTAGGATTAATTTTCTAGTATCTGCACCGTTTGTGAATAATTCATGCCACCATTTTCAATACAGACATATCTTAAAAAGATACAAAGGAATGCAGATCTCGGTAAGTTACAAAGCACAAGAGAATGACTCAATGCAAATTATACCTTCTTTGTTTTCTCTACTTACTTTGTCAACGATTTAAGTGAGGTTTCATTCACTGGCAGACTTATTAAGATTATTTGCCTTTATAAAAATCACTCTTTCAACCAGCTGTCGCGCAGAAATTTGCTGCATCATTCAATTAGCATAACACTACGGCTCGTTCTTAACAGCCTATTATCAAGAGCTCTTGTTCGAACATGATTATTAGAGACAAGAATGCAATTATTAAGACTTAATTACATAAGGGAGGCATAGATACTCTGCGTTCAGTCTTGTTTACTTAGTTTTGTTAATGTCTTTGCTTAAAGCTACACTTGGACTACTTTGGATTGTCCCTAGCAATTTTGATTTGTGATAATATGATGAAAATAATGACTAAACTTACACTATTTTGTTCAAAATTACAATACTAGTAAGAAGACTCTCGATATAATATAATCTATAATTAATAAATACTTTTTCCGAACACCAAATCCATTAAAAAGGAGATTCTTTAGACAAATTTCAAATCGAATTTGAAACTATGAAATTACGAAACCAATATTTAATCACCAGTTCAAACGTTTCCATGTGTTCAATGCAAAGTTTTAAGAAAATTGAATTTTCATGATTTTTGGTTAATTAGACTGGAAGTAATGAGATCCAGCAAATTTTTAACTATAATCAACGAATGCTTTTATCTTACTTATCAGCAAATGCAGCCAAGACTAATATTGATATATTCAATTCGCTTGGCATTCCCCTATAACAATATCTAAATTTTATTGGCGAAAGACTGACCCTATCCTTTGCATTTGAAAGGCTAGAAAAGTTATTCTAATTTATCCTTCATTAATTTTTAAAACCTTGTAATTTTGTTGACTGAGTTATTTATGAGAGTATTTTTGGGACCAACTGTAGTTGTTTCCCCACAATTTCCTCGTGTACTCTCTGATAAAATTGTCATGACAGAGAGCCTTTCAAGGCACTGATGTATATTATTTAGGAAATATTTTTGACTTTGATTTAGCATTTTCACCAAATCAATTGTGTCATTCTTTATGTGTTATTTGACAATTAATAACTGGCATGCCGTTAATAGTATTTGAAAATCAAGTTTGTGGTTTAAACACATTTTCCTGAATCTACTGAAAAAAAAAAAGAATTAACAAAAAATTACACTTATAACCACAAAAGGAAATATACTTAGGTCACTGGGTTTTTCAATCATCACATTTACATGTTACTGAAAGTATAATCGATAGAAAGTCAATATCCTGGTGGATTTGACTCAAAATTTGATCAACTAGACTATAGATTTTAAAACTGTACATTGAATTTTATCTATTGAGCTAGTTGTCATCGTTTTGTAGTTTTGGATTAAATTGCATTCTACATCTTCTTCTGAACATATTTCGATCCAAAATTTGAAAGACTAGAAATTTGATGTAAAAATTCAAAACTAGAAATTTGATGTAAATCAAAACCAAACCAAATTTCATTTACGGCTATAAAAGCCTGTAATTAGATTTCATCTTTTTTTGATCAAAGCATTTTTGTCTTACATTTGTCGAAGACAAAGAAACGGATATTTTCCAAAAATATATTTTTGGAAATCAGGGAGATACCAAACGTGGTGGTTTATCAAACTCTTTCGTTCGAATTTTTTGACAATGATGATTACTATACTTCATCTATACTACGTGTACGAGGAAGTATAAAATAACCCTAAATAAATAAAAAGAAATGCTTTTTTCAATAAATCACTCGAAATCATAATTGTTGTATTTATAAATTCTAAAACTAGGTAAATAAACCTTCCAGCATGTTAGTAATTCATTTTTGAAATTCTTGTAATTTCAAGTTCTCGTAGAATAGTACTGCTCCTCATTAGTGTATTTCCATTGTCTATTTTCAAATTTATATCAAAATTCAAAAAACTTATTATATTATATTATATATATATTAATTGCCTAGACACTAGAAATTCAAACCTACTTGTTAAAAATCAGCAGCAGAATCAAAAGAGTCGACGGAGAAGTGATGAAATAAATTACATGATTCGATAATCTGATTTTATTATTTCGAATTTAACACTATACACTCTTCTAGTAAACTCTCCTGTCTAGTAGCAGTTTTCTTTGAATAATCCATGCCATCTAAGTGGATTCATGCATGGTTAAAAAAAAGGATACTACAGGGAAGAGAGATTTCCAACCATGGATAAGTAAAAAGTATTGCTCTAGTATTAGTTTATGTAAATGGTATCCGTTCTCCCTTTACAATAGATACTGAATAGCGGAGAAATCCTAGCTATGCTATGCATGACTGGACAAGCATGAGTAATCTAAGCTAGTGATTTATTTAATGAGGTATACATGCAGGTAAGCTTATTTACAGTCGCTGGAATGATTAGAAGGAACTGTAGGAACTATCAGCGCATAGAAACTGTTTCTCTCGTTTAGTTACATCATTCGCCTTTCGTAACTAGTAGATTGGATTTTGTACTTAAATGTTCTGTTAACTGTTCTGTTTAAAGTTGAGAGTAGAGATAGAAAAATAATTTTAGTCCCAAATCATTAAAGAAAGAATTAATACGCGACAATTTGAATCTAATTTTAAATAATTTATTAGGTGTAAAATGTGAAGGCATGATTAAAAAGAATGTTGTATTAAATTTATGCACTTGTCAAACTCGCAATAAGCGGGAAATATCAGTTAGTTAAATCATTAAAAATTTCATACATTCGTGTATAAACTTAATTTTTATTTTTACTGCAATTAACTTTAATATATCATGTATTAAATTTAATTACTGTTGGTTATATCATGTTATTCAGAATTCCAGTTGGACTTTCTAGAAAGATTTTCTTGCAAAAACTGTTGTAGAAATATATTTTATTTATCGTGTTAAGAGGTAAGTTTCCAATTTTATATTAATATTCTTTTTAAATATTAGGATCAATTTTATAAAATTCATTATCATATATAAAATATTACAGTTATGAAACAAAAATTGAATTGAATTTCCCATCAGCAGATAGTAAAATTCTAAATTAAATCAGCGCATTGTCTTTATGAACATTCTAGAGTAGTTAATTTTTTAAATTCTTACATGAGAAAATTCCATGCTTGAACGCATAAAACACGTAATTTAAAATATGTTTATTGTAGAAAAGAAAACTTATAAATAATATCTTTCCTGGTCAATAAAGAACAGTATTTGAAGCTGTGTTTTATTTTTCAACTCGCACACATACACATTAAAAGAAAAAAAATTCTTAATGTTTTCTCCTCTGCAATGTTTTTAACCATGCTATCTTCTTCTATAAGAGATAATGCTATTTTGAAAGTCTAAACTAATTCCTCATATGCAGAACAACATTTCATGATCATCTTCAAATAATTTATTTTGTTACAACTTTCTTGATATTTTGTCTATTCAGCACAGTTAAGCTAGTTCTAGAAACAAAGATATTTGATTAGACATAGAAAATGTTCTGTATAAGATCAGTAAAATGTTCTTAAATATAATAGCCAAATACAGTAAATTAATTGCACCCTAAATATGCATTAAATATATAATAATAAAATAGGTTTCCACCGAGAATTCATAGAAACAAAGTAAAGAAGAAAATATAAGAATATTCAAAAATTATTTTATCTTCTCTAGAATAATGAACACCTATAATTTTTTCCTAAGTTAACAAATCATTCTAAACAAATGAAAAAATGAAGCAACAAAGAAGATGTTGAAGAAGCTTTTACAAATGAAAATTTGCAATTCCCGATAGAATGCTTAAGTTTCTTGAAAATGATATTTTGTAATTAATAAATTCGAACTATTTAAATAATTTATGCAAATTGGATATTTCAGCTTTCTAAGAGCAATTTCTAATATTGAGTAAAATAAGCCTTAGAGCTTAAAGATTTGCTTTTCAAAGATGTATTGTTTCATAAAAATATGTAAAATCAAAAATAGTTATGATTTCTCGGAGCATCAATTTGTTATACATATTTTTTAACAAAATTTCCAATTTAAAGATGTTTACATTTTGGTTGCTTCAATGCAGATTCAAAATTTCAGTTGTAAGTTTATATCTATATAACTTCCATTAACGAAATATATGATAAATTATCATGCAAATTACTTTTATGCGGATGAAAAATACGATTATAATGATAATCAGTCATTGTGCGCACAATTGGGGCCTCCGAAATTCCAAGGAAAGATAAAAATATTTATAGATGAAAATTTAATAGTTTTAGCATTATTATTAGGGAATGCAAAGGTAATTTTTTTCTTTTAAATGAGAATGGATTTTTCAAATTACTTCGTAACTTGATATTTATTGTAAAAGTTTCGTGGATTAATTGAACAAATTAATTTATTGGCGGTATTTTAGACATTTTACAATAAAGGCACATGTGAACGGTACTAATATAAAAAAGAGTGCGTATGTATGTGTGTTAACATTCTTCTAAGCAATGTAATTTTAATTAGAAAATTATTTAATTACATTCTAAGTAAAACTCGGGATATTGTTGCTAATTTTTAGAAATATCATAATAAAGAATGATAATTTTCGTAGAATCTTGAAATTTAAAAATTGATTCTATAAATGACGAAAATAATTCTGAATTTTTCTGATAACACAATTAGAAAGTTTATTTTCGAATTTTATCAATTTTTCAAAAATATTTCATGCAATATCTGCAGCAATGGTTTTTAATGCTATAATGAAATTTAAATTTTATTCCTATATTAAAATGGAAGTTACACTTTTATTATTGGAAGAATGGAGTTTCTCTATTTCACTCATTTTTTTACGATATCTTTATAAATGAGTTGTTTGAATGGGGTTTTTTGTTTTGTTTTGTTTCATCTGTTTTATATTAAACTATTCGCATTTGAACACCAGCTGGTTTGCAGGTCAGCAAATTGTCTAACAAGATCAGCTAACAAGTAGTTATAAGCAAAATTTACAATTATAAATAAAATGTGATGCATCATTCTAAAGTCGGAATCAACCATGTGTTTTATACTAAGAGAAAGAAAGTGAATTGACAGTTTCAGAAAATGCATGTTTTATTAAATAATAAATAGTATGAATCAAGCTATACATATCGAATCATATGATTCTTGCATAAAATGCGCCATTTTATTGCTTGTCTCCACAAAAGCATATGATAAACAGAAAAGATAAATTAACATGCGCAAACATTTATTTCAATTTTATTTATAAATAGAATTATTTTCACGCACCATAAATATCAACTCATGCATAAGGATTTTAGTAAATAAGCACAATCAATATTCCTGAAGAATCAGGTTGAAATCTAATAAATGTACTAATTAATTTTTATTTTATTAAACTATGTAAAATAAAGCAACTAATTAGAGCAATAACCCCATCATATTAATTTTAATTCTGAGAAATCCGCTTTATTTTTATTTATGGCCTTAATTTTCACATTATAATAAATAATTATGGTTAAAAGTGAAATATTTCAACAATTTGTCCCATTTCCTGCGTTTGTTTGTAACGAATTTCTAAAGTCAGCTAATTTATAGATGCCCTGGGAAATATCGAGAAATTTTAAACCGATTTTCAATTTATTTTCTTATCATCTCTCTTCGTTCGATAATTCCCTTCTCCAAATGTGAGGCATTTCTTTCAGGTTTAAAATGAAACTCCTATTCCGTTAAGATGGTTTCTGTAATTGGAAAAATAGACTCCGAATGAAAAATCATTACTTCCAGATAACTTTTATATTAAAACTAGTTTTCTGTTCCTCCTTAACTATCAGCAATGGAATATCTTTCAAACTAGTAAGACAGTTTTACTTTTTCTATGACATATTTGTTAGAATATACGCCATGTAAAGCAATGTGTATTATATTTTTAATGAGGTGTTCTAGAAATTAAAAGGATTTTGAACAAACAATTTTATTTCTATAAAAAGAAAAAGATTTTGAATTTTTATGTTTATTGGTATTTTTATGTTTATATATATATATATATATATATATATATATATATATATATATAATATTCATTATTATTTTTATATAATTCTCTATTACCATGGAAAAAGAATTAAGTGGGTGTATGTGTATGTTCGTGTGTGCGTGCTTGCATTCCTTCATTCTATAGTGCAGCCCATTTTATTTAGAGCAACTAGATTTCATACCGCACATATAAACTTTAGTGAATGCAAATGTGTGTAGAATTGTCCTTGTCTTGAATAGACTTGGTGTTGTCCCATAATCATTAGTGAAAAGATTACTGCACAACACAAATTTTTACATTATTTTAAAAATTTAATTGCCTTTTTTTAATATTAACTCAATTGTCGCGCAACTTTCTTAAATTTTAGCAATTTTTAAAAAACATATATTCATAATAGTTTGTAATTGCATTTCTAGATAGAAATCCAAATTGCTTTCATTGTTCCAGTAAATATTTAATCTCGAGATTATCTTGCAATAATGAAGTATATCTTAATTATAGTATATTATCTTTAACATCTACGTAAGTCACATGAGGAATAAAAAAATTGAAATTATAATATCGCGGAAGTTACAAAGTGTTTAAATAGGATAGTTAAGTTTTTGTAACAAATAATAACCTGGAATCGGATTTCATTAAAATGGGTGAAGTTAATAAAAGCTGGAACACGTAATATAAGACTATTAAAATGAGTGTTGTGCAAGTTTTTCAGAAATTTTTATAAATTTGATACCTCAAAATGTTTTGTTGAAAGAATTATAATCATCAAATTATGAATACGAGATTTAATTGACATAGAAATGAACAATACTCACGGTGACCCAACTAGTCACTAAAGAATATAGAAAGTATTATTAAATCATAATTTTCAAAAAAAACGAAAAGTTGTTACGAAGAATAATAAAAAAATTTTCAACAATATCTAGAACAAATCAAATTGAGTTGAATCATTCATTACATTTATAACTTCCGAGCAAGCTTAAATTACAATTAACCGTACACCAAATTAATATCTTTCAATAAGATTCCAAACTGAAAGGTAATTTCTCCAACCAAAGCTCTTAAAATGAAAGTGAAACTTAAATGAATACAACTGCCTTTGAGAAATGAAGGCAGTGAGCTGCAAGAGTTGATTGAAACCCTTGGCACTTTCGTGTGAACTGGAATACAAGGATCTCAGTCAAACCCAGAATTAAAAGCGAATCTATGACTCGCAATGAATTGGGCATATTCTCTAGACGTTCAGAGCTTCCTCCCCTAGGTTCTATTTATCGAGAACGGATACAAATGATGAACGGCGGGTTCAACGGACGGACAACGATTGAATGGGGACTATTCTAATGAAATTTGCTCGGCCATACTTAATCATTAAACGCGTGACAGTTTCATCAATTAAGACTTTGCAGAACTCGAACATTCCTTCCTCTGCTAGTAGTACTGATTTTCAAGAAGGAAAAGTCGGCCAAAACTGGTTTATTCTAATAGATATCGAAACATGGTTGTTAATAATTGAAAGATTTTCGTTTTTATCTCAATTTAATTGGAATTAAAGATTTGAAAAGTGTGTATGTACATTTGGATTTAAATGTACCTCTTGGGATTATTGGTTTTAATAGTTGGGAAATGAAATATTTGGTCACGATATATGCAAATATGGCATCACATTTTTTTTTCCATCGAATGAATTATTAACAAAGGTTGCAGCCATAAGCCAAAATTACCAATCTATTAAACTCACAAAGAGGCATATTATGGGTTATGAATTATTTTAACATATTTACTTCCACGATTCAAAACTGTGATTCGAACTATCTATCTATTTAGATATGCTTTTTTTATTGTTTCTGCAAGAAACAAAGGCAAATCTAAATTCTACTAGTTGCGTCAACCAGTCAACGTCTTTTAAATTTAAGAGTTAAATAATTCGATGCGGGAGTCAGACTTGAATGCAAAAGGGTTAGTTACATTATTTCTTCTACTTGCAGTACAGAATGGATTACCTATTAGAAAATAAATATGAATCGCAGGCAATTCGCGATGCAGCAAATGTTTTCAGAGTTTATATCTTATCTATTTCTTTTAGAGAAAAAAAATCACTATCGATCGTTTCTTTTTGTGTGAATGACAGTAACGCGTATATGCAGGGCTAATAAATTGAAAAGATGCAAAAATACGCTGTGGATATAAATGAAGACTTTATTCAATGTATACACCATAGGCCTGAGCATAACTATTCCATTGATCAAAGGGCTGAAGGATTCCTGGAAGCATGGAGCAGAGCCACATTCACCATTACTAGCCCAGGTCTTTTGTTCTTGATAGATTTTCGTAGTTTCCGCAGTGTCCCACTGTACACATCTGTAGTTAATGGTTCTTTTGTGCTAGAGGAATTCAACAAGTAGCGGATCTTGGAAGGTGAACTCAAGGACGCTGTGAAGGACTGGGTCTCGTCACGGCCACAGGAATTGTGGGAACAAGGAATCCTTCGTCTGAATTATCAGTGGGATCGCTGTGTATACTTTGAATTAACTCCTCATTTATACCAACAGTGTCGTCTCATATCTTATTATTTGAACACCCCTTGTATATTGCTGGAGAAATACTATAAGCAAATTTGAGCGAATAACAATTTAAGCGATAAGGAAGTGCAAGCGAAAATATAAATTCATTGGAAACAGCAAAATTGAATAACATACCACTTGCACTTTAAATCGAGCTTCAGAATTTTTTAACTTCAGTTACTTGAATATTTTCTTGTCATAATCATCATAATTAAAAATTTAAACAATTGAATTTAACAACATATTAGAAATCTTAGAGTCCGCCTCAAATTTTGTGTAACATCAGAAAACGTGGCTAAATCAAGCAATTATATTTTGAATTGGGGCAATATTTATTCATCAAAAACACAAGCAGAAACCACCAATTTTTTTCTTCAGTTCGATGCCATTTACTTTTACAGATTTGCTTTTATTCAATTCATACTATTAGTTCATCCTCCCTATTTATATATTTATATATCTTGCTCAAATTTTCAATCTTTAATAAAATACGTTTTGTTTATCCACTCAAGTTCAATACATTTTTTAAACTTGTAGTGGATGACACTTGAAGTTAATACAGGTTTTTTTAATATTAATTCATTCAATAAATTTAATTTTAATACTTTAAATAGAGTTTTAGGAGTTTGTAAGGGAAACTGAAGTCAACAAGCAGTAGCGGAATCGGTAAAACGCAAAGATTTAGGTATTTTTCAAGTGAAGGTGAAGAATGCGAGTTCAGTTCTGGCAAAGAAAAATTATAGACCATCATCAGCTTCATAAATTAAAATCGGGAAAAAATAGAATGCGAATAAATGGCAACAAACAAAAATAATACTCCAACATCATATATAAAGGAAACATCAATAATACTACCAACACCACAGACAAAGGAAAATGGAAAATTGCAACGAAATCGGCCTTCTATTTTGTCATTTAATATTTCGATTCAGTTACGTAAGGGGCCGCGGTGGCTAGGTATCGGCTTGTGAGCTGTAGGATTTCAGATTTAAGACTCGATTCCATACAAGAACCGTCGTGTAAGGGGTCTGTTACACGTTAAATCCATCTGGCCAATTGTCCTCCCACTGGTGCTGTGAGCTTTGGAGAGGGGGTGTTAGATCAGGTGGCGTTCTCGTCACCTGAAAGTGGTTCAGAATTTCGAGGTCCTTCTATAAAGAGCCCTAGTATAGCTTTACAACGGGACGTTCATGTAACTAAACTAAATATGTCATATATAAATACATATTTATTTTAATTGTAATTATTTAATAAAAAGAAACTAAAATATTTATTTGTTGACCTAAGTAGGAATCGACTTAAAATGTTTATATAATACCTGTTTTATTTTTATTTTTGGTCATACAAATAAAAACGTTCTTTTACAAAAGGTAAAACCAGGATATACAACAAAAGAAATATCCCTTATTTTTCCTAATTTAACATAAATATCCATTAACAAATTTCCTTTTATAATTTTTTTTTCCGAAGATAAAAATAAAACTCAATCGCAGAAGTATCAAATAATCAGCCTTTTATTTGGTCTTTTGTCTGCTCCATTTTGACTCATTTATTCAGAATAACACTTAAAAGCAACTAATAAACTCCAAATCCATTCTCACACCAAATCCTTGAAACGAGTCTCTTTCTGGCCGAAATCCCCGATCCTTCCCTTTTAAACCACAGATTAATTTTCATTAACACAAGCGCCGTTAGCCTCTTTTCTGCTCCAACCCGACAATAAAGAGTTTTGAGAGCTGTAAATTTAAACTCAAATGAGTGGAAAATTCATTATTATTACGTCCCTGGCACGAAGAAGGGTGAGGGAATCTGGGGGAAAGCTGCAGAAAGTTTAAAAGCAAAGAAATAACTCTTACACCCCAGTTGAGGCGGCTGTAGTAATTGTTCGCCTACGGTTTTCCACGCGAACCAAAACTCGATAAAGCGAGCTTCCATCTACGGTCGGTTCAAGCAAGCCCTCCCCGGGCTGCCATCCTCCCACGCTCTGTTGTTTTCCCCCCTTCAGCTCCACCCTGTCCCCCCAAAACAAACAAGTGGGGTCGGAACTTTGATTTTTACTGCCTGCTGTTGGAGACAATTTACAGTGGTGATAAAACTTCCACCCATTACTTGAAAAGTTTTCCAGGGGACTGGATTCTGCTGCAGAGGACATGGTTTATTCCGGAGCAAAGGTGTCGGTAGTCTTAAGAAGGGTGGATCTCGGATTTGATACGGATGAAAAGATCTAAAGGGTACAACAACAAAAAAAATGCCGCCGTCCTCTTAATGTCTTTTTAAATGGACCGCGAAATCGCAACAGGGATCCCCTTCCCGCTTGTGAAGCGGCGGATTTCTTGAAAAATGCACTTCGGAATTTGTCACCTTGTGCCATTTCAAGACAAACGATAGAGTTCGAGTTTATTAAATTTTGATTTTTAGTTTGATTCTTTTAACTAGTTTTATTTAGACTCAAAATATGGCTTTTCCAAAATGTTTCTCATTCGATTTTTAGAAGCATAAAATGGCATGGAATAAATTGAAAAATCAATTTATTGTTATTACTATACAGATAACTTAATAATTGAATTTTTGAATTGGTTAGGTAATAACCATTGGACGAATTCTATTGTTAGTTACGAATTAATTTAAAGTAAAACAGAATAAATTATTTCTTGGATATTGGGGAAATTAAGATCATATTGAAATGATAAACAGTGTGTGAAGATAATAGTGATACAATAGTGTGTGGTGTAACAGTTATCCGATTGTGGAGAAGGAAATGGACTAAAACGAAAATTCATTCACTTTTTTCCTTAATTTAAGAATTAAATAGTTATTACATAATAGTATTTACTCCTCTAAATAGAGTGGAGTGTGGACTATTTCTAATTTTTTGTAATTTCGCAATTCCGTTTTTTTCTTATTTATGATCAAGATTTATATAGATTTTCTAAGGAAAAAACTACTGAAATTCAACTCTCTACAATTACCAATATCTTTCCGAATCTTAGCATAATCCAAAAGGATGTTTTATGTAACTTGGACAACGTTTCTAGCTTTAAATCAATAATCAAAAATATGCTACGTTTTGCATGTGCGCAGTTAAAAATTATTTCCCAAAAAAACTTGTCATTTCCTAGGATATTCAAAATATTTTTTATTTAAATATAATGAATTAAAAGCACATCATGACATGTTCTTAGTTTTAGAATTATTTGATTGAAAATTATAACGAATTCTAAAACCCTTCTAACTTTTGGGCATGCGTTAAGATGAATATAATATGTAGGGGTGCGAGGAAAGAAGAAAGGATGAAATATTTTGAATTTAACAATTAAGTAAACTCAGATTACTTGCTGATTAAAAAGGTATTAATATTATTAAGGAAACTAATTCGCATTAAAATTGTTCAAGCAATTTCTATTTACAGCAAAATTTTACCTGAATTTTAAATCATGGTGAATAAATGAAAGATTTTTGTTTTTAAAACTTGATAATTCATATTTTTACTATATAATAGAGATTTTTGTTAAAATGCTTTTTTTTTCGTATATTATTGGCCATTTTTATAATATTTAGAAATTAACAAAGATAGATAAGATCGTTCACATTTAGTAATATTATATAATATATTCTTCGCACTCTTTTTGCTCGTTAAACTATCCACATAAGCAATCAATACGCAATTTTAGATTAAAATAAAATAATACTTCAAAAAACAGCACGACATTCACATACAAATGAATGAAAATGTATCTGATAGGGCAAAAAACTAAGTCAAGGAATGGCAAACAGTTCAGGAAAGCATATCATTTTCTACATCCTCTCCCTTCAATGAGCGTCTACGTCCTCTCCCTTAAACCATATGACTCGCGCAGTATAGCCACAAACGGCTCTTGTGCCAATAAACCTTACCTAACTACCTACCCTACCCTGCAATGAGATAGAATCGTCGAAGAGTGGTAGTTTCAAGATAGTGAAACGAACTGCACAAATGTACAGTCATACTAAAAAAGGATTGGGAAATTGAGTTTCAAATAAATTTTCATATTTTTTTAATACTCGCGCATTTATATTCCATACATTGCATGCATCAAACAAAACCACTGAAGGAAGCTGTAAGCTTTCTTTACACGGAGTGGCCACAAGTCACTTCCATTTTCTCAATTTTGATACCTTAAATAACCTCGTTACTGAATCTTTGATATAAAATGTGGATTTATACATATATATATATTCTTTTTATAATCAAAATTTAAAAATAATTCATCCCTGAAAAATTGTTTGAATTCTTATAATGAGAGAGTCATACATCTTTATTTGTAAATCATTTTTAGTCAGGCACTTAATAAAATATTTACTTTAAAAAAAATTGAGATACTTTACAAAAATCTCGTGCAATGATTCTGAATAAAAAAAGGGTATACCAATCATTTCTGTCTTAGCATACCTTCGCTATAATGAGCAAATAATAAAAATTGTTCTAAGAATAAATATTAATTAAAAAAACAAAAATATTACTTTCATTCGAAGACATTTTGTTTTCGTTCTTATTATTCAAAATCTCGCAAAGAAAATGAGAATAAACACTAAAAAAGAAGGAAAAAAAACTTAATGGATTTCTTAATATAAGAAGGAGAAAAGAAAAAAAAAAGCTGACTTTAAATGTTTTGTTTCCATTAAAATAAGAAAGCTAAGTTAGGAAATGAGAATAGGACGGTGTGGAGGGAGGTAAAAGCGTATCGATTCCCCCCCACCACCTCCTAGAAAGGAAACACTCATCATCAGAAGAAGAAAGAACGTTTTTCTTGTCATTAAAAATCATATTAAAATTTAAATGATGTTCTTTGTTTGGAATATTGAGAGGAGAATATTTATTTGAGGCCTGCTTTAGAACAATGACGCAAACAAAAGGCTCAAAAGACGCTCTCAGGCATCGAATGTGATGGGAAAAATAATGGGTGTGCATTTTTATTACACTTTCGTTGAATTTTCAAAATATGATGAAGGCAAATGAATAAAGAAATCTGCATTAAAAGTGAAGATAACAGAGATTGTTTATTCCATTATAATGACTTCTTCTGACTCTATTTATAAGAGTGTTGTTTTTTAAATGTATAAAAGAACAGAAAAAAGGGTGATATCATTATCTTATATGAATTTCAGAAAAAAAATGCATTAGCAAGAGATTTAGTGAATATGTGCACTTTCAATTCTTTAAATTTATTTCTAGTATATATATACATAAATATAATTTTGAAGAAGCATGGTCGAAAAGAAAAAAACTTTTGATTTCACTTTGGGATTCATAATTTGTACAAGAGAAACGATGTTAAAATGTCATCTACTTACATCAGAGCAAAGTAACCGACATTTTTTCCCATCAGCGATTTTGCTATGAGATTCTGCTAGGAATTTATTGGCCACATTGCATTTTAAGCAACATAATTTTAGGCATCTTTTTAAAAAACTATGTAGGTGTTTAGGTGCAATCTCTTAACAATATTAAAGCAATACGTGTATTCTCCTTTCAACTTTATCAGCTTCATATTTTAAATAAAAAATATCTTGTTTTATTTCAAAAACTTGATATTATGCAATTTGTTATTCAAAGTAATCATCATATCAGATATACAAAATCCTACTTTCCTTTCTATTTCATTACACAAAACTACTATCGATAGTTTACATTTCGTACCAAGTTTGTATCATTCGCTATTCTGAAGATATTGAATATTTCGAGAAACATTTTTGCCTCCGATACGATTATTGAATTGAAAAATCACTTCCTCATTTGCTTCTGAGATATAAATTCAAATATTTCTCGTTCAAATCTTTGTACTATTTCAGTCTACCCCACGGCAAAATAAATACAGATATACCACTTGAACACAGCGAGACTTTTTACACGAATCTTCTCTAACACAACTTCCGCCAACTGCCTTTAACCAAGCAGTCCGTCCCCTTTTATTCAATTTAGAAGCAACTTTCGGATGCTAACAGTGTTTGAACGCGTGCAAATATCGGATACATTTTCCACTTAAGCGAACGGGGATACCAGGTGGATGAAAATAAAATTCACAAAGTCCCTCTCTCTGATTTAATTTCCCGACAGAGAAAAACCCGAAACGAATTTCAAAAATGTCGAAAAGATGATCCCTTTCCCTTCTTACAGTTCAATTGAATTATTCAATTCCGTTCTCAGTTCCTGTGTGCAGGGGTAGGTGTTCCGCGAGGGGTTCTGTTCCCTTTTAAAAATGAAAATCCACTTTCCGCCGTGTAAATCTGTAGCATGAAGGAGAAATTTACTTGCCAGGGAACTGAATTTTATTCTTACTTTTTTTCTGTTCCAGCCTCCTTTGGATAGATGAGCTTAGATTAAAACGAGAAACAGCCACATCGATTTCGCATTACACGCAAACCGAAATGTGTCGCGGTTTTTCTGCCCCATGTGAAACTACGAATCTTGGATCGTTTTTCCATCCTTTCATTGAGATAGATGGCCCGGAATCTTCATGAAATGCACGTTAGAAGCAGGAGGCATTCGATGTTTAAGAAGCCAACATTTACATTTTTTGACATAATTCCGTAATGCAGGAACTCGCTCTGGAGAGGTTTTTCGGTAGTCTGCTTTTTGATGATAGGTATTTTGTCTTAGAAAACTTCGTTTATGCATTTTTAGTTCATTCTATATGGAGAAAGGAGCATTGACTCTAAGAAAATCATTAAATGTTTTGTTTATATTCACCATTTTATAGATGGTACTTAAAAAGTCCCGGCTTACTAGATTCAGTGACAGTTGCAGTTAATAACACAAAATTTATGTTTTTATTAAACCATGGCTAAGTCTAAAATTAACTGCCGTCCCCCATTAACTTAACCAACCAACCGTCCCGTTAGTAATCCCATTTCGAGATTTTGGAATTTTACATATTCTGAATATCTCTCAGCACCAAAAATATTTTGTTAAGACTATAAGTTTAGTTTCATTAAAATAAATCAGTCAATATTGTAAGTAGCAGATAATGGGTATTCTTTGTTTCTATTCTTTATCAAAATTAGCAAACTTGAAATTCTTCAATAAGTTGAACATTATAAATTGTATTCCTTTTCATGTTAAAATAAAATGACATACATAAACATGTAATTTAGAGATCGTAGTGAAGTTTTATAATATACTCTACCTTTTGCTTTTTATTGAAATGATTTTATTGATCACTGTAAAACGGTACCCTTTTTCAAAAATAGCAAATATTTTCAAGACAAAATATACTTTGATTGCAATTATACTGATACATAATCTTTTACGCATATATATAACTTATCTGACAAAAATTTTTAAAACAAATGGTATTTATCTGATGACTGAAATAATTCTACATAAAAATTATAGCGCATGAGTATGTATACTTGCAGCATGTAATAATGTAATCATGTGAACGAATATGATAGTCATAATATGCAACAAGAAGAAATGTAAGGCATGCATGCGTTTGCTCTTGTTGGAAAATATCACAGGAGTCGATATTAATTAAAGGTCATACATTACCAGAGCAGTAAAAGATTTTAAAAAGTCATGGCAGGAAAAGTTGTATTACATGACAAAACAGGGCAAATATTTCAAGAGGAAATTATACAATTATTAATCTTTTGGGTTTTGAATATCTGAAACTTTACTTGCATTCTGGCTATCTCCTTGGTGCCCTTAAATATGCTTGATGTGATTATCTGGGAACAATTACGAATAAGATGGTAGTAAAGTGGCCAACCACCAAACCAATAAAAGAAATTTAAAAATTTGAGCATCTAATATAAAAAAATCAAAGCAAGAATAATGTTTAAAATTTAGTTTATTTATTTTTTAAATGTATTCAAATGATATAGCTCATAAATATATAACCTCATTAAAAACTCAAATAATATATCCTCATTAAAAACTCAAATAATATATCCTCATTAAAAACTAAACATGGTTGGGTTACGGATATGATTCTAGAAACTTCAACAGTGATGCATAATTATTTTTAAAAGTGAATAATTCTTAATTAATTGTAAATTTTTCTTATTACTAAGTTGGAAAAAGTATTAAAATTTTAGAAAATATGAAACGGAAATAAATTAGAATTATTGTAATTTTTTTATTTTAAATCAGCTTAAGAATGTTCTTTGTACAGTAGCAAGCAATGAAATTATCGAGGAAAAAATTTCAATTATTTTTTAATTTAAAAAGTCGTATTAAAATTTTAAAATCTGCCTGTAAGTGAACGTCTACTATCGAATATGTAATTACGCAGCAGTTCTTAGGAACCCTTGATCGAACAATTTGTTATATTCCCTGTTTTGAGCAATTTTTGTATCACACATGTCACTGTACGAAACTTGCATAAAATGTGGCAGACATGCTCATGATTATTTTGATAAAAAAATAGCTTATACAACGGGTGTGGCGCATCACGCATGTAGTAGATTCTATTTTATCGATTCAATATATAAACATCATCTTGTTTTAAGAGACTTCATCAATAGAATAAACAACTTTTATATTAATAATTGAAGTATTTATTTCACGCCTTTTCACTTCTTGCAGAAAATATGTTAATCCTCAAGAAATTCATACTCGACATTTTGAACAACCTCCACGTTTCAGACTTTCCTGAGTTCGAAAAATGTATATTTAGAAAATGTCTAGCTGACTGTGACAAAGATAACTCAAAAACGCTTTGAGCTAGACGGTTAAAAATTGATAGGCGATCTTTACACCAAATTTGTTGATTTAAATTAGATTTCAAGCGAAATCAGTTCAAGAGCAGTGTGTCTGCTCGAATACAAAATAACATAACTTAAAAAACGAAGAGAGTTAAATGGAAAATTAAAATTCGGTACGAGAAAATACATTTATTATCAATACAATTATCAAATTGAGTCAAATTCAGTGAAGAGGTTGGCTATTTTTGGGAATTTGCTTTCAAAAACATGTAAAAGTGATAGTTCAAAACAGGATTTACTTCAATTCATTAAGTTTTGTATGAGATTTTGTGATTACAAATGTAGTTTTGGATAATTTTTTCCCAGTAGGATGGAAAAAAATAGTCTAAAATACAAATTCGACTTTCGGATGCTATTAATCTCATGCCAGGTATTAATTGCCAAAAAATTTACCAAGGATCCCAAGATGGGTTCAGCAAAAATGATAGACTGAACTGGATAAATATCAAAGATAAATGAATCATAGGCTATTGCATACCAGTGCAATGCAAATTATTCTATGATTATCTTTTTTGCAAGAAAGCTTCAGGGAGGTCATTCCCATTGGCTGTATTTGACAATTATTTAAAATTGAAAAGCAGATACTTATTGACTCGCTTTAGTAATACCGAGTTGCTAGGGGATTAAGTAATAGATGCATTGGCTTAAAAAAAGTCAGGATAATTTAATAATTCTTTGTGATATAAATTGTATATCGTTCATAACTTTTGAACATTTGGAAAAGATTATACAGAAATTTATTTTGTATCCGAATTTTTATGGTGACCTCGTGCTGGACACCATAAATCCTTATGGTGTCCTTGTCCAATTCCACACCACGATTTCATGTAAAGAAACTGATTCGAACTCAACTTTTGTTTTTTGCAAGTTTCATGATTTGCAGTTGGCAGCAACTGCATTGCAAATTTTGCTACTATTTAAACTCGCCTCGTATAAGTATGTTTTAGATGAAATATGAAAAAAGGTTTAAGCATTTTGGTGGTAGGGTAAGATAATTTATCTGTGTGCAACTGATTTATTGCTCCACCATTTTAAGATAGTTTCTTTCAGTTCGTTTAAATTTTAGAGAGAAAGAATAAAGTGACCAAGGTCTGGTAATATTAATTTGGACTTCGATTTTAATATTAAACTTATTATTTTAATTGCTCCAGTAATAAGCACATTGATTTTATACTTTATCTATACTTATAATAAAGCTCAATGAGTGTGTGTGTTGGACCTCTACAGGCCAGGTCGTTGGACCTGCAGCTACCACATTTGGCAAATGCCTACTTTGGGGACCAGGAATGTGCAACTATGGGATTTTTTCGAATTTTTAATTAGATTTTGAATTCATTAAAAATCATGTGGAATCAATTATAAATTCCCAAAATATTATAGAACAAACACAGTTTTTACATCAAGTTAAAATTTAAACAAATAGCTTTCTAATGGCACCAGAATGTTAGCATATAGTTTAAATTTCCATTTTTAATGAATTTTCAAAGAAATTTTTAGCCGTATTTTTCAACAATTTTTCAACAAAACAATAAAATTTTACAACAAACGCAAAATGATCTAGCAATCAATAAAATATATTTTAAGGAAACCGCTTTCAATTTTATATTTCCTAGACATACAGTTTCAGTGTCAACTTTGCTAAAATTTGGATTAGTTTACTCAGAGGAAAAATAATAGCATTATGTTTGAACGGGATGGTAGTATAACTAAACTAAACTATCTGTTTGAACTTCAAGAACCAATTTCGATTCTAATGGATTCACATTCTTACTTAAGCTCGGTAAATGCTCCGAATCTCAGTATAATATTTTTAAATATCTGCAAACAATTCTGAATGAATTACATTCTTCCGGTAGCAGGTGTAAATACTCGCATTTCTAGGAATTCAGAAAGCCGTCTTCATTTGAATGCTTTCACCACATTAAAATAATTTATCGCTTGAATTTCCAAGGCTTTCTGAAGGATAAATAATACCTTGGTCACAGACAGAAATGAAATTAAAGTTCCTTTCTCAGATGAAATGTATTCAGAGAATGTTTATTTTCAACCTCGAATCGAATATCTCTCACTGCAACCCTCCTTTCCCCTCTTTTTTATAGAGTCTGCTGCTTTTCGGAAAGCGTACTCTCGAAGAAGGTCTAGCAAAGGGTGGAAAGAACAGATGAAACCTTTCTCACGGTGACGTGAGATAGGAAGAGAAAATATTTTCCTGGGGGCGCAAGCGATTTTCTATCAGAAGGCATTCCTTGAAACGCCCCGGTTGAAAAGGCCCGTCCATCCCATCCTTTGGAATTTTTGTCGATCTTTCCGATTCGATAACTGATTCCAATTCGATGAAAATAACGCTAGGGCGGGAAAATATATATAGTGAAGAAGCTTGGTTTATTTAAATATTAGAATATATTTTTGTTGTTGTTCTTGGTTCTAAATATTTTGAAGAAAGCAAATATTTGCTATCAATTTTCCAAGTTAGGTTGGGTTTGAAATTGATTCAAAATAAAACGCTGAATGGAAATAGAGATATCAAGAAAATAATCAATGTAACCCGGAATAAATTACTTATTTTCTGGTCGGAAAAAGGCGAATTCCAAAAGGAATGTAACTGACTTATATGTCATGAGATATGGAGAAAATATCTAAAATTTGAATTCCAATGTAAATCAAAGGAAATTGCTCACCATTTATATGTCATTTAGATATTCTATCATAATCGTAAGATTGAGGAGCTTGAAATAGAATTTTTGCTCTTTTAAAAAATAAAATCATTTCTAAGAAAATAGTATGTAAGAAAAACAAGAATTTTATGAAGAACATACAAGAAAACAATAATCTTACATTTATTTCTAAGGAACTAACGAAAAATAAAAAAAAATTCAAAGAAAAATTTAGATTTATAAAAATCTAACTGTTGTCCAACAACATTAACTAATTATTAAGATATTTTCGTACAAGAATTTCATTCAAACAATATTGCTTTTGGGAAATTCCTGTGTTTCTTTTTAAGAATTATTTTCTTCATGGTATTTTCCAAATGAAATAGTTAGTTCTGTCTACAGCATTCACATTTCCAAATATTTTTATATGACATGTTTAGATGTCTGAATTGCAGGAGAATGATTCAGAACTCTGTTTATGAGTTGACTGTATGTTGACTTGAATTATCATAAAAGAAATAACGGAAGAGTTAAACTTTTCAAATAATTCCACTGTGATTTCTAGTCGCATCGACAACAAGTATTATAACTCCCTACCATACTGTTCCTCTACCTTTGTTTACACATTCTGAGCTCAAACTACCATCCCCCGAAACAAGAAAAATAACGAAAATGTGATGAATAATTTAGAAAACAGGGAATATATATGCTCACAATTTCCTACATCCTTACTAAAATGATTATTATAGCATTCAATTCTCCTTCCTATTTCTACCTCACATAGATTTTCCCCTTAATTTTCAGCACTATTCGGAAAAAAAGTTTTCATGCCATCTCTGACTCTAAAAATCTACTGAATCAATTAACCATTGCCAAGCTCTTTTTCTCTCGTTTCTACCTTTTTTTATCAGTGCCATTATAAAAGAGTCATTATCAGGAGTGCAATAAATAAACATATTTAACATACTAATCAGCATAAATCAAGAAACAAATTCTAATTTTTGAGCTCAGAATTAAATTGTGAATGGTATAAGAAATTGACATAATTTCCAAGCATGAGAAATAATTTATCCATTGGGGGGGACACTGTAAATAATTTGATTTTCTCGACAAGCATGTCAATGTCAAGTACTTGAAGTAAAGTAGGACAATACGAGTGTATGCGCTCATATATATGATCATGCGTTCTTTCCAGTGTGTATACATATATGTACATCTCTTTATGTAAGTATGTGTTTTCACATGTTTTTTTCAATTATACAATTCAAAGAATACACAGATGATTTTGCCATTGTAAGGTAATTCATATAGTATATATATATATATTTATACATGCTATATTCATATTTAGAGTCAAAAAACAAACCTACCACAAATATAAATTTTTATTACGCTTAACAGTCAAATGAAGGTTTCGCATAATTGTTCCAAATTAAGGAATACAGATAAACACGGATGTTAAAACATCATCCATACAGTTATTAGGATATCAGACTGCGTTGATTTGTTTCGGTAGTAATTCAGTTAAGTGTATTCTGCAGACTATTTTCTACCATTAGATGATGGTAGTGTCGTGAACACATCAATTAGATTGATTGTAGAGGGGAAAGACTTCAGCATAGAACATTTGGCATACATATAATTACTTACTATTATTAAGCCTGGATCATGGAAATTATTATAGAGGTAATAGTTTATGATTTGAATAGGTAATTAAATATTGAACATACTTTTTTAGCAACTTTTCATCTTCGAAACGGGTACTACAAATGAGAGACATTGCCATGATATTATAATCCTTATTAAGAAAATAATTTTGATAAAAAAAAGAGAACAACACAAAAGAGAACTACTTTTCTAGAACATTAACGTTTAGTAATGTAGTGTGCACTGAGAATTTTCTTAAAGGGAAAGGAATATATCGAATCCAGTTATTTATTTATAAATTTTCAAGAATATATATGGAATGCATCTAGAAGATGGATGATTAAATATAATTCATAACTTTTCATCAGAAATGCCTTGTTACTTAAATAAAAGGCGTATTTTACCTCAATTTCTTTTAAATAATTTAACAAAAATGTAGGCAACTGATGATTAGTCAGCATTTCAATAAAAAGTTTATATATGTATTTACTAATACTTAAAAAATCGAAATTATTAACATTGTATTACTTATCAACAAAATAACCGTAAATTATTAAAATGACGCATTCGTTTTTGAAAGCTTGTAATTTCGAAATTTACTTTAAAGGAAAACCATTTAAATATTAAAAGACTTGCTTCAAAAAAAATTCATACGGACTTTACTATTTTTAGATTTTATTCCCTCTCAGAAACTCGTATCCTTTAAGTAAATGCGGGTTCCCAATCCTGAGATGCCCAGGGATCTTTTCCTTCTCTGCTTTTTGGAGGATATTTTGGGCAGTAATACATTCGAAATAGTTTTAAAACACCGTATGGGCTTTAAATAAAATTTTAAACCATACATTGCGGTATGTACCGTAAGTCCATAATGTATATTTACCATAAATTGCGGATCCACGGAACGGAACACCGGAAGAAATTGCGGAATTGCTGGTGACTGTTAGTGAGGAATTAAATTTACGTAGGAAGGAAGGAGATGGATTAAATTTACGAAGGAAGGAGAGAGAGGGGGAGTGAAGGATAAAATTCTATGTAGGAAGGAGTGAGAGAGTGGGGCACTAAGGGAGGGATTAAATTTTCGTAGGAAGAAGAGAGAGAGGGAGGAATTAAATTCTACGAAGGAAGGAGAGTGAGAGAGTGAAAATTAAATCCTACGTGGATAAGGAGATTATTAATAGATTGTTGTCTAATGTGTAGTTACTGTCAGAAGTTTCTGGATCTATAGAAGGTTTACTAGATTGATGAGTTAAAGAAAAGGTTAACTAGATTAATAAGTTAAAGAAAAGCATATTGGCAAATCCTTTATATGAAAAACACCAAGATAGTATTTGTTCTGGTACTTGATATAAGAATAATTTGAGCTGCTAGAAATAACTTACACTGATGGGAAAAAAATCAAAACACTAGGAAGGAGCTGTGCTAGATAAACGAAATTTGGTAGGCGTGTTTATACATCTGAAAGATGACGTCGATTCAAATTTCGAGCTACGCGCGTTAGTGTGGCGCTAGTTTGCACTAGAAACATGCAAATGAGGTTTGCTTTAAATAAGCTCTGTAAGGTTTGTGATTGTTATTTACAGTTGAGATTTGACGTAGTGGGTTAATGTTAGTCAAGGATGCCTCTGAGAAGACGAAGAAGCCATTATCAACAGCTCACTGAGTTTGAAAGAGGTCGTGTTGTAGGGTCACGAGAAGGTGGTTTTCTTTCCGCGATATTGCTGAAAGACTTGGCAGGAATGTATCCACTGTGCATGAGTATTGGCGGCAGTGGTCAAGGTAAGGTACTGCCTTAAGAAGACCAGGTTCCGGGCATCCACGTGGTACTACTGAGAGGGAAGACCGTCGTATTCGGCGTATGGCTGTGGCTAATCGAACTGCGTCTTCAGCTGAAATTCGAGCTGCAGTTGGCACCACAGTGACACAACGAACTGTTACAAATTGGTTACTTCAAGGACAGCTCCGAGCCAGACGCCCTGTACAGTACATTTCACTGACTCCAAACCACTGCCGTTTGCGTCATGAGTGATGTCAAGCTAGAGCTCATTGGAGGACGGAGTGGAGATCTGTTGTGTTTTCTGATGGTCTCAGTGATAGCTGTTTGTTGGTTAGAAGGAGACCAGGTGAACGCCTGTTAGTGACCTGCCTGCGGCCTAGACACACAGGGCCTACTCCTGGAGTTACGGTTTGGGGAGCAATTATGTATGACAGCAGGAGCACTCTCGTGGTTATCCCACGCACCCTGACTGCAAATTTGTACGTCAGTCTAGTGATACAACCTGCTGTGCTGCCATTCATGAACAGCATTCATGGGGGTGTTTTCCAACAGGATAACGCTCGCCCTCATACCGCTGTTGTAACCCAACATGCTCTACAAAGTGTCGACATGTTGCCTTGGCCTGCTAGAACACCAGATCTTTCTCCAATCGAGCACCTATGAGACATCATTGGACGACAACTCCAGCGTCATCCACAACCAGCATTAACCGTCCCTGCGTTGACCTCCCAAGTGCAACAGGCATGGAACTCCATCCTCCAAACTGATATCCGACACTTGTACGACACAATGCATGCACGTTTGCATGCTTGCATTCAAAATTCTGGCGGTTACACCGGTTACTAATGTATCAGCATTTCACATTTGAAATGGCTCTACCTGTGATCTTGAAACTTTAATCAATTAAATATGTTACCTAGACAAATGTATTCGTAAAATTTCATTAATGTACAATAATTTTTTCTTGGTGTTGGGATTTTTTTCCCATCAGTGTAGATAAAGCTTAGAGTGAGATCAGTGACCATTGAGCTGCATCAAAAGTAGTTGGATGAAAATTTTTGTCTTAAAGTTGATTGTCTGTCACAAATAGGTGGAAGAAGCGTTGATTAAGACAATAAGGCACAGAGTCTTCTGTGAGTGAGCAGACAATTATGTCACCGGATTGATTTTATATTAGTACAAAAAGGCATTAGAAAAAAAGAAATTGCATTAAATGTGGCAGAATTTGCTGAACTGTTATTGGTACAGATCGATTTATTTCGTGTTTGTGAATTAGTAATAAAGGGGAAATAAATTTGGAATAACGGGAAATAAATTTGGGAAATAAATTTGGAAAAACGGACATATTCCTCCCTCCAATAAAAAGGTCACAAGGGCCCATGAGGATTGGCAATGCGTTATTTTACCATGTATGATTAAAAAGAACTTATAATCTGTTCTCAGATTTGGTGTGAGTATCGTGAGCAAAGCAGTGTTGAACGTTATTTGTGGTGAAAACTTTTTAGGAAAATTGGTCTTACGTTTGACAGGTATACAGACATTTATTCGAGAATTTAGCCTGCAGAGAGCATAAGTTGGATAACTAAAAATAATGTTATAAGGACTGATTAGAGAGTTAAATTGTTAAGAGCATCTGGAATTTAAAAGTGAGATAAGTTAGGTAAGGGATAAGTTTCCGGGATGCAAGATAAAGGGAAGTTCTTGATCTTCACCTGATGCTTGTGGCTGGGGGCCTACTGCTTCGAACAAGAGAGCAGCTAGTAGAGGATGGTGAATACGACCATACGATTGCTTCGATTTTGTGGGTCTATGGAGAAGGAGGGGGGAGGCGCGACCTTTCCAAAGATGTTGTTATTGTCATGGAAAATTACCGCAGGCGGAGTTAGTAAATGGATGTAACAGCAGTCTCACTAAACCTGTTAATACGGCTGTGTTTTATAGAAACGAGATGGCTGGGCGTAATGTGTTTTAGACAAAATAATAAAAAAAAATTCGAAACCTTTATTTTAAATTTATAGAGAAAATACGAAATGCAATCGCATAAATAGAATGGAAAACTTGACTAAATTTTTTGCCGAACGATGTTTTTATTGTTTATTTTATTATAAATGGAAATATATGTCAAATATTATCTGAGGTACTTTGTAACGATTACTAATTCAGGTAAATTTGTTTACATTTCTAAATTTGAAGAAAATATGGTCAGGCGCTAAAAAATTACAAAACATATATTAAAAATGTATGTACTATCAGAAAATTTGTTCAAGTAAAGTCAGTCAACTACTATGGAAACTTCGTTGAACTGTTGAAAATGCACTGAAACCAAGACTCTGACGATGCAAAATGATTTAGATCGTCTGAATCCTGGAGCACTCTTTGACCAGAATATGATGTCATTCTGGTCAAAAAACACACAGATAATAATAGCTATTAATTCTGACCATGTGCGAGATCTAGACCTTAAACATTCACTTAAATATAGAAATATTTTGGCATTAAATGTTTAATTTTTAATTATATTATTTCAAATAATTCATAGTATCTGTAAGATTAATATAGAGAATAATAAAATAATTTTTAAAAGATAATAATTGGTATGAACATTTGTCAAGTTCGAGACTCGAACTAAAGACCATCAAAACCCTACCAATGTATCCTTGGTAGATACTTTCCAGAAATCTAAAGATTAAAATAAAAATAAAACCATAAAGCTTAAATAAACCTTGCATAAAATCAAGTAAAGCCTAAGACTTGATGCAGTAAGACTTACAGCAAAGTTTTAAAAAAAGGCTTTCAAAAAAGGTTAAATTTAAAAGTGGCATTTAGATAGAAAAGTAGAATAACAGTAGAATTTGAAAACTCTTCTGTCAAACATGAAGGTAGAGGCTTAATGGTTTGGAAATTTTTTACTGTTCCTGATGTGGGAAAGATTGTTTTCATTGAAAACAGTATGGTTCTGTATAAGTATATAGATATTCTGAAAGAATATTTTAAAATATTTATCCAAAACATAATTGGAAAAAACATTCAAGGTGTCTCAAGGTAGTGATTCTAAACATGTAGTTCTACATGTTCGTTTAGGGCTTCTGTACAACTATCCCAAAGTTAACAAGATTCAACCACATTATCCAGATTTAAGTTCAATTGAAAATATATCACATGATCTGGCGCACTCTGATGTTTCAAAGCCTCTTTATTAAAATCACTTTGACAAATGCGACTCTATAACAGATATTTCAAATTTTCTTAGCATGGGACGTTTATCAACTTAAATATAAAAGCGAATTAAATTTTGTATTAAATAATTGCTCATTTAAGATTTTAAACCTGTTTCTAACGAATTCGGAATTAGCTTTAGTGTGGTCAGTTTTGTATTTGGTATACGATGGAGTAAAAAGAAGGAAATACAAAGTGAACATTTCTTAAATAATTAAATGCTATTTTGAATCTTTTTTCAAATTAAATCTTAAAATATTTTTTAGATAACGTAAAAGCTATAAAAATATTAATTTTGAAAGCTTTTACAATACATTTAAAACGTTTGCCAATTTAACGAAGGGAGCTTTTCAGATGTAACTCTTCAAAATCCTTAAGTCTTACTTATTTATCAACTGGGGGACATTTTTATGGTCCGTTTTAATCTCAAATGACAGGTATAAAAAGTCATTAATTTGATTTAAAAATCATTTTCTCAGCACTTAAAAATGATCTCGGTTTGATTTTAATTTAGAACTTTTACTGATAAAAATTCTTGGAATTTTATAAGTTAATTAAATTTTAATTCCTATGAAACAAAAACAAGGTAAATTTATATTTATTACCCCGAAACTGTTTTATTCCGAAAAAAGAGATTAATTTTTCTTTTATTGCTTGAATTTCCATGACAAAAGTTCATTTCCTATATTCACTGTAACTTTAAATTATAATTTTTAAAAAAGACAATAATAGTCTTTATTTTCAATTCGCTGGTATTAAGTCTAGAAATTCAGTACTAATGTGAAAGAAATAGGTGATATTTTCAAAAATATATGAAACTATATCATGTAATTATTATAAACCAGAAAGAAAAGCATAAAAGGCAAATATTTTTTCTTTATACGACATAATCTTTATCAAACCATTTAATTTAAGTATTTTTTAACGTAGTAAGAGAATTTTAGAATAATTGAAACTAACAAAAAAGTGAATTACAAAGAACCAAAGAAAATTTACTTTAAGCACCCAAGATATCTTTCTAAAATCCGAAAACAGGGTAAGAAACAAATATGTTGTTCTTGTTGAAGCTAAAATACCAATAAAAAGTTTGGATTAAGCGAAACAAAAAATCGCTGAATAAAATTAAAAAGAATTTTTTCCTTTCTTTTTTTTAAAATCTATTTTAAGACCTTGTCCATTGTTTCAGAATGAAAATTAATTTTTCAATTAGAATAACAATATACAAGAAGATTTTTTCTTGAATTTTACAAGTTAAAGTAAGTTAAAATTCCAAACAAAAAGAAAGCGATTTGTCGTTTGATAACTGTTCACTGAAAAACAATCTAATGTTTTTTAAATCCATTATTAAAAATAGATCTAAACATGAATCCCCATAATTTCTGTTTTAATCGACTAAAGGTATTTAAATTAGTCTCAGAAAAACTAAGTCCTTCTTTAAGTCTATGATATTTTTAAAAGAATAGGATTCCATAATAAGATTTTTTTCTGCCAATTCAAAACATCTTAATTTTATAGAGGAGGGTTAATTTTGTCAATATAAGCTTCAAAAAAAGTTTATTAAGTGATTGAATTCACGAAAATTACTAATTGAGAATTAAATTGTGTAATTATATTAAACTTCTAGAACTATTAAATTGTTATACTACTGAAATAAAGTCATTATTACAATAGTACAACAATGAGATATTCCCAATTAATAAAATTTAGTCTTATAACATAATAAATTTCTAAATTTCAATGCTTATAGCAAGAACTTCTATACACAGTAACTAATGTCACGCAGTGAATCCTTTCTGTAACTTTTTCATAAACGAAGAAACAAAAATAATGCATTATGATCGTCAAAACATTCGAAATCAACATATTTATCACCACATTTCAGATTTTCCTGAGTTCGATAAACATCATTATGTATTATGTCTGTCTTTGAGTAAGATAATACAAAAATGCTTTGAGTTAAAAGGATAAAATTTAATGTGTGGCCAAATTTGCTGGTTTTTTTAAATCAAATTTTGAACAAAAATTCATTTACGGTCTTTCTGTCTGTTGGAATATAACTGAACTCTATAACTACAAAATGCAAAGAGCTAGATAGATAAAATATGGTGTATGTATTTAGCATCTGATATGTAGATACTTTTCAAATTTTAAACCAAATATGGTAAAGGATTAATCCTCTATCAGTATGGAATTTTTCATGGATGTAAGTGAAATAAATCCTTTATGCAACGAGTTAATTCAATGAAATTCGGTATGTAGTGACTACAACTGGTTTTACATGGTTGGAAAAAAAAGTATCAAAATTTGCTCTATAGAAAACTCTCTGCATTTCGGAACCATTCCTTGAAAATGCTAGGCGAAGCATTTGCTACTTTACCCAAGAGTTACACTTTTATACATGGAGAGAGGTATAACAGTTTAATTAAAGTGTACACAAGACGGTTTGTGGGAGATGAAAAAACTTTTTTATTAAAAAACATAAGATAACTTTTTAATTAGGTCACTTCAATTGTTTTAATTTTGCCTGTCCGTACGTCTGTCTGTCTTTGAACAGGATAAATATGCCCGTTTCGAACCAACCGGATGGAGTTTTTTTTTAAATCAGATTTCTAATAAAATCTATTCAGAAAATATGTGTCCATCTGGTTATCCAAAAATAAGTTAACATGATAACTGAATCACTGAAATAACTAAATGAATAAATTAAAATTTGATTCATAGATTCAGCCTTTAAAATACAAATAGGTATACAATTTGGTACCAAATTCCCCGATAGGTGACTGTCTGTAGATCAGCACTTTTGCATACGTGAAAACGTAAAATTACATCTGTAAGCGATCTTGGGACTTCATATGCTGTTATACACTGATGTAAAAAAAAATTCCAACACCAAGAAAAACTTATTGTACAGTAATGAAATTTTAGGAATACATTTGTCTAGGTAACATATTTAATTGATGCTGGGATTTTTTTTTCCATCAGTGTAAGTCAAATTCAGAATTTTGGGTTCTTGATTTCACTATGTCATTAAAAATTCACAAGAAATATATATTCAAATTTCTTATATTTGCGTATTGACTGCATACCAGAAATTACACGTATAAGAACCTTTTGATTATTTTTCAAACTTCCAAAAAGCAAATAAAATTCAAAATAAGGGATCAAAGAGCATGAGAAATCCTAAAGAAGAATCCAAATTTTTACCAATAGCTATTACATAATATACAAAAAAGGACATAAAAATTATAGGGGACTCTAACGCTGGTCTAGAAATAGGATATATATTTTCTTCTATGGACGAAGAACTTTTTCTGTACTAGATAAATACACTGTTTCTTAAAATTCCATTCTAATTTTCCAATAGTTTTCGCAATGTGAATCCTTTCAGGTTCCAAAATTTCCATAGTATAACCTGCGTTTTGATAAATATTCATTATAAAATCTCCATATCATAAGCTCAAGGCATTATGAAAGGAGACTTTATTATTGTAAACTTGTTCAAGACAAATACCGTACTTTGTTAATTGCGAAAAACATGTGGTGCATATATATCACAGATCTTCACGCCCTCTTGTGGCCATAACTAGGAGTAATTTTTTCTGGATGTTTATTTTTTAATTTTCATCTTTTTATTAAATAATGAACAACATTTCACGCTTACAATAAATGATTGTTAATAACATTATTTATGTTTTATCCTGTGAAATAAAATAATCGCATTGAGTGAAATGGAAAAATAATAGCTTTTTATTTTAATAGTATATAGGGTAATTAAGAATTAATCAATTATAAACCGCTATAGCTATTTAATTAAAAAGAACTTATTGATAAAATTACCATACAATGTAGAAGAGCTTCAAAGTTTTGTAAACATACATCACCGTGGGACCAATGGAAGTCACATGGAACTTTTGGTCACAACATCCAGGTGGTAGTACATTTCACACCATACTTTCTGAATACTTCCAAATGGTTTAATTTTATTTAATGTAATTACTATTTAAAAACAAAGGTAATCCATGAATATTTTATTTTAATTCCTATTGAAAAATTTCATATCATTTAAAATTTGCTTGAATTATACTTTTTTGTGCTACATTTTTTATCCAAATTAATCTTGATTCTTTTTATGTCTAGACGTATAAAGTATATTTAAGCTTGTTTATCAAGGATACCAAAATTAATTTTTACTAAAGCGCCGTTAATAAAAAAAATCTTATTAATGATTTACTATAGCGTAAGTAAATAATGGTTTCATATGAAAGTTTTAAATTGGGATTTATCTTTAGCTATAATTTCAATTGTTTTAGAGCTTTTTTTTAAAAAAATAAAAGCTTATTATTTTAATTATTTCATACAGGAATACTAATGAGCATTTTTTTATGTTTTCTTTTTCATCGTCTTTTTTATAAAAGAGAGAATTTTAATTAACCTTCCAAATTAAGCAAAAAAACATTTTTAAAAAATCCCCGTTTTTCAATCTCTTCATCTAATCGCAATTTTTTTCATAGAATGAAAAACAATGAAAGTAGCTTTCTTGGAAATTAAAAGCACTCGTCGAGTAGCTTCACTTAAAACAAATATTTCTAGATTTCATGATATAAAAAATGACTATTGCATTTAAGATTACAACTGTTTTAAATTAAAATATTTTAAATAAAAAATATTTTATAGCCTTTTTCTTTTTCTTACATCAGATACATTATTTTAAACGTTATTGTGAGTCTTTTTACAAATTATGACTTCCCATTTATTAATTTTGATTCTGTAGTTTTTTTCCTTCAGAAATACATTTTTTCCAATGAATTTTCTCTTTTTTTCCATTAAAAATTCAGTTTTTTATCATTTTTTGTAAATAATTTTTGAAAACAATGCAAACTTACTTTAACTTGGTTTGCAGTTTTTTCAATATTTTTATTTATTATTCCAAAAAAGTTCTTCAGATTATATAAAGTTAAAATTTGTGGAACAAATTTAAAATTTTTTTAAAAAAATTTATACTATAATATAATTAATATTATTATACTTATTTATATTATTTTTTAATTACAATGGTTCTATTGTTGAAAATTATTAATAAAAAAGATTAAAATGTATGCGGCATTGTATAATTTTATTCATTGATAGTAATTTCGTGAACATAATATCTGAATCTTTTAAAAAGGAATTGGTTTCATAAATGTAACACAGTGATGGTACATGCACCAAATTGGCGAGTGATGTATACATTGAAATCTTTTTCCTCATTTGTACTAAGTTTTACAGAGACTGCTTCAGTTGCAGCAGGTATGAGATATACACAGTCCCACGCATTACATGTTTATTAAGGGAAGAGTTAACATTGAATCTTCAGAACAAATGCACTAGCAGTTTATGATAAAACACGCTTTTTTTGTATATCTTCAGCTGTATATTTTAGTTTTGCTTTTTATAACATACAATTTGTTATAATACAATTATATATATCTTTCAGGAATTTTTATTTTATTTTATTTTTTGTTGAAGATTTTTATTTTGTTCAAATTTTTGTAGTAAAACCTGTTGTAATAAATTATTACAAATATTATTTTATATGTTTTTCTACGGAATCTCCTAGTTTACGTTTAAAATAAAATTAATATAATTATGTATGTGAAAATATGATACTTGTATCATTCATGAAATTGCAAAAAGACATATTTCCCTGATATTTTACAGAAATTATACCTAGTGCTCATATTAATTTGAAATTAAAAACTTTGTGGTAAAAACCACTACAAGAATTATTCATACGTATTATAGGACATTCTTATGAATAAAATCATTATTGATAGTATTTACAAAATGTGCATTTTAATTTGGCTCAATTTTGTAACATAGAGCATACGACAGTTTTATATACTCTGGAATGTCTCTAAATCTATAAATTACGCCTATGTCCCATCCAAATGTGCTATATAAAATTGAATTCTAATCTGTCGAATGAATTATTCATAATAAAATAATTACTTGAAAATATATCAATAGATTTTTTTTCTTGAGATGACCCGTTAAACCATCTTTTTATCAAATAATTTTGTAGTGGGTTCCTAATTGCACAACTGCATTCTTGTAGTTTTATAGGCGCAAGAGCCATGGTTTGGCTAAATTGCGAAACAACTGCATCCAATTCAAACTAATTGATGCAGATAAATTTGCCACCATCCTTTTGAATTTCTCTGTATCTTTTAAAGACTTCATAAAAGATTCAAGAAAACCTTTCTTAATTCAGAATAACAAACAAAGAGGAAAACAAGCTTCTTTTCATTGAATATCCGATTGATTAATTTATATAATAAAATTGAATACAGTTATTACCCGTTTGAGAATCGGCCTTATCATAATCACGCCTCAGCATTTGTTATTGGGGACTCCCCCCCCCCCATCCCAATGTTCAATATGATTAGACCTAGCATCAGTTCTCCACATTTTTATAAAATGCCCACTTATTAATTCTCAAAGCAATTGCTGCTTTCGTTTCTTTAGCATTGTTTACAAAGACATCATTCATAATATGTTTCAGTCTCAACGTTTTACCTTTAAAAAAAATTTTTTTTTATTTGATCTTAATTTTATTATTTATATTTTAGAATCTCTGTTGTTAAGTAGATTAGTAAATCGATTATTTGTAATTTGCATTTTTAATTAAACTTTAAAGATTCGATCATGTTCTTTTTTACAGCTCTTATGTTTGTATGCATCTTATGTCTGGCGTGGCATAGTCATAAAAATATCTTTGAACCATTAAAATCTTAATACAGCCAACTAATATTTTTAATACATAAGAAAAAAATTTGCCAGAACTGTTAATAAACACCGTGGTATTGATGTGTGTAATTTTGTAATCAAAATAGCCACGTATTACACATCTAAATTTGAAATTAAAACTTTCACCGTACCATAATTATTTATAAATGCTGCAAAGTACATAACATCTATAAAAGATTCTCAAAACTAAACCAAATCTCAGAATCTGTGCAACGTAAATTTCAATTTAAAACTAAGATTTGAAAGAAAGTCTGACCAGCAATAGCATTTACAAGCTCTCATTCCCTTGGAACAAGACCAATATATTTGTTCTACGGGAACACATATTCCAAGCACTCTGTAAACCTGGCACATAAGACTTGCTAATCAATCATATTAGTATTTACCACACATACTTAATGCACTGAACAAACACAAAATTCCCTGGAGAAAATTCCTTTTTTTTACCCCGACCACATTTTTCCCGATACATATCCGTTTCTGGGAGCACAATCGATTCATCGCTACACCAATTATGACTACCTCATCGATAAAGAAACATCTCCTGTGGGCCCGATACCACAAAAAAAATGTGGGTCTCCCGTGTCCTGGAGATGATGAGATTTCCCTCTCTGTATATTTCATGAGTCCTATCCCATGAATAACCAAAACAAGCAGATGAAGCAACAGAAATTTGGTTTGTCGTTAGCCCTTGGGGGAGTTGTGCTAAGCACGGAGAATTCTGGACAAATGCCTTTCATCTGTGCTTGATCTCAAGAATCCGTGGGAAGATGTTACTGGGCACGGTGGAGAAAGAAATCCCGAGTTGTTACAAGTTATCTGGAGTTAGCAGATGAATTATTCGTTTTTGTTTATTACAATCAGTTAAAAAATTTATTATGAGAGAAATAATTATTGTATACAGCAAGAAAAAGCTCTTATTAGAATGTTGAGGCATCTGAAAGAGATGCATTTGAAAAGAAATTATTATTCGTGAGTGATTATACTTAATGAATGCTTATGGATGACATACTGAATGATTATACAGGCCTGCATGGGTCATGTTTTTTAACTTTTGATTATTGATTCCTATGTAGTTTTTCACGCTGAATATGAGTATGACATTAGTTTTTTTCCATGTCTGGAGTTTTTGCAAAACACAATTTTCGAAATTTGTAATATGTTGCAAAACATCAAAGACATGAAACAAATTGACTGATTTAGAATGGTTTTTTATTATAAAATGTATTTAATTTAATTAAACTTATGTCTTATACTTTACAGCGTCTTAGCCAAGCACATCAAGAGTCCGTTGAGGAGAGGGGAGACAAAAATTTAATGAAAACTACCACATAATTAGCCTAAATGTAACAAATTAATTTTGGTACAAGAAATTTGATATTGATACAATTAATTTTACGTACTTAACTTTAAATTTAATTCAATTTAATTTCAACCAGTCTTAATGATGATGTATGAAAAAAAGTCACCTTTTATTTGTTTCGTTGTCTCTTTTGACCAGTCATGCTGTTGGCGGCCTTTTCTTCCATGAGATCTTGTTGGTTCATCGCAGTTCAGCATCCAGCAATAGTCTGCCATCATTGAAGTATTCCATCTACTATTTTTTGGATATCCTGATGGAATCTCTCACCCATCTCTTCACTAACCACACCCAGATTCTCACGAAAGTAATCCAAATGTGAATTTAGAAAATGAATCTTCAAACTCATGGAACTGCCTAAATTTTGATACTTCAGGAAAATGGAAAATTGTTATCAAGGAAGATTAATTTTAAATCTGTCAATATGTTTCATATTTTTGATGTTTTGCAACATATTACAAATTTCGAAAATTGCGTTTTGCAAAAACTCCTGACGTGATGGAAAAAAGCTAATGTTATATTCAGATTCAGCGTGAAAAAATACCTAAGAATCAACAATCAAAAGTTAAAAAACATGGCATAACCCTAAAATTGCAGGTTTATGCTATGGATGTTGAAGTATTTTGCAGCTTCTAACAGCCGAAAAAAGAGGAATTAATTACAAAAGTACACGGCTATGTGTGTCGTCCATTTCTTTTTCAAAAAAGGAAAAACAGGTGTAGGGTTCTTTAAAAGGATGCAGTAATGGAATAGAGAATCTCTCAATAATTTTATGTATTTCAGGATGACGTTAATACTATGAATTACTCCTATATTCCTCCCAGTTTGATAATTAAAATTGAATCATTATCAATCTGTTGAACAGCAGGTTATTTATAACAAAATAATTATTTCCAAATGTATCTATATATTATTTTTCTGAAATGATTTATTAAAATTATCTTATCTCAATTTATTTTAAATTATTCGCAATTGCACATTTTGCATCCAGTTTAAATCTAGTAAATATATAAGAAAATTTACTAACTGAATTAATCTTATTAAGTTATTTTTTTTGTTCGTAAGGATATACAGCTATTCGAAAATACCAACGAAGAACCGAAAAAATTAGACTTTGTGAAAGCAATTTGAATTTGTTTTCCTTCGCAAAGGAAATAAGCTCAAAAACACTTTCTGAACTCGACGCGTGTTAACAAAGTATAGAAAAAGTGAAGCTTGCCATATTAAGTATTTAAAGCTCAGCCTGGGTTTGACAGACTAGAAAATAATTATTTTTAGAACACGAGTAAGTTCAAATTATTTGAAAAATATTAAATGAAAAAAGGAAGCATGCATAAGCATTCATATCAATCAATGATTAACAAATTACTGGGAAAGGTGCCTACCAAATAGAGATTACGACATCATACACTAGACCAAAAGGGATTTATGATTTTCCAATTACAAGCTGAAAAATAAATCTCAACATTTCTTCTCCTGTGCATCAATATTAAAAATAATCATGACACTTTATACAGTTTACATATAGACAAGCATTTTATCGAAAAAAAGTTAATAAGGTAAGCTTTTTTCATATTTTGCATACATATGATTGATAATTATTTGACAATACAATTATCAATTAAAACCTTTTTGCGCATTTCAATATCATTTCTAAATGATTCAGTTTTCTACATCATTTTTATTTTTATGTGAGCACATGTTTTGGTTAGGGATTTTTGAATAACTGAAGACAAAGAATAATTTAAACCCGAAATTGTGTATAGGCAATAAATAAAGCAAAAATGGCAATTTATCTTCATTTTTTAATCGCAATTATTTTTTACCTGCTTTTAATAGAATTGCATTATTATTACGTACGCTTCTTTGACAGTAAATGGGTTTTTAAAGGGTTGGACTATGACATCATAGTTATTGTTATTTTCAGAGAATGTGCTGTTTTTTTTTTTTTTTTTTTTTTTTGAAATTAAATAATTTAAGTTTTATAATATGTTCATAAAACTTCACTAGAGTTTAATAATAGGTTTCATACAATGTATTTTCTTTTTCAACCAGTAAGGAAATATTACACCATTCATTCTTAAGTAGAAAACACTTTAGGATTTGACTTCTGTTTTAAGATTAAACCATTATGAAATTCTTTTATGATCTCAGAAATTAGAAAATAGTAGTTTGTGTTTACTAAAATATTGTTTTAATCAAATTTCTATATAAATTAATATGTTAAAAAATTTGTTGGTAAATAGTTTATGACTTGAAAATTACATTGCGATGGAAATGCTCATTATTCAGCTTTCAAAAATAGTATTCCTTTTTGTGAAAACATGATGTTCTTTTGGTTAAGAAGCTTTGAACTTCGAAATTGCGTAGGAAATGAATAAAGCATAAATGGCTATTTTCATTTTCAATTTTTTCTTGGAAGAAAAAAACGTTTTGGTGCTCTCATAAATCTCGAAAGAAAAAAAAAAGAAAGTCACGTTTTTTAAAACAAAGTTGATGCAGGTTTCATTACGTCATAAATTTCAAACCGGTTTAAATCGGATTTTAGCTTTTTAAGTTTTTCATGGCTGGCAAAGAATTCAGAGCTCGCGTAGAAAAAAAAAATCATATTTTTTTTTAAGTTGACGCATGCGCATTAATGTAATTACGTGATCAAAAAACAAGTTTCACATAATAACTTGAAATTTGTGATAGCAGATTTTTTTTAATTATACTTTTATTAGCATATTGATTAGCCTTTATATACTAAAACTAGCAATACGAGAAACTTCGTTAATAAAATATTTTCATAAAACAAGATATTATATATAATTAAATTTTTGTAAGGAAAGACGCGAAGAAATATTTAATTTTTTAAGAATTTAAATTATTAAAGAATTTATTAATTGTCATTTAGAAACTTAGCAACTGCTTGCCTGATCAGATTGATTATATTTTTGCTTGTGTGGCAAATCTAAGATAACACTATTTCTTTCAGTTCGATAGTATGAAAGAATCAGTTTAAATCGAGTAGTTTTGATTATTAATTAACAAAGAAATGAAGAAGTTAAACATTCGTAAGAAAATTCCGTCGAAATGAACGAAATAAAAGTATAAAGCGTCTTTCTGATACAGCGGTGTTTTCGACCTAGAGGTGTTCACTCTGAAGAATAGATAACTTTCTATAATGTTTTACCATTATTGTCTAAATATAATTTTTGAAAAATGATATGATGCTTTTTTTAAATACATAGAATAATGCGGAGGTGAGGATTATCTAATTTAAGAAATGAGAAACTAAGATGAGCAATTCGAATATTTTAAATCATTTTAAAATACTTTTCATAATGAATATATTTTTAAATTATTATTGTAATCAGAAATATATATGGCGAGCTAGCGAAACAAGATGGTATCCAACAGAATCAATCATAACGTGATCCTTGAGAATTGCTTCAAGCATGGGTTAATACCCTAACTACTACTGTATTATCCCTAAACAATAAATATAGATACTATCCTCGTGATAAATAGGATTTAATATTCAATTTCGAAAAAGAGGTGAAGTAATTATCTATTTATAAAATCTACCGGAACAGATTTCATTTGAAATGTTATAACAGACGGCTAATTGTTATGCATATTGAAGCATTTTTCAATTCCTACTATTAGTTCACCCTCTCCTTATGTATATTAACATACCTTGCTTAAATTTTCAATCGGCAATAAAATACTTTTTATTCATCCACTCAAGTTCAAATACATCTTTTTAAACTTGTAGTGGATGACTCTTGATGTTAATACAATTTTTAAATATTAATTCATTAGTTTAATTTAATTCATTTTTAATACTTTAAATAAAGTTTTAGCAGTTTGTAAAGAAAATTGAAATTAACAGGTAATAATTCAGTCGGAAAAATGCAAGAATTTCAGTTTTTTTCGCATGAAGGTAAAGAATGTGAGTTCAATTCTTGCAAAAGTCAATTTTTTATACTTAATAATTTTATAATTATTTGATAAATGTAGCTAAAATAAAAAAAAAAATTCTGACTTAAATAGAAATTGAACTTTTAAAATGTATGTATTGCTTGTTTAATAGCATTATTTTTGGTCCAAGTCACAATTACGTTGATAAAAATACTCTTATTACTAAAAATTAGCAGCCAGTTCAGATTTAAACATTCGAATTCATTTTGCAGATTGACGTCAGTCTTCAAGTGTTTCAGATCAATAAAGTGCTGACTTATAAGCAAATCACAATCTTCTTAACCTCTTTCCATTTAGAGATAATGTAATGGAGAGAAATACTACAAATGGAATGGCACTGAAGAGAGAAATGGAGAGATAAAGAGAAATTTATGGAGATTACTTAAAATTGTGAAATTACTCTCTAGAAACTGTCTTGAGATAATATGTTTGTACATGGGTCCACTCTCTGACGTTTATATTATTATAACCTCAAGTTGGCTTATACTTGTTTTAAATCTTAGTTAATAAATTCCGTTTTCAACTCCATGACACAAAAATGTAAATTTTATTGAAACATGAGAACAAATATCAGTCTTAACGATAATATACCCGAGATAGATTGTCAAAAGTTACATGCGCATTTATCAATATTTCAATGTAATACGAAATAATAAAAACATGTTGAAACTGACTATCAAATAATTTCTGCTTTTTATATTCGAACGAACAGCATTTCCCTATGTAAGAAAACATCAGAAACTTGATCAATCAAATATAAATATTTTAATAATTATTTACAACTAAACTGAACTTTAATAATATTACATCTACATGTAGTCAAAAGTAAATATTATACTTTCAAACTTTTTTCTTTTTTTCTTTATTATTTTAATTCTAATAATTGATATGTTGCATTTTTAAAATGTTGTGCTGTAATTTATTTTTTAATTTCATTTATGACATACTAGTTACGATGAAAATAAAAAAGAGACAAAATAATGATCAAAATAAATAATCTTTGAAAAATAAACAAAGAATGTCTTCAGGACAATCTACTGTCTATTTCTGGCAAAATAAATTGTCCTTTCCATTTGAAATTCCTAGATGGAACATATGATGGATAGATAGATGCGTGGCTGGAATTCATTTTAAACCTCGACAGATGAAAAGGCAAACAAAAAATTTCTTTTTCAAAAATAGGATACTCGTAATCCATTAATCATCCGCAATTTTTCTAGTGTTGTCCTCAGAGCACATATAATAGCTCTTGATATTAGGCCTAAAAATGACATATGTGGGACGAAATATTACTGAGAGTCACTGAAAAAATAACTTCCTATTTTATTTATAAATATTACACAGCATTTATAAAAAAAATCAGAGAAAATTATTTATTTCTCCTAAATGTATTTTTGATTGATGAATATGCGCAGGGTTATAAAAATATATTCCAGGTTCATAGATTCCTCACAAAGAGAATTTGCACTTAGATTTTAGTATTGAAATTTTTTCAAAGCAATAAATAAAAGAGATTATAATTTTTTTTTATTAATTTGATATTTGTTTTGATATAAACTACTTAACTACACACTATTAGAATTAAATTGCGAAGATCTTCCAAAAATTAAAAGTGAAAAAAAAAACCTCGTAATTGATCGAATAAAAACAACATTCTTATTTAGAAATGTCAGCTGTAAATATGAAATTTTAAAAATTTGTATTTTTTTATAACAACTTCGATATCGACTTTAGTTAGTAGGTAAATGTAGTCATTACATTCAGGATTGATGTATTAAATTGGTTTGTAATCTGTACATTATAAAAAAAAATCAAAATGGATCTTAATGAATTAACTTTTAAGTATAAATAAAAGATATATTAAAAACTAGTTTTAAAGACGAAATTTTATATGATAAAAAGCGATGTCTAATTTATTTCAATTATTTTTTTATTTATTAGATTTGGTTTTATATTATTACATTATAATGAATAATATATAATCTTGTAATTAATATTGGCAAATTGCAAGACTTTTTCTAATTAAACTAACAATGGCTCTTCTCAGAAAAAAAAAGAATAATAGTCCAACTTGTGTTAATTATTTTCTGAAAATATTCCTGGCATGTCACGATCTTGAAGTGCAGTATGGACGAATGATATCTTTCGACTAAATATTCATGAGTACATAGGGGGGAAAATTCAGAACTCGAACACATAGAGAATCGATTACGTAATTCCTTTTGTACGAGCATGCGCATGAAAAAATAATGTAGTTATGAACAATTACTTTGACTTCATACAAATTTTTTCAGAACCTTTTTCTTTAATTTTCAGACACTATTTTGTAACATAATTATTATATGTTGTTCAAATATTTCTTAGTAATATATTTACAAAAAATTATTAATAGCATGCAATTCAGTATATGATTATTTTCAGCTGATAGTAAAGGCATTCGCAATATCAGACGCAAAATTTTCAGAAGCCTAATTATGGCTATCTCAAAAAATAATCAGTGCGGCACTAATGAAAACAGCTTAATAACATGCAAATCATTTTTTAATTAAAATGAAACACGAAAATCTCATTTCTGTTATCATATCAATGGTTCAAAAGAACAAAAATTCTTTTAAAGCAGTATTTAAGTTCATCTTTCTAAAAATTATTAACATTTAAATATCAAGCTTAATTATGAATAATACCTTCTTTAAGGAATCTCACCTTTTCGGGACTTTATCTCAATAGTTTTATAAATTGCGAAATGTTTGAAATTAAAAACTTGTTATAACATGAAAAATAAAATGGTAAAAATTATTCTTAGGTAGATGTTAAATTATTACGAATTTTAGAATATATGTTATCAAATACGTTCTAAAATGCATAATAATTTTCAAATGTGTAAATTCATTTGAAGTTACAGCATACAACAAAAATTGATTTCATAGTTTGGAAAATTATTCGTGTCTGTCAATAAATGCGTTTTATTACAAAAATAAAAGTCATTTATAATGCTTTTATTCGTTTTTGTATCTCTAGAGAAAAAATAATTCACAACAATTCAAAAGCTGGATATGTTAATAAAATATTTTGTATATAATTTTAATAAAATATATTGTAACATTTCACCACATAAATAGAAATCATTTACAATACTTCCATGGACTACATTCAAAGAAACATAATTCGATGCAATTATAAATGTGTAAACTTTTAATATAATATATTGCATAGCATAAATATGGCCATTAGTATGTTTAGCAGAAAACTATAACTGCACCAAACTGCTCCCTATTGTCTTAAACCCTCCGTTCATAAAATATATGTTTAATAAATTCATTAAGTAAAGGTTTCGTTTGCTTAGTAAAATGTTTCTATTTAGAACTAGGACTCGATTTCGATTCAGCAAAAGTAATCCGATTTCTGGTATGGTGTAGAAGTTTGGCATGAAATGGTAGCTCAAAGGTAGTTATTGTGATTTATCCATACCTTCTTCTTCTTGCATACAACCGACCACCCCGCTACCACTGAACGTAGCAGAATCGACAGGATTTGTTGTGACCGACTGCTGAATAAGTATTGTCCAACCTTACATTGACCAAACAATCAAACTAACATTCCTTTCGGGGAAGTAAATATCTGTCTTTCACCCCATCTGCACACACTCAAACAATTGGAATGAAACTCTCAATCTTTAACATCATATCCTTCAGGGTTTTGAGATGACCTGGTACCATCAGTACTGTACTTAAATCATCATTGACAATCATCAGGTCCTTCCTTAACTCTAAGATCTCCGTACACTCCATTAAATAGTGGTAAACCGTACCATTTCTCCACAAATGTATTTATTTTCCTGCGTTCTTCCAAATCTTTGAAAATATGCAGGAAATTTCCCATGTCCAGATATTATTTGGATTTTAAGAGGATGGTATCTTCTTATTTTAATTTCCTGATTAGGAATAAAATCGAAAGTGACTCTTCCTTTTTTGGACATATACCATCTGTCAAACCATTGTAGTTTTATTTCATCACTCATGATTTATCCAAACAGTACTGGCGCCATTAAATGGGTAAAAATGAAATGTACTAAATTACAAATGATATCTGCAAAAATAAAAATTAAAATACAGAGTTATTAAGAGTAATAATAAGTGTAGAGTTATTAAGAGTAATAATAAGTGTTAAAATAAATACTTTATATATGATAAATTTTATTCATAGCAGTTGGCAGCATTATAGCTGTTACATAAATTGAAGTTTAAGCTATTTGCAGTTGATGAATATATTTACTTTTATGTATACGTAATGTAGGAAAAATATAGTAATAGCCCAAAAAAGTCGAATTCGAGATTTTCTTGATTTCCATGTTTTAGACCTCCCCGAATTCGAAATACACATTTTTGTGAAATGTCCCTCTGTCTATCTGCAACAAAGATAACTCAAAATCCATTTGAATTACCCAGTTGGTGTTATGCAGCCTTTATACTAATTTTTCAGATTTTTATCAATTTTGAGTAAAATAAATCCAGAGGAAATACTGTTCTAGAATATAAGCTAACGCGATGATTGCAAAACAAAGAGAATCAGACAGATAAAATTCGGTTCTCAGATTTAATATATGAAATGTCTATAGTGTTAACACATTTACCTGCCAAATTATGAGCGAAATTTCACAATAATTTGATTGTCTGTCAGTATGTACTTTCATTAACAAGTAAAGGAATAGCTCAAAAACGCAATGCTTTAAATATATCAAATTTGGTGCGTAATTAATAGCTACAAGACATAAAGTTCAACTATTATAGCTGCAAGAAATAAAATTTTCTGCCAAATATATTTTAATCGGTTCAGAAAAACGTGTCAAAAACAAAATTTTGAGTTTTCGTTACTATTAAAGCATGCAGGGATTAATAGCCAAATAACTCGCCAAGAATGACAAAATAGATTCTGTAAAAATGCTATATTCAAAACCAATAGTTAATATTTCTCAACTGCTGTATTCCAGCGTTATATAAATTATTATCTGATCCGACAATTGTATTTAAAAGTAAGTGAGAAAATTATGGGGAGACAAGGCCTGTTGGTTCTAATAAAAAAAATTTTAATAGATAGAAAAATTTAAATGATTGTGTACAAACTTTCGAGAACAGTAAAAGAAATTTTTCAACAGGTATTCACAGAAAAAAAAAAGAGTAATCCTAGTTAGTTTATTATCCTTATTGAAAGAAAATACTACAGTAGAGTTGCTGGTTTCTTAAATGTCTTTTAAATCTTATAAAATATATAAAATATAATAAAAATTAACTTATAATTAATATTAAAAAATGGTAAAAGCAACTAAATTTTTTAAGGCAGATTTGGCAACAAAACTTAATTACGAGCAAAATCTTCCGGAAGAAGCTAATAAGAAAAATTTCCTTCATTAAAGAACGAGGCGAGTGATTAAAATTTGCTGTTGCCAGCGACAAAGACAAAAAAAAATGATCATATAACGAAGCTATTTAAATTAATTAACGACAAGTTATTCAGATGCTGTTTTTCGCATTGTATACTTCGGAATTTCTCGCCTTCAAAGCAAGTGTGTTTTAATTAAATAATAAGTCAACTATAAATTTTCTTCACGATTTTCTTCTCTTTTAATAAGCATTAAAGACAACGTGCTAATACTTAATAAGCAAGATATTTTTTATGATCCATTTCTGCGTGCAATATTCATTCGCTTTAAAGAACTTTCAAAAGCAATAATTTACGGAGTTAGTTTCTAAAAATATTGAAAAGCAAATGCAGCTAGAAGTAATTCCCCTCAAATTAATTTAAAACCGAGAAAATTTATCGCTCACCTAAAACCATTTTTTATCTATAAAGTATAATTTTCAAAATAATAACCATTCTCACGTGATTTTAATTTCCAAGAAAAATTCTCAGTGAAACATAAATTAAAAAGGCCTCGCAAAAAAAGTTGCTGAGAAAATTAAATTATGTCTAATTTAATTTTCTTCGTAATCTCTTGCGATATTTTTCATTTATTTTTAACTAGGTATTTCTTGTGGAAATTTTATGCAAATACAGAGCAATTACTGGGATATTAGGAAAGACAATTCATGAACAAATTTCATCAAATTGATGAAACATTTTCCTCTATTAATTAAGCAATTCAACGAAATTTAATCTATAATTTCTTCCAAATAATTGAATATACCCATAACAAGAAAATTATTAAAATAAGCTGTTTTCCTGGAGGGCTTAAAATATATTCCGATTTTTTTGCTTGAAATTAAAAAAATAAATTCATATTATTATGAAATAAACTCGGTGTATTACAATTCTAATTTTTCATTGATAATTAAATTTAACAAATTCTTTTTTTTAAAAAAAAAGAACTTATCTATGAAAAAAGGTAAAATGTATCACGAAATAATTAAATATCACAGTTTGAAAATATCCCTAAATGTAAACGATAAGAAAAAAACAATTAAGTCTCACAGTATCAAAAAATAATTTATCAACTAGTCACTATATTAAATTTGTGAAAATTATATGCTTTCTAAATTATTGCAAAATTCCCAACTGTAAATTACAATGCGAAGGGCCCTCCGGTTTTACTGAGCCTAAGACTCTAAAGTTGGCCAGTCGGGGGTGTCCCGCTACCTCTAATGCTGCAAAATTCCCAACTGTATATTACAATGTTGCAAAATTCCCAACTGTATATTACAATGCTGCAAAATTCCCAACTGTATATTACAATGCTGCAAAATTCCCGATTGTACATCACAATGCTGTAAAATTCCTGATTGTACATCACAATGCTGGAGAATTCCCGATTTACATCACAATGCTGTAAAATTCCCGATTGTAAAATGTTTTCGATTCCTGCGAATGTCGAATATACTATCGCGGAACAATGAATCAAACAAACTACCCTGTAAAATTCTGTGAGAATGTTGGCATACAGAGACATATCTATTATAAAAACGAACAAAGCCAGCAGTCTTGATATCATCGAAGTATAAAAACTCGTTTTACTATTATTTCTCAAAATTGAGTGCAAAAAAAGCAAGATAATGTCTTCAAATCATCATTTTGCTAGTTTTTCACGATTTTAGAAGAGCATTATGTTAATTCTCTTCCTTTCCACGGCTTCATTCTTATACCGCCTCATTTAGTATAAGTGTAACTTATCGAGAGAAAATGTAAATCATAAAATGGAACCCAAAGCAAGTTTCCATTAAAGTGATATCTAGATTTGTTCATTATTAAATAAAATTTCACTCTACATAGTTTCTCTACTCTCAGATAATGATATCAAAGTTTCAAAATCAAAATGTGAGTCAAATAAATAGATTTGAAATATCATTTCAAACCTATAGAACAACAATATTATATTATATTCTAACAATATTATATAAAATTGGCAAACAATATGTATCTTAACGTTTAACAATGTTTTAGTATCGGAAAATAGTATTGCATTCCGGTATTTTACTAACTTTAATACATTATATTCTGTTTGAGTTAAGAAAATCAGTCTTAGATTAGTTATTTTAACGTTCCGCTGTAAAGCAACTCCAGGGCTATTGTGGAATGGACCCCGTCATTTTGAACCACGGTCAGATGACGATGGCGACACCTGAGTCGTAGGCACCCCCCTCTCCACACCATGGACCCTTACATGACGGTTCTTCGGTGCAATTGAGTCTCGAACCTGAAACCCTCCGGTTCTGAAGCCGAGACCTTACCACTAGACCATCACGGCCCATAAGAAAATCAGATTTTTATTATAATAATTGGTTTTAGTAAACTACAGATGATTGAAAAAGGATGTCAAAATTTGAGTTTTAGAAAAAGATAAAATCATGAGAACATATTTGTAGTAGACAGATTATGTTCTTGTTTCTGACAGGTCCAAATCCAGACTGATTTTATGAAGAACATGGATCTATTTTATTTCTAAAAATTTGAAATAGTCATTTTAATAGCCATTATTTATGTAGAATCAACAGCAAGCTCAATGTAGATTCAACTCCAATTTACGACAGTTTCAATTACCATTTACTATCTTCTTCAAGATTTGGAGTTTATTCTCAGTACTTGCATGATTTTTTCAATGAATCTATAACACCAAAATATGCATCAAACACCAATTGTATGTCCTAAATTTCGATTACGATTCAAGTGTTTGGTGGTAATTTGACTACTTGCAAATTTTTATACCTTTTTCAAACACCGTGGATCATATAAATTCATATTTTCATTTGAGTACTCCTTAGTTTCTAAAAATCGGTCGCTACTAGGGCCCTTAAAAGCATTCTTTATACAGCAGTATCCTTTGTTTTCTGATTTCTTTTACTATATCTTCAGAGTTTCAATATTCCACCTATCCTACCCTATCTTGTACCATAATTTGAAGGGCACCGAATCAAAATAAAGAGCAGACACAAACAGCAAATATAGCTTTTAATACGAAAAAAAATTGTTTAGTACTTACTTAGCTTAATTCCTCGAATTGGAAACAACTAAGCATTCGCGGTACATAATTTGACCTAGGATGATTAGCGGTTAAACTAAAACAAACTTGAAGATCACATCAGAAATTTTTTTTGTACAACACTGTATGATTCAAACTATTTGAATCGTCATTTGTTTAGTTTAAACAGAGACTACAAAAATTTCCCAAAATATTGTGTTTAATGACGTTTTGTCTGATCTGTATGCTGTACATCAAATTATCTCAATTATATCGGCATGTCAAGTTTCCTTTTAAATTTGTGATTATTTTTAGGTACTAAATTTTGTTTATTTCCAGTCACTCATTATTCATTGTTTACAAATTTTGTGTTTGAATACAATGCAGAAAAGAAACCTAACAATTAAAAAAGTAATTTTTTACATTCGGCAAGCACAAAAGAAGCAAACAGATTCACTTTTATTAAATATAAACTTATATTAAAAATAACTTTTAATGAGATACAATATCTTTTACATAACCAATATATTCATACCTCATCTTTAATCTTTTTACTTGAGACAGAAATCACCAAATCAGCAGTATTTCGTGTAAAACAAACTAATGGGGTTTTTTTTAAATATTAAAAGCATATTTTTATTTGAAGTGTTCCTCCGAGCTAAAGGTATTTAACCTTTTGCAGTTGCAAAGATAATTCGATGCATAATTATCCACTTAATACATGAACCTGTTTATTACACAAAGAATGAATAAAAACATCTGTTTTAAGGTGAGTTTCCCAGAAAAATAAATTTATATTCTGTAAATATTTTTAAACATTTAAAATATGAAAATAAAATGTCAAAATGATGAGTGATGAGTCTTGAGTGATAACTGAAAGAAAGCATTTGAACTCAGAATTAAAAAAAGGCAGCAATGAATTAAAAAAGATAAATCTGTTTTTTTGCAGAGCATTTGTGAATGCAAGAGGTGATTCTTTTTTTAAGGGAACTACGTGAATAATAAAAATAAATAAAACAATCACAGTTAAAACTCAAAAACCAAATATTATGCAAAACATACCAGCTTCCTTAAGAACCTTTCTTTAGATCTCACGAAATCAGAACGACTGAAATATCTTTTCTCCAAGTAAAATGGCAACAAAGATGAATTAACAACAAATCTGTCTGGAAAAGCCGAAGAAAAGTATTTTTTCATTGAAGAGTGAGGAGTGATTCAAATTTAATGTTGCCAACGTTACAAAAAATATTTTCTAACGAAGTTACTTATATTGGTTGACATCGAATCATTTCTGAAGTTATTTATCATATCGCATGCATTATAATTCTACATTTATGAGTATATCATACATTAATTGAATAATAAATTAACCGGAAAACTTTTCGTGACTTTTATTTCCTTGTAAATGTACGAAAGGCAGACTAGTAGTGTTTAATTCTTAATATTTTTGTATTAATATTCTGTTTTGTAGACATTAAAGTAGAAGGTAATGCTATAATGTTGATTGATTACGAAATTATGATTTTGTTATTGTTTCACATTCTTAAATTCGAACAGGTTTCTTTACAAAACCGAAAGAGTTTTCTTTTCAAATATCTTTTCTGGGCATGTACTCTAATTTATAAATGTATTTGTGTATGCTTTAATACTATACTACGCCTTTAGATGCCATTTTCTAAAATTCTAATCTTTGACAGATTGTACCAATGAACTAAATTTGATAGAATCAAATTTAGTGTAAGTAGTTCTGAATAAGTTTTGCAATTCCTGAGCTGGAGAATAAATAATCCATTCATTCAGAAATATTTTACAGTCGCTCTAATGCTTCAGAAAGTTTCAAAAATTCATGTTATCTATCAATTTACCAGTATTTAAAGAATGACTAGAAATACAGTTTTTAACTTTTAGTTAAGAACTGGGTAATATATTTCTTAAGTTATCTGCAAAATTTTAAGAAAATCGTTTAATAAACTTTCAACTTGGAAGATTTTTTCTCTATAAATCTTTTTATCCAAAAAAATCAATTTTAAAAGATTTAACTAGTATATATTGATTTTACAGATGTTTTTTTTCAATCTCTTCGAAAATATTAAAAATTATTTTCGAATCTGTATTAAAAATTTTATTTTTTAAGTAGTCACGTACCTTAAGCTCGAAAAATCTTTCTTAAAACAGATTTTCGATGCTCCATGTGAAAACTTTTGCCAACATGATATTTGCAGAGTTTGTTGACAGTTAACTAACTCTTCTCACGATATTATACTAAGGGGAAAAAAAGCATTATCCTGCCAATTGCACTTTGAGGTTGAGAAAACTCCTCTAAGCCTTTGAAAAATTTACGTTATAAAGTAAATGCTAAGAATTTATCTGAATATATTTATCAGTCTTTTTGTGCAACAGAGAAGCTGAATCTAAATTCAATACGAACACAGAGAATATTAAAAAGGGAGTTATGATAAAAAATTTTTGCTAATGACTAGATTTCCAGATTAGTTAAACACTGTTACATTTAAATAAATGAGACAGATTGCTAACGACAAAAAGAGTAATTGAATAACTAGGATGGGGATATTCTGGTTGAGATACTGAAAAATAGAATAAATTTCTTTGTATCATTCCGATAAATAATTTTTTGACGTGAGAGAAAAATATTTGTATTTGCTGATGTAATTTAACATTACGGAATTAAGAGAAATTATTACTTCAAATAGGGTGAAAGGTAATACGTATGGTCTCTTTATTTGCATTAAAATAAATTGCCTTCCCAAATAGCACAAAACAGGTTAGATATATTTGAGGTAATTAACGATACATATTAATTTACATAATTCAGGTGTCGTAGTTTAATTTTAATGCATATGCATAGAGTATTCTTTAGTTTTTCCTCTGAAAAAATACAAGATGAGATTATTCAAATCGATTATATATGGAAATGGGGCAGTATAATAAAAATAATT
>JAPMOQ010052775.1:1873820-1897246 GCA_026543055.1 Argiope trifasciata | reverse complement strand
AGTTTTTTCAAATCGATTACATATGGAAATGGGGCAGTATAATAAAAGTAATTGTATCAGTTTTGAAGGTTCACAACTGTTTAATTTCTATTAAATGACTTATATATATCATTTCATGTTTACCATTTCATTAATAAACTGATTTTGAGCATCAACTTATCACTGATGTTAAAGTTAAGCTCTTTCAAACCTAGTCTGAGCATTATATAAGTAAATCACCTTAACTGAGTCAAGTACCATATCAGTACACTGCTATTAAAAATATAATAGCATGATTCTTCTCTATCAGTTCTATAATATTACACTACGATGTAACCTCTTTATATTCATCAGTTAAATTACTCAAGTATGGAACAGAATCTTTATTCTTTAGCATTCAACAACAGATTATTTCTTTTTTTAGAAAAAGAAACCTTACTTTTAAATATTTGATGAATCGATGAAAATTATTTGAATTTCAGTTGGAAACAAACTTAACATTGGAAATTGTGCAAAGAAAAATTTGAGAAATTGACAAAATTCAGGAACTTTACTTAGTTTGGTTATAATGACCCATTTTAAAGCAACATTAGAGCTGTTTTGGGACGGAATTTTGAACCGCAGCCGGATGACGAAAACACCTGATTTAGCACCTGCGAATTTCCACATCTCATCATTTGGGAGGATATTTGGCAACTACGGATTTAACGTGCACCAGACCCGCTTACACTACAGGTCAAATCGCGTCTCGAACATGAAACCCTCCGGTTCTGAAGCCGAGATCTTACAAAATTCAAGAAAAATATGAACTTGGAATTATTAAAAAGACAATTTTAATATTTTAATACGATGTTAAAATCAACAATAATGTTTTTGAAAGTTATCACAAAAGAAAAAATATACTCTATAGCTTAGTTTTTTTTTTAATTATAAAAGTATATCCACTCCAAGAAGCACATTCCTACCTTCCAAAATATATAAATACTATGTCATGGGCCAACACATGTGAACATGTTTTCATTTATTATTAGCAATCAATCTTTCTCAATGCTTACTATTATTTCATACTCTCTCTATATTTATTTATTTATATATCATATATCTTGTTCAAATTTTCAATCATTAATTAAATACTTTTTATTCATTCGCTCAAGTTCAAATACATTTCTTTTAAACTTGTAATGGATCATACTTGATGTTAATACATCAAGTATGATGATTTTCAAAAATGAATTCATTAATTGAATTTTTCCAGTAATTTCTATTTGGTCGCCGAGTTTGTCTCCAAATTCTGAGATTACTGACTCAACACCCTATCATAAATAATATTATATTCGATAACATATAGATAGATAGGAAAATAAGTAGGAATTGAGTTTAAGTTATATATATATATATATATATTGTTATTTTAAAATGGTTTTTTGAAACCTAAGTTTTCGTTTGGGATTAACATTCTGTTGCAAAAATGGTTGTGCCTGAGTGTCTGACCTTCTCTAAAAAATTGGCCCCGAAGTTTGGTAATGCGCAAATAATGCCAAATACACACAAAACCAAAATAATCTACAAACAAAACAAAACGATTCTATTCGTGGATCATTGTGTTTTGAAAGTAAACACTGTGTAACACTATCTGGCTTCCAAAAATATTTTTTGTCAGACCTAACAAAGAAGAATTAATGCATTAAAAAAGAAAATATATCCTTTCTTTAATAAAAGCAATAAAAATAATTTGGAAAAAAAGATCTCAGAAAAACCTAAACAATAAAAAAATCGTTGTCTCATTCAATAGAGATGCGAATGATTACAATTTGCTGTTGCGATCGAGTGAGAAAAAAAAAACATTTTCTAACTAAGCTACTTAAATTAATTAACGTCAAGTAATTCGACGGCTGTTTTCTCATTGTATACGCCAAAAATCTGCAAAGAATGTGTGATTTAATTAAATAAGCCAACCAGAAAGTTTCTTCATGCTTTTATTCTTTTCTAACAAGAGCGAAAGACAAAACATTAATGTTTAATATGCGAGAAGTTTTTTTTTTCGTTATTATTTTCGTTTAGTTTTCGCTTTTGCACTCCACGATAGTGAGTTGCTCGAAAGAAATTTTCTGTGATAATGTTTTGTAGAGGTAATTTCTCATGAAATATTCAAGAACTTATATATTCTGACGTAATATAGCTCAAAATTAATTTAATTTTGGGAAATTATATTTCATTATGTCAAAAGACCCTTTTTATCAAGATACTATTTTTTTTTAATTTCATTCAATTTTCTTGGAAAATTTTTAAATGTTTTTTCTTTAAATATAGCTAAATCAACGTATTCCTTAACTAATCTATACTAATAATAAAAGGACGTGTGTGCTCCTTTGAGCAGGCTTCATTTGACCTTAAACAGTGACACAAAACTCGTAGTTCACGACACTTTTTACACACTAGCACAAGAATATTATCTAAATTCAGATAATTACAATCCTTAAGAGCCATAAAAGATAAATGTATGCAGATTCAATGTTGTTGTTTATAATCGCAAAGACATTTTATTTTTACAGTCCCAGAGATAAATCGCATAAAAGTACAAATAGATATCGACCATCTAGGAGATATCTGTATATTTTATGACTAATGAAGATTGACAATCTTGGCATTGACTGAATAGCCCAGTTAACTCGGAAGTGCTAAAATTAAAGAACTATTTATTTTCCACAAACTTTCCAACTGAAATTAATTAATTGCTTGTTTACATTAAATACAATATTTCTAGCGATAAAACTTTTGAGTCTTTGAACTCAATTTGTGAAAATGTTTGAAATATTTAAATCCTTGAAACATAAGTTTATTCATCTTTTTCGAAGATATCGAAGCAGTAACTAGTCATATAGAAACAGAGGTGATCGGGATTTAATGCTGGTCAGTATTGAAGATAAAATTTATTGAAATTGGGAATGCCTGACTTTTATAAATATTTGCTAGCTGATTCTGAAAATAATCGAAAAATTGAATTACAAAATTACTTCAATACTTGGAAATAGTTCTTTGATGTGAACATTGTATTTTTTTACAAAAATGAAAAATGAAAAGTATAAATTAATTTTTAGTAATTTCGTTTCCTTAGGATTATTTCTAAATAGTTCCTAATTTGATTTAATTACATTTGTTGATATTCGAACAACTGGGGTGACAAACTTCTTCAGAATGGATTTTATTAAAAATTTGGTAGAAATCTACAAAAGGTGTAAAAATCATAAACCATATTTTATCCGTTTAGCTCAAAGTATTTTCAACTTTGTCACAGATAGATGGACATTTTTTTAAATGCATTTTTCGAATTTGGAAGATCTAAAATCCTAAAATTCTTCGAAAATTTGAATTCAAATTTTTTGAGGATTATTATACTATATATTATTATACTATTATATACCAAATTTCTGTTACTTAAATAGTTGAGATTTCGAGTTATCACACGTATTTGAAAGTAGATGTATATACCGAGCTTTAGTTCTTTCTAATGAACTTTAGTTGAAAATTTGATACATCTCTATCCTTTAGATGTTAAATATGTGTGCAATATTTTATTTCTATAATTGTTTGTTCTTTGCTATTGATGGCACGTTCACTTTTACTCGGACTGCCATCCAGACAAACCTCATATAAATTCATCAAAATTTGAAGGGAAATAATACAAATTTGGAGTAAAAATTGCAAGCAAAATTTTATTCTTCTAACTTAAAATGTTCTTGACTTATTGTATTAAATTAAGAAAGATTGGCATGATTTCAAAAACTTGATTTTCAGACACGGAAAAGTAAAAAACGTGGAGCATTTGTCAAGTTCTCAAAGGTCAAATTTTTCCACGTCTAATACACTTTGCGTATAAAAAAAAAGCAAAATAATAAATACCCGAGCATTAAAGAAAGAAACAAGTGATTAAAAACTATCCGTCTTCAGCGACCCAAACAAAAAGCGATTTTCTAACTAAGCTTATTAAATTAATTAATTTCGAGTTATTCGAATTCCGCTTTTCGCACTCTCTGTCCAAAAATTTCTCCTCTTCAAAGAATGTACCTTTTAATTAAATCATAAGTCTACCAGAAAGTTTCTTTAAGATTTTTATTTTCTTTTAATAAGCATAAAAGACAAAACAATAATATTTGATGAAACGTGAAGATTTTTTAGCTTTGCAGATTTATATTAGTGAATTCCTTAGGATAAGAAACTTCTCACTAATAATATTTTGTGGAGTTAATTTCTGATAAATTATTAAAGAACAAACACGGTGTGGCATAACATAATTCAAATTAGCTTCAAGTTGAGAAAATCTATTTATCGCAGTCAAAAGAAAATGTTATCTCAATAAATTATCAATTCTAGAAGACATTTTTAATTAAATTTTCTTCCATTTTTTTCGGTGTTTTTAATTTATTTTTCAATGAAAAGCTTGAAAGGATTTTAATGTAAATTCAAAGATAAGTATAATAGCTTAGATATTTATGAATTAGCTTATTATGGTGCATTTCCTACATTTTTTTCACTCTAAGTAATTAAACATAAATCCTAATAATAAAAGAATAATTTAATTGATAAACAGGATTTTAAAAATCAAAACTATATTTTTGCAATAACACAAGAATATCTAGCTTTCTCTTTGAATATATGAAAGAAATAACAAATAACAAAATATGAACTTATCCTTGATTTACATCCTTTTTTGCATTGTTATATCGCGAATATAAGCAAATTTTAACTCAATATAACAATAAAAATCGCAATGGTTCCGTCCTAAATGATACAACATTTATTAACGAATTTTAAAAAAAATCATTATTTTATTCTGCTGTAATAAAAGTGTTTTTATTGTTAAATTTAGTAGAAAAGAAAATTCCAACCTCTGGTTCCTGATATTCAAAATACTAGAAAGATTTCGAAAGAAAACGCTTTGTTTAAGGAGGAGACAAATTTAAATTATTTTTTTGCTTTTATTACTTTATTTTTATGATCAAAAATTCTCCATCAGCAAATATAAGACTGTTGGTTGAACAAATTTATTTAATTTCTCTTTAAAATATTTCTTTTTGATAGTGGAAAAAATTATTATTAATCATTACGTTATCAAATAAAACAGTAAATTCCTTTAATGTAATATTATCCTATGGTAAAGCGTATTTATACAAGCTTTCCATTTTTAATGTTAAAGAAAATTTGCAGTTTCTTTTACAAAATCGTCCATCAAATTATTTGTCAAGCCATAGGCAATATATATTCAATCATCACAAATAAATTATAAAATATAATATATTGCATTATTCAATTGATTGGAAAACTACTCTAATATTAAAATATATTTATCCATATATCATTTGGATTATAGTGCAATGACCTGTCCCAACTAAATCTAAAATACCTAAGGGAATTAGGTATATTTTACTCAAAATAATCAGTTATTAATTTTCATTTCGTTGTTCAAAATAAATTCCAAATTAATAAATAGTGGTGAAACAAATCAGATTAATACCATTTTCTCGCATTATAATTCATAAATAAAATAGATCTTTAAATAGTTAAATAAAATAGATACAGTTAACGAGATTGCTCCGACCTTAAATTAATATAAGCTAAATTATATGAAGCTTTATTCTCCAATATTTTAAGAGAAATTACCTCCATAAAATATTATTATTGAAACTCTTACGTAAAGAAATTCGTCATTAAACAGTCTCAGAGCGAAAGCTTAAAAAATACAACACATATTAAACACTGTATTGTTTTTCATGCTTATTTTAAGAGAAAATCATGAAGAAACTTTCTGGTCGACTTATTATTTAATCAAAGCGTGCATTCTTCGCAGGCGAGGAATTCCAACGTATACAAGGCGAAAATTTGCCTCCACATTACTCGACGTTAATTAATTTAAGTAGCTTAGTTAGGAAATCGCTTTTTTTGTTTGTGTCTTTGGCAACAGAAATTTTAATCACTCACTTCTTCCTTTAATGAAGAAACGTTTCTTTTTGTTTCCCAGCCAGCTTTTGTTCTTGATTCATTTTTATTGCCCACATTTTATTTGAAGGAAGCCAGCGTTTTCCTCCTTTTTTTCCCAGAGCAATTCTTTTGTTTTCATTTTGGGAGATCTGCCGAAAGGTGCTTAGGAGAAAGACGAAGTCTTGTACAGCATTTTCTTTTCATAGCTACAATGGTGTACTAACTAGTGTCGTTTTGTTTTGTTTCTTTATCTATTTAAGAATTTCTTCTATAGGATCGCTCGTCTCCTAACATGGTCAGTTTTTCCGTGAGATTTCGAGGTAGTCACTTCATTATCTTTCTTGACTACTTATACCTTCCAAGATTAGTTTGTTCAGCTTTAAAAAATATACTAATCAAAGAAAGCTTAGTTATTCTCCTTCCAAAATTTAATAAGACAAAGTGTTACATATAAAAAAACGAGTCTAGACAAGTAAATCATCTACTCTTTTACTAAAGATAATGAATCAAAAGAATTAATCATTGCCGTACAAAACTATAAAATTATGTTTTAAAATAAATATTTGTAGCACTTTTCTTGTTATCATAACCACAAAGGACATCCACAGTTTTTATCAAGTTTTTAATCTTGAAGAATTTCCTTAATTGTTTGAATTTTAAGAAGATTATAAAGGAACAAAAAGTTGTCTGTTTTAAATTTTTGATTAAGAATTCAAATTCTTTTATTCTTAAATGCAGAATTTTTACTTGGTTTAACATATTTTTTTACTCTAACTTTATTAAAACAAAAAAGAATCTATTCTCAAATATTTAAATAATTCATTTAAATTAATCGTCATTAAATAAAATCATTTAAATAAGTCATTTATTAATCTAAGCCTTTTTTTCCAGTGGTATTCCTCGAACATCTGGCTTTGAAATAATGTGATTTATTGCATAGTATAAAGATAGCTATAAAAGGTATCGGATCCCGTCCTAATTAAAATAGAAACAAAGTGAAACAATTAAAAAGCTAAAAGAGATTATTATAATCTAATCAGAAATGCCATAACATGAAAATCTTATAGGCAGACCTAGCTATTATATAAATTGTTGCACTCGCCTCTATTTATAGGTTAACTTAGAAAAAGAACATATTCTACACCTCCATGTGATGCTTTTCAAAAAAGCAATCTTTCAAATGGAGTATATGGACAATATCATTCTAACTTTCAATTTAATACATTCAGTCAGACTTCTTAAGTTAAGACTGTCCAGACATTAATTACAAATCCGACAGTTTGTATTCCAAATTATGATGTATATGACGATTGTGTCAGATGGAAGCTTCCCTAGAAGACTATGGTCATTACAAGGTAAATGGCTGAGTGACGTTTAAAGATAAGCGACTTTTGGTTTATGTAAAATGGTGCAAGACCTCCTCGCATTCAGCGAAACTTCAATCACTTTGTGGAACCTTTCACCGTAGACAGATTTGGTTGTATTTGATTACGAAAACAGACAATGTTATAAAGTGGCTCCCTTAATTCCCGGATCTTAACCCATTCACTTTTTTATAGGGACATTTGAAAGGCACGGTGTATCATATAGCTTTGAACAGTGGAAGACCTGAAAACAGTAAGGAAATCGGAGTTAAGGAAATCGAAACACATGTTCTGCAGAAAACAACTCTGATTTTCTATTCCAGACTTCGCCATGCCATTTGTTTGACCGATCGACATTTCAAAAATCTATTGTATTGAAAGTTTTCAATAAACATTGATTTAACTTGTTGGTATTTTTTTTCATCTTTTGAATTTTTTACAACACAAGCTTCACACATCGATAAGACTATGACGTTTTTTCCGGAAATTCCATATATTAGACATCAAAATAGTCATTCTGACGTGTTCTATTTCGAATCTGTAAATATTTGTGAGATACCCTGGACATGAGCTGTACGAAATGAGCTATTTTATCAATAACCATAATATTTATATCATTGGTTACTATTCTCAAATACTTTTATGCCATCTCTCAAGATAAATATATTCATCATCTAGAAGATTCTAGTGATTCGTCTTCATGCTTGAAAGGCGTTCATTTTCTTTAATGTTTTCATACATATGTTGTTATGAAAAAGTTAAAATTTTGTAGAAATATGAGAGAATAATTTTATCTAGATCATTGTTCAGAAAGCAAATGATCAAAAAGGGTTTGTCTGACTTAAATAGAAATTTCCAACTATCCATGCAAAAACATGATTCTGAGAGAGTTAAAAGATTCGGGTATCTCTGAAAACTTTCTTGAACGCTGAAATACTGAGAGCGTGCTATCTAAATACAGCGAAGCTAGAAGAAGGAAATCTTTGGTGAAATATTTTAAGAATTGAGATTTTCAACAAAATAATAGTAATGCAATAAAAACTGATAAAATTATTGTTCGAAATAAAACCTTTATTTAATGACTTCATAAAAAGAAAGAGTCATTATTTCAGATAGGTTTATTAATTATTATTTTTAATGCTAATAGATGAAAAAATAATATCCAACACTAAAACAATTTCAAAAATTTTGAAAAGTACTTTTGAAAGTTACAGAATTTACATTTTAAGAATTTTGCTTACTAAGAAAATTAAAAGGAAAAATCACAGGGAAGCAATTTAATTTAAACTCTGGTGGAAACACGGAACCAAAGATGTGCTTCAACAATAAATTATGATTAATAAAAAATTAGAATTTCAATTATAAAAAACATTTTTATGAAACTGCGTTTAAAGTTGGCCTGTTAATCATTGAAAACTACATTTTATTATAATACAACAAAAGAAATCTATAAAAAAATATCTGAAGGTATCTATTACTTCTTATAATCAATTGCATGGGGTACATTATACTTAATATAGCTACATACTTAGTATATAAAATATCAAAAGGTATATTATTTATCTGCATTTTATGAAGTCAAATAGTTATCAGTATTGAAAATATTATAACTAGCTACACTGGCTCAGTTTGATTAGATCAATATTCGGTTTTGAAACAGCATAACAGATATTTTGGAATAGGTCTCATAGTCTTGAACCATGCTCGAATAATAAGGTGGCACTTGACGTTATTGTTCTATATTTCCTCACCACGCCAATAAGAAAACGTACTGCTTTAGAAGGATTTAATATATACTAGAACCCAATACATATAATATCTTAGTGAAATAGGTCTTTTACTCTCAAAAATCTGCTTACACAGGCAAAGGATTCATATAATCCTTCTTCACACTCAGATTTTATCGTATTTATTTATTAAACATCTTTATATTCCTTAATTTATATATTCTCTACATGAAAAATTTCTTCATTTATATATTTATAAGTCTTCATGGAGATTTTAATAAATTAGAATTACACTCTACACCATCCATACATAATATATTTCATCATCTGCTCAAAACTCCCCACTATTAAGAAAGAAATATGACAACTCCAGAATTCTTTGCTTCACTCTCTCTTGTCCGTTCGGTAACTAATCAGATGCCCTCCCAATGCGGGCCATTTTTCAACCTCTCACCGACAAAGAAATAGAATCCAATCGACTACTAAAAGTGGCGAACTTTGGTGACAAACGTTCGGCCCTTCTTGGACATGCCGTTGCATCTTCGCAGGTGCTTGGGGCAGCCGCAAACAAAAGGTCCTTGTGTTCTCCATATTGATAGCACCCCTGATTGCACTTTTTCGTCCCTTGCGACTGACGTGCCATCGGTCACCGGGCCTTAATAACAAATTATGGGACAAAAGAGCCGGGTCCTTCTGTGAGATCTTGAAGAGATGATAAAGGCCCGCTTCTTCTTGTTGTTCTTCGCGCCAGATAATGGCTAAGTGGCCCGCCGTGGTTGCCATGGTTGTAGGTCATTAATTAAAAGTTCAACAAAACATCTTTTCCAGGGCCTTTTTTCAAATTTCGCAGCGGAATAACTTTGCTCGTTTAGAATTTTCTTCCGAGTGCTTTATTATGCGATGGAAAATTGAGATTATTGTTGAGTTCTCTGGGTTGCTGCTTTTTTCCATTTATAATTTTAAGAGTAGTTTCTTTGTTTTAGTTCAGTTTCCTTGAGCGCTTTCAAGCAGTTGGGAATGTTGTTGATGGATTGATTGAAGTTCTGGACTTGGAATGTAATTCAAAAGGAATTTTTTTAGTAGAGGATTTTTAAAGGTATAAATGGTAAATATAATTTAGTGGTGATAAAAACAATGCTGGCAAAAAATAAGTAATTTTAAAAAAATCGTTTTTACTAGAAAATTTTAATTATTTCATTTATTAAAGAAATAAATTTTCAAAATGTTTCGCCAGTAAATTTTTAAAGTTTTTCTGTTACTTTCGGATTTTTTTAAAACTTTCCTATGCATACAATTTTCAAAAATAATGTGTTATTGTTAAAAAATTCGATATTCGATTTTGACAAATCTCACACATATGGCTTACAGAATCAGAAAAATTCATCTCTCTAAATTATTTCTATCAATCTATTAACACGATAACAAAAGCAATTTGAGTTAAAAGAGTGAATTTTACATAAAAATTGTAGTTTCTATTAAAATTTGAATGAAATTCAGATAAAGTTTTTCTGTCTGCATATAAATAAGCATGATTACTACGAAACGAAGAAATTAAATAAAAATTTAAAAAAAATTCCTTCAATATAACATGAAGAACATAACAATTTTAGAACGAAATGTGTCTAGAAGCTGACCGTCTATCAGTCTGTTCTTCAGCATGCATATACATGTGATAAATCAAACAATGTAATAATTTTGCTAAACAAAATTTGTTGCTTGATCTTACGATTTTACTCATTTATATGCATCAAACCTTAGTTTTAATAGACAGAGGAAAAGGAGCTTCCCTCCCCCTCTCAAAAAAATGCTGTTTTCGGATATTAATACATTAGTTACGTCTCAACGATTACTCATCAACGATAGCATGTTTTAGACAGTTTTTTGCCTATTATTTCTTGCTACTTGCATCCAGTTAACCCCGTTATAAATGTCAAGTACAATTATTTTAGAGATTATGGGACTGAACATTCCTTTTTCCTTAGTTTGATATTAGACACATAGCTGACTTGTTTTTATTTTTGCTATTCCAATTTTCAACATATTTAAATAATATGAAGTGTAGCTGAATTTTCAAAAAGTTTCAGATAAGAACGTTAAAGGCCATAGATAAGAAGTCATAGATGGAGTCGAGTTTGCCTTTTATGGTACAAAAGCTAACTATAGATGGAAATTTCGAGTAATATCTGAAGTAAAAATAATTTGATTAACAAAAAGACGGAGACCTATGACTTGTAGAGATAAAAACAAACAATGTTATGATTTATATAAATGACAGACTAATTTAGATTTCATCTGACAGCGTTTTTATTGCAATGCAAATATAGATAAAAAAAAAACCAAGTCTTATGGCATCGCAATCGCATCGTCAATCTTTCTATATTCAGTTGCTTTTTGTCTAATAACGGTAACATATTTCCTTTTTGGCGAAAAAGACTTGTACAACAAATACAAAATGGTATGTTTGGTATCTTTCATATATCAACATGAACGGATCTTCTTGTTGATATTCTGATTGCAGTTTTCTCTCCAAAATATAAGCTTACAAAATGAAGAGGAAATTAAGGATCCTTTTACTACAGTTCAGTTTTATTAAAGAATTCTAAACGTGTAATTAAAGTTGATAAATGAAGTAAAATGAATAAAAATATGAATAAAAATTGTCATTTTCATAGAAATTTTGTATAATATCTCTGGTGAAGTTGCTGGGAAAGTTCAACAAATTTCTAAAAGAAGCACAATCGCATCCTTAGAAAAAATAAGAGCCAATAAGCATTTTCTGGGATTTCTGATTTTTAATTTCATTGTTTCAAAGAAATAAATTAATTTTTTATATAAAAAAGATATTTAAAATATAAAAATGAATGTTTGAAGGAAAAAAATTGATGCAACGAAAATAAAATTTTTGTATCCTTAAATTTTTAGAGCAAATTAAAAAAAACGTTACAGTATATAGCGACCATTTTATTTGAAAATTACTCATCAAAACAATATAAATACTAATGATAGTAAAAATTGGTAATTACTAAATTACTTCTTTTCAAAACGCAAGGTAAATAAACTGCAGGAAGTAAAATGGAACTCTCTATAAATTTTGCATAAAATTTTGAATTACAAATTTTCTATACATTGAATTTTTTTTAAAAAATCAATAAAAATGAAAAAAAAAATTTTTAGTAGGTCAAAACTCAGGATCATCAGAAAAAATGAAATAAACAAAAATATGGAATAAGTATCTAAATTCTACATAGCGAATTTACAATCAAATGAGGAAAACTAGAATTAAGAGTTTAGTGTTGCCTATTTATAGAAAAAATAGTATGAATCATTACATGATAGTACCCTCGCCAACGAATTTTCAAAAAAAATTTTAAGACATTTGTTAACAAAATTTGCAAAACCTCAATGACTGAATTTGTAACGATTGTCTACACACGCGGATGACTTAAAAGCTCCGAAAAGTTTATTCCAAATGATTTATTTATTTGTATTATAACAACTTTACAAATTAATGAAGAAATACGACACTAACTCTTTGAGCTCGGGTAATTAATTTATTGCATGATTATTTATTTAAGGCAAAGACTTGTTTATTGTACCGAAAAGTAAATAATTAGTTAAAATAAATAATCAAGTTGAATTTCCTAGAAAATGGATTCATCTTCTTAATGCTCTGTAGGTATTTTTAACTATCAAAATTAAAAATTAATTCAATAAAATATTTAAATGATGCGTCGCCTTGAATGGTGAATGAGATAAATCATCTGAATACAAAGGGTCAAAATCTCGTACGAATTTTTTTAACTTGTATGTTAATAAGATATCTATATCGCACCAATTCTTTATGTAGAAATAAAAAGAAAAATCCAGAGCATATCAATAATTCCATATAACAATTGCAATTGCATATTGCTATTGCATATCAATAATTATAATAAATTACATGATCTCAGTAATCTTTCTCATTTTAAAAGCTGCTCATTCATCAGAAAATTATGAAATTATGTGAACATCTTTAAATAATAGGTTAAATCATTACAGCAAAACCTTCGATTCTTTATATCGAGAAGCAAATTAAACAAATTATAAAAAAATATATGCAAATATTTCTCCTAAGTGATTCGTCTAAATTTAAAAAAATCAATTTTCAGAGAACTTGTCAATGTCCTTCAGAACTTGTCATTTCACTCAAGTTTATGGAATCATGCTTTCTAGCCAGGGTTTGTTCCATTGCTTTTCAATACAGTTTCGTAATAAAGAGAAGACTTTTATACATGCTGAATGGATATCGGATCAAGGATTCCTAGCCTTGCATTCATTTGGAGTCGAAAATAAAAAAAAGGAAGAGTCAAGAATCTTGATGAAGTCCTTCAAAAGCGCTCGAGTTCCAGTGTTTCTTCTAGAATATTCGATACCATGTCACGAGAAAAAGGGAAACACTAATTCGAATATAAAATTAGGGAATTCTTTTATTTAAAATTTTGTTATTTCTTTGTTTTAATAAAGCAAATATGCATTACCCTGTATCCAAATTAATGGCAGAATTTTTTTTATAGAAACTTATCTCGAAACTGGCAAATATGAATTATAAAAGTGGGAAGAGAAATTAATGTTAATATGATATAGTTCTAAAATATACAACAATTAAACGTATCAAACATTACCCAAATATATTATACGTTTTATGACATTATTTTAGAAAATGATACATCGAATGACAGAGAATTAAGCATCAAATTCTTGCAAATGCAATAAAGCACCAACCAAAATTATATAGCAGGTAACAAATTTAATTCTTAAAATGAAGAATTCCCATCGATTCTTGTCAATAAAAATCAAGAAACCACTTCCAAAGAACAAAAAAAAAGGGCTGATTGCAAACAAACAATAAAAAAAGAGGTAAGAGTTAATCTTAAGATGGTGTCACAAAAGTCTCGAACATGAGAGAAGACGTCACGGTTACGGAGTCACTGAAAGAAATCAGGCCCCGAACAAGCAAACGACCGATGGATCTCGGAGTTCTGACACTCCTTGAAAAGCTCAGAAATCAAATTGATGATGGAGGTGAAAAAGAAGGTGCCCGCAATCAATCATCATAGAGAGACATGCGGTCCCACTAGAGCTGGAAGAAAGTTGTTGGCTCTTTGGGGATTCGTTATGTTTTGTTTACCGCTCTGGCAGCGATCGAGAGTTGGAGGTTTTATGAGTTTTTGCAATCAGTCGCGGAGCTGCCATGCTGAAGGATTTTCGATGAGAAATAGACTGCTGAATATCAATAACGATGCAGAAATGAATGACATGTATATTTTTTTACATCTTATGGATGATATATACAAAGTCATTTTTCATATTGCTTACAAGCTTTATGGCCAATTTTATGTCATTAGATTAAGTAAAAATATTAATTTTTTTGCTACATATCTTGAAAACTAAAATCTTTAAGGTAGTTATAAATTCTAATAAATGCCATTATTTTATTTAATACAAATAGTATATAGATATGTAATTATTAATGTGAAAATTATAGCTGTTAGAGTTTAATTTTATTGTTAGAGTTTGATTTAATTTAATCTGGAAAAAAGGATAATATTTTGAAGCTAATAGGATTAAATAAATATTTTTTTCGAATTTTACAATAGTTTAAAGGTTATTTTTATCGAGTTGCACATTTTGAGCCACATTTGTTGTTTAAGTGGTGCAGAAAAAAACATAATTCTGGGTTACTGTCACAAAATATGTTAAAAACCTAAAAACTTGGTTTCTGTTAGACAGAATTGTGCACAAATAGGAAATACGATAAACTTTTGTCCGAAAAGATCACTTTAAATACTTTTAGAACATTTCTGGAAAACTGAAAACCATAAATATAAAATATATTTGAACAAAAAAATTATTTAAATCTTACCGACTTCAAAAACATAAACAAAAATATTTAACAGAGCATTTGGAAGCTTAGAAATCCTTATTAAAATTATATAGAGTGTATATGTAAATCAAATCAAAGTGTATGAAACGGAACAGAATTTTAGAAGAAATTAAAGAAACATTATAACACGAAAATATTACTACCTTCGAAATTCCAATGCCACACACTTTCAGGTTTTCTTATCTGGACGTCATTTGATAGTTAATAAGACCTGTTGAATTCTAATATACATCCAAAGAGTTTCTTATAATAGATTAGACATAATTGCAGAAACTTTTTTAAATATTTTTTATACGTCGTTACACTTTTGTATGTCTATATTCCATTTTACAACAACCCAAACTTTCATATCAATTCAGTAAGTAATTGCAGCTTGGAAGAGGAAAAGATCGAACAAAATGTAAAGCCTAAAGTGTTAACAATATTAAGACCTCAACATACTTATTTGTCAAAGTCAAAACAGCTAGAAACTGACCGCTTTCGAGACTAACTATTCACTCACAATATTAATAGCATTCATTTCGTAATATAAACTGGTTTCGAAAAACCACATCTTTTGGAAACAAATTACAATACTATTTAAAAATATCCCTACACAGTAGAATTAGTAATTCTAATTGGTTCTATATAAATAAACTGACAAATAAAATTATCAAATTCGAGTCATTTGTTAAGACTTAACTTTTAGAAGACAAAAAGGACAACGATTTTAGATATTCTCGTTTAAATGCCACACAATTTAAAACAAAATAAAAATTAGTAAAATATTTAATTCAGGTTTTAAATCAACCTTACATGTGAAATGAAAATTTTCGGAAGTGATATAAAAATAGTGATTAAGAAACCAGCAGATTTTAAACAGTTGGTGACAGTTAATAAAATTTATGATACATATCAAAATAGAATTAATAATTATTTCTAATTTTTGAAAGTACTTATTGTTTTCTTGGGAATTTTTTAAAAAAATTAATTAATTAAATTTATAAATACAGGTTATTTTTTAACTGAAGGCACTCGGAGGCCTCTGTAGCTCGAACTATCAGCCACAAAGCAATTAAAATTTGCTCTGGGACTATTGATAATATGAGAAAAAGGAATAAGATAACAAAAAAGATTCGAAAAGTTGCCGATAGAGGGAATATGGCGCTTTTGATGCATGATCAAATTTGAAGAATCTATCATAAAGAAATAAAAATAGAACAACGAATTAAGTTTTCCACAAATGTGCTTTATTCGAAAAAATAACTTCCATAAATGACTACAAATTAAAGGAGAAAAAAGGAGATTCTATTCGGTTTCCTCTTTATTTTTTGTTCTTTTGTTTTTATTAAGTAGAATTGTTTTCCCTGGGAAGACATCGATTGTTTTCAATATGATCATAATTTTCTTGAACTAAGTATTGCATTCTGTATACCATACTCTATACAGCTGAATGTAACATTCCACGAGGCATATTCATAGCAGTCCGTATTATGTTTTCCTTTAAAACTAATAAGTTCGAGACTCCACCAAGATGAACCTTCTATTTCAGCGATTGCAGTCGCAACAACTATGATCGTATCCTCCGATACCAATTTCCATCCTCTGTCAAGCCGAATAGAATTACAAGCCAGGTTATAAGGTAACCTTTTTCTTTCTTTTTTTCAAATTTTTTAGTTATTGCTTTTAACGTATTAATTGATGAGGTCCTTCACGTAAATTAATTTGACTTCTAAATTCACGTAAAGCAACCGGTGCGTTGAATTGATTAAGATAAAACAGCTAAACAAAAATGCACGCTATGCTAAACCGTAACGAATTTTATAAATCAACTGATACTTGAAATGATTTTCATTGCTCAACTACTTTTTTATTACTTAAAAGACTTGCCCTGGTCTTGGCTACATAATCGGGATTTTGCATTTTGTAATCTTCTCCTCTTTTTCTGAGAAATTGTAACTGTCTTAAAATGTAGAGCGTCACATTTTCCCCTGTCGGAAACTTCAGGATATATTTTTTGGTTCAGATTCCTTTTTACCATATCGTCAATAATCGCGTACAAAATTTGGTATATTTGTGGCTGATAGTTCAAGCTGCAGAAATATGTAAGTACCGTCAGCTAAAAAAACACTCTGTACATCGAATACTTCTAAATATACAATTCATTGAATAATCGGAGGCGAATTCATATTACAATACATACAACAAACATTTGATATTCTTGAATTCTTTAGTGCTCTAATGAAAAATAATTAGAAATCATAAAGTGAGTTGTATTTATTACTGAAATATTCAGTAACAAAACAAAGATATTCTTAAAATTCTCATCGCTCTAATGAACATATTAAATTTGACTGATTATTAAACAAAAATTGAGTTGCATTTAATGTTATCAGTGAAGATTTGTTTACACATATTTTAATAAGGATTTTAATTTTTCACGACTTTATCACCAAAAATAAATATAAGTCAATTAAATTTAATTCACCCTCATGTATTCATTCTCAATGATAGTTTTATTTTCTACAGATCAAACAATAGTTCAAACAATTTACCAATCAATAGTTTAAATAATAATCAAGAATTTTAATTCAAAGAATTCTTAACTTTTAATTAATTAATTTTTAACAAATATTGTCATAGGTAGGTTTGTACTTTAAAATAATATTTATTACAGTTATCTTAAAAAACAATTCCGAAAAACAATAATTTCTAAAATGATCCATAATTCTGTCATAATTAGTGATTTTCTTCGATTGTTTCCTTAGTTAAATAATCTAATTATCTTCTCTGATTATTAATTAAAGCCAATGACTTTATCAGATTGAAGTTAATTCGAAATATGGTTTAGGATAAACAATTTTGAGGCAAAATCTTTTAAAAAAGAGATGCTTTTTAAAATTAGCAGCAAATTTTCAGCTCCACTAGATGTTTTGGTATGCTCCTGTTTGTTTCAAAGTTAATATCCGAACGTGGCCTCTATCGATTTTTAATAAATCGAAACAAATGGATTAATGGAAAAATTTAGCAATCCAAAACAGTAGTTTCCCTTCTCAGCTCCGAAACGAATCATAGGAAAGCTTTCTTTAACTTCTTTTTTCAAAAAGAAGTTATGCGAATCGACTGTTCTACACATCAACTATTACTTTTCACTCCCTCGCGAAACAATTTGAAATTCCAGCAACACTCTCGACCACCCCTCCCTTTAAGAAGACGGTAATTGCCTTTAAAAAGAATGCTTCCGAAGCAACCAATATCCGATTTCTCTCCACCACTTTGCTGGTTCACCCTTTAGTCCATCCCCCTCTTTCCTAGTACATAGACTATCGGCCATGTTTAAAAGCATTTTGTGCAATTGATTAAAATCTTGAAAACGCTTTCCAATTTTTCCCTCTCTCTCTTTCTAGCAAACGAGAGGATAGGAGAGTGTACACGACCATCAACTACCCCCCTTCCCGGTTTTCTGGAAATTTTCAAACGATATCGCTATTATAAGAAACAAAAAAGGCGACAAAGTGACTCTTTTGGGGGGTGAGGACTAGCTTTCTTAATTAATGGCCGAGACAGAGTTTCTCTCATCCCTGGCCAACCCCCCCCGGCTCGAACGAATTAAAATGTTCAAGAGATTTCTCCATATGTGTCTTAGGAAGGAGTGCAAATGGAGCTGACGGGATCTAATTATTCAAGAGAATGATTTTAGGATGTGTTTGGAGAATTCTCGGTTGGGGAAAGCCGCGGCAATAATTTGTATTTGATTGCCAGAACAGCAGAAGCTTTTGCAGCTACAATTCAGATTGACAAGAGCCAATTATGCAGTGTTCTTAATGCTAACATTATTTCCGGGCATTGTATTACCTCGCTTTTGACGATTCGTGGAGGAGTCTTTCTGAGATTTCTAAAAGATGGATAAATGTTTATTTTCCAGAATACAAAGTAACCATAGGAACTGAACTAGTCAGTGAAATTATGCCACTGAATGAGACTATGTCCTAGAATATCAAGAATTCATTTATAAGTAAATTTATAATTCATTTATAAATTCATATATAAATTATTTATAAATAAATGTCCACGAATATCAAGAATTAATTTATAATAATAAACATTTAAATGAAAAAAGAGCAACATGATTTAGTTTTTAAATGTTTTTATGTAACATTTATTTTCAAATTTTTCTCCATATTATTTAGGTTTTCCCTCGATATGTAATGAAAAATGATGATTTGATATAGAAATTTCTATGAAGAAATGTAAATTCATAAATATCACTCTTTTGTTTATCAATAGTTCTAAGCAATAACCCTTCGATATAAGCTATCGCCAAACTAATTTGACTTCTATTTCAAGGCCATGCTCAATTCAGTTCTATCTTTTCTTCACTAAAAGTATATTTTTATTTGTCAACGTGTTTCATCTCGTTATCCTAGCTAGTGAAGTTAAAAAAAGCTACTAATATCTTCTTGTATACAGCTGACCACCCAGCCACCACTGAAAGTGGCAATACCGACAGCAAGTTACTAATATCTGATTTTGAGCACAAAATTTTATATACAGAATTCTGCAAAAGTTCTACCATATAATAACTTGAGAACTTATATCTAATATAAGTATCCAGAAGTACTGCAATAAGAACATTAAAATAACATTTTACAGATTTCTTAAAGTAATAACTATTATAAAAAATGATTTTTAAATGCTCTTTATCATCAGTGGGGTTAAATATTATCATTGAAACGTGAGACCAAAAATCGAATAATCTAAATTCCATATACAAGATTAAAATAGGAAGTTGTATAGTCATAAAATAAGTAAAGCAGAAAATTAAAGTTTACCCATCAATTACGCAGGTTTACCCTCTAACGGCAGGTTAGAAATATGATCACTTCAGAGCTGAAATCTGAGCTAAGCGATGAAAATTAAGACTCTATGCTCAACCAATTGTTTTAGATCTGAAATTTAACTAGTGACATGTATTATTTGACATGCAGTTCCTGACATGCGTTATCACGTTGACTTCCCTATCACTTATATTCAAATGACAGCAAAGGATCTCAGTCAATGTAGAATTCGATGCTAGTAAAAAAAGCCCATATTTATATTTCCTTATTTTAAGACGTTGTTCAGTAAGTGAAACGCCTGTGATTCATACATACACCTTTAATAAAAAGCTTCATAATTCGAATTTTTTCTCTACTACTAATTGAAAAGCAAATAAGAAAGCAACTTATTAGATAACGGTCCATATCACTGGCATATTCATGGCAGCAAACTGTTTTCAGCTTAACCAAGTAAATAGCTATTTAAAATTCAATAAAACTTAAATCTTCCTTAGGGAATTTCTTTTAAATATACTCCATGTCTAACGCCAACAATTACTCGTAACAGATGGTGGAAGTTATTTACTTCTTCACATTTACAATCCAATTCGAGACAAAAGCTAGTCTGTCTTCCTTTTATGGTTTTCACATACTTCGAGTTAAAAGAATATCCAACGTACAAAAACTTCTGTTAGCTAGTATTTGGATCAATTACACAGGACTAAAATTATCTACAAAAAAAGTTTTACACCAAAAAATTATGCATCGATAATGGCTTGTTAAAACAAACAGACAAGGTTATCGGGAATGATTTAACACCATTAACTCTATTAAAAGGTAGAATGAAAAATTAAGAAAAAATAGAGTAGAAGCAATTAACATAGATAATGATTATCTGACGTGAACATATAAAATGAGAATTATGACAGGATTGGATTAAGGCCTCTTCTTGGAAAAATAACTAGATGGAAAAACTATTCAATTTATTTACAAAAGGATAACAATATTTGAATTTTCATAAATACTAAAATATTTAACTTTTTTGGTTTGTAGAAGTTCCAATACTAAAATTTTCCCTGATACTTTGGAATGAAACATCAAAGATCTTTCACAACATTAAATATTAAAAAAAAATCATATGGGATTAAAAACAGCATAGATTTGTAGAATAAAAATTTTTAAAAACATGCTTGTATCTTGCTCATTTTTATTTATTATTTCTAACTATCATTTTTTATTTTACATTATGAACGGCATCTTTATGACATAAAATCATGACATCATCTATATGACTTCAATGGATAAAAAAAATTGGAAGCTATTTGAATAAATAAGATAAATATTTTTCTGTCATGTAGTGCAATTATGGATGTATTGTTCTCCTTATCGGAATGATTGCAATTTTTGATTTAATAATTCTCTCGCCGTTTCGTCAGACTTTATTTCTTTGTTTAAATATTACATTGCTTTGAATATTACATTGAATGCATTGCTTTTGATGCTGTTATCGTAAATAATTCCTTTGACACAAGAATTATTTTCAAATATTTCATCTTTTGGAATGAAGAGAAGTATTTTCCCTTTGAATTTTTTATTTGTCGAGTTTTGAAGTTCTTTAAGAAAATACTTTGAAATACAGAATTTATAAAGGAATAGATTCAATTTTCTTTATCAGAAAATTTCTGACAAATGAATCGGCGAATTCGTTTCGCATTTGCTTTATTGCATGCTTTTAAATTTTATTTCGATTTTAAAGATAAAAACATAAAATTCTTTTTACTAACGTATATGTTAAAATGCAAAAATGAGAAACTTCAATGTTAAAATTATCCTTAGAGTTCTAAATTAAATTTAAAAAATTTAATACCATTATCAACTGATTTAATACAAATCACGAATCATATAGATCATGTGATTAAAAGTGAGTAAATGAGACAAACAGCAGCAAAGCACTACTATAGAGCATGGTTGGTGTCGCAACACACAAAATGAGAACGTTATAGATAGATGTAGTATCTGAATTAAGTAACTTCTAAGCCTGATTAGTTGAATTTAAAGAAATTTTGAAATTTAATAAATAAAATTAGAATTTAATGAATAAAGGAAGTTAGAAATTTAAAATAACTTGGTCGTTCTCATGAACGAAAATATTCGAATTTTCAGTAAGTAAAAAGAATTTTGTTGTCAAATTTATATTATTTGATGCAAAATTTAGTATTTATAGAGATAATTAACTGTATTTAAGATAAAATAGCGTAAGAAAAACATCTATTTCGTAGAAACAAGTCGAATATATTTTAAGACGTAATAAATTTTAAATTCATATAATAAATCAGACCTTCAGAAAAAAAAAAAAGAATTCTGAACAAATCCACCCAAAATCAGCACGAATATAGATCCAATAATTTCAGACTATGAAGTTATTTTCATTCTAGTGTAAGTATAAATCGCGAAAAAAAGAAATGCTGTGTAAATTTGAAAATCGAAAATAAATATTTTTCATAATAAAAAAAGTCTTAAAATTATATTATTGAACCAAAACAAAATTAGGATAATTGGATGCCTGAAATTCAAATCTAAAATGATGCAAAAGCGCAATTGCATTACTAATGTTGTATATAGTTCTCGCCTTGTTAAGTACAATAGGAGCAAACAATGACAAAGTCCTAATATATATATTCGATTTATCCAAAGTACTTGTTATCCAAAACTATTTGTGTTGTAAGATGTTATATACAAAACTGTTGTAAATCTGTATTCCATTAAACCTAATAAGTATACTTTACTTAATCTTTCTCATATTGAATTTACTGGGAAGCAGCATTGTCATTTGAATTAACTATTTTATGTTCTGATATAAAAGTACCTTGAGATTTTATCTCTACGAAACTCTTAAGTTTTGTTCCCTGATAACAGAAATATTCAAAATATTCCATGTTTTATTTGACATATGTGGGACTATTAAAAAGAATCCGTTTCTTTTTAGAAAATTCAAGAAATGATACCACAAATCTGTGTGAGTGATTTACAGCCATGACAAAGCAAGGTGCCAAGTCGAATGAATGTGCAAAAATTGGAAATACTTCTGTTCTTAATTAATTCATCGAGGGATTGTGACTTTTATAATATCAGACTACCGGGCATAAAAAGAATCAAAAGCTTACTTCTAATAATGAAGTGATACTTGTCTCAGCATTGTTTTATTGCGAATGTCTGATATCAGCGTAATACTCGAAGAGCCCTTTATCCTACTTATTTCATTACATGCGGAGCCACTTCCAGAACTTTTCGATACACTTGCTCCATACTTTCGATAAATTCTGCTCCAATTTTCTAAGAAAATTCCTAAAGAACTATTTGCAAATTACACCAGTGTAATTGGTCTCACCAAAATGAAAAGATGATTTTCTGTCTATAAATATTGATTCTTCTATTAGTAATAACATTATGAATAATATTTTCAGTCCCACTTTCTTTGTTGTTCCGTACTTGTCATAAAGAAGCCAGCTGACAATGTCAGCGACTTGTGCAGTAGCAACTGTGGGCAAAGACCCCTGAGCCAAAAGCTTAAGGGCAGGAGTCTGGAATTATCTCAGAGGTGGAAAGCCAAAAGGCTAAGTCGGCGATTTGTGCAGTAGCGTCTGAGGGCAAAGACCCCTGA
>JAPMOQ010052775.1:1819005-1873810 GCA_026543055.1 Argiope trifasciata | reverse complement strand
GGGCAAAGACCCCTGAGCATCCGAGGGCAGATGTATGACATTATCTCGTATAAGGAAGATACACCCTCGCTTCTACAGCCCTTTTTAACTGGGAGGAGGGACTTTTCAACACATTTCCTAGAATAACCATGCCCGAACCGGGGCTCGAACCTAGGACGCCCAGATCATGAGGAAGACGCGCTATTCTTAGACCAGGTCTCCGACAACCACTTATAGTGGAAATTCCATGGGCGTCCAGATGTTTTTTCATAGAATCGCCAAAGGCATTTTACAAGTGTTAGCAAACAAATATCCCAGAAATAAGAATGATGATCGCGACCCATTCGACTGAGATTGTTACCCGAAACACAGTTTACAGGAGCACAGTCTTAGGTTGAAAATTAGTTCATGCAGGAGGAGATAAAAATCTCTTCCCGATTTCTATAAGACATCAGACAATTTGTGTATGTTTCGCTTCGAGTTACAGCGAACTGTTTAGTGAAGAGAACCAATGAATTTCTAGCAACTGTAAAAGATTATATATATATAGAAAATAAAAGTGTCTTTTATTTAATTACTGGCTATAAAACAAGTTAAACGACCTTATCGAAAACCATCGACGAAGTTAAATTTTGTTCTAGAGCATCATTCACATTAAATATTCCCTAATAAACTACTGTAACACCATTAAACGTAAAAAAAAATAGTTTATTGTAACGCATAAAGAAAGTAGTATCAAGTTTGAACAAACAGACATATAACTCCAGACAATTACAAATTTAATGAGAAAGAAAAAGTTGAGAGAATATAATAAAGATGTTGAACATAAAATCAAATCAAATTACCTAAAAGCAGAATAATTTGAACATTTTACATTCAGCACTAAATAAGGCATAAAAATTATATCTACTTCTCTATTAAATACTCATAAAACTTTCTTAACGAAGAATGGAAAATTTCAATTGTTATTCCACTATTTCATTTTATGGCTTTCATCTGTCTTCGAATTATCCAAAGGCAGAAATTCTAACTAAGCGTATACTTCTAGATGAATAAATTAGAATAGATAAAAGCTCCCAAGAGCCATTATGTTTCGTTTAATGCGTATCATATACTAGATGCCTTCGAGTTTCATTTGCGGCCCATCTAATTCATAGATTAGCCATCAAGTTGGTTTGCAATTCCATCCGCAATAACGAAGATTTCAAAGAAAGTTAATTAACCAAAAGACATGAATAATCAGCTGCAGTATAAGCTTAAAGCTGATAAACGCATTATGTTACTATCGGAAGATGACATAATCTTTACTTCATGCTTTGCAAAGATATTTATTGAGTTACGACACTTCCTTTCAACATGTTAGACAATTCCCCCTCTATCTTTGCAATTTCAATAACAAAACCACTTGGGTTCGTTTAGCACAAGAGATAAAAGCTCTTGCTTGTCCTTTAAGTTTTCGGCAAGGTGAAATCTTTATCTCTTTTATTGTCAATGGCATTAAATGAATTTAAGCATTATCTTTCTTTGGAGATCTGGAACTCCGCTCTGCATTATTATAGCTAATTATTTGATATGTAGCGAACTGGGAAATAAATTTTGAATGTTAGCGAAGGATAATTTAAGCATCAGATAAGAATAGGATAAAGTTTTGATTATATTTCAGAATCGAGAACTCGATCCATTTCGTCTGCGTCTGTGATCATGATAAGTTTTCAGCGGTAATTGATGCTAATTTTTTTAGAAAATATTTTTAAATGTAATTTATATGCTTGTAGATTTTTAAAAAGTCTTTGAATGGAACTCTAGTTAACGATAACTCAAGATAATTGGTGAGAAAACTATGACATGTAACCTAATACCAGTACCAAAGTTCCGAAAATGATTCTTATGTGCATTAAAATAAATTGATTGATTATTCAGCTGTAAAAATCTTGGTTATTTCATTTGAATAGTTTTAATTAAAATGGAACTTTAATTATTTATAACTCTTTCAGCGGCCTTAAAGATAGTAAAATTATGTGTTAAGTCATAGTTCTAAACTCCGCTCTATCTGTACGCTGCCATTTTGTGCAATCTTTGATTTTAAAATTATTTTTTCAGCATTTTTGATATGATTTGTGTTTTAATTTTAATACTTATATCTATTAATTTATTTTACATATAAAAATGAAAATTGGAATAAAATGTTACGTTAGGTAATGAATGAAAAAAATGCAATTAAATCCACTCCTCCTTAAGTAGAGGTGGTTGTGACTGAAGGGAGGAGGTGTTGATTAAATCAACCGAAAAAATCTATTGGATACATTCTATATTTCTTCTAATTAAATATATATATTATATCTATATTCTAATATAGATATTATAAACTACTTGTGATTACGATACTCTTCCCACCATTTACAGAAACATTTTTCATTTTGGCGCAGTATGGTTACTGCTGAAAAAATAGTTCCCCGAATCAGAAAATAGGATTGAGATTATATGATAAAATAATTTAATCCAAATGAAAAGTAGGATGCCTTTAAAATTCAAAAATGGTTTAAAAAATTATTTGTTGTGCAAGCTTCAGTGAGACACTTATTATAGAATCGGTAATAAGAGTTTAAGAACTATTTCTTATTATATATAATATTGTTTAAAAAGAATTTTTTTTTTGAAAATTCAAAATTCTACCAGAGGTTCCTTCATTTACTTATTATTACGTCTTACTTATCTTATAACTTATATCAGAAAAATGTACAAGCATGTCAATAATACCGTTACTCCTCCAAAACAGCAAGAAAATATCAGCACCTATTTGTGCATTTTCTGTTGGAATTAAAGTATTTTTGAAGGAAACCTTAATTTAATTTATTACTCACCAAACTTTTGAAACAGTCACCGTTAATTGTCTTTGATTTTCGAAATAAGAGCGTGAATCCTTTTTGATTCTAATTTTTAAATAGATTCTTTTTTAAAAATTCTTGGCTGAATGATAAAAATTACATGCACCTCCGATTTCAACAGTTCATTCAATTACAGTCCTCAGTTGGGCAGCAGGAACATGAATTCATTTTTTTGAAAATCTTTGAAGCCATTACCTTTAAAATTAGTATTTGTTCATTAGAAGCATATCAATAAAACATCAATAGTAAACAAAAGAAAAAAAATTAGAAAAGACAAAAGTTCACTGAAACGTGCTTGAATACATTTTCAAACAGTCATTGAAGCTTCTTTCTTGGTAATGTCTATTATAAAAAGGAAATACAATTGAAATACGGGATAAAAGTAGTTTAAGTAAACAAGAATGGTTCAATGAAAAATGTGAACATATTCTAATCTGCGTCAAAACAATATTGGGTAAAAATATTTTACAAGTGTCGAAACACGTGACCACAATATAACCGCCAATCAGATGCATGCAGTTCATGAATATATTCTGTTGAAACCTACAAAACTGCCACTTTCCACTGTTTGATTTGATGAGACATTTTCACTGGAAGATTACTCTAACATTTAATATGTTTCTGTTAAAGCTTTCTTCAAAATTTGAAGACGAACTTTTGAACACAATTTGCACGAACTTTTTTAAAACAAGGCTCCCTTTTCCATAAGCGACAAGAAAGCCTTCTATTTACATTTTTTTCATAAAAAAATACATTACCACATTTCTTTATTCATTTTTTCCTCAAATAAACAATATCTAAAGGAATTTAAAAGCTTCATTTTGCTTCCCTATATCTTTTTTTAATAAATTCTTTTTCAGACGTTTTTGACAAACTCTTGCGTTTTAATGACTGATTATATTTTAGAGTTCTTTAAAAAGAATGTTTTAAAATCTAGGATAATATTTTATATTTGGTTACACGATTTACACTCATAGATAAAATGATTTTCAAATTATTTATTACATAAGAGATTTGCCATGATGCGGCTGTAATAATTTGAATTTCAAATCCAATTTCAGTTTCAGTATTTCAACACAATTCCAAAAAGGTGTTATAACTTGAAGTTATACAAAACTTTAAAATGACAGTTAATATCCTTTTATTTATTTCGTTCATTTATTATTTATTATCATCATTATTATTTATTTATTTATTTTGAAGTGGCAATGAAAAGTTATTCAGTTTTGTTGTTCAAAAAAAATATAAATAGGTATGATAGATAAGAATGTGTATTGAAGTTATTTAAAATAACGGAGTTCTAATTACTACAATTAATTTAGATTCAGGACCCGTTGATATACTATACGACCATGATGCATGTTAATGTTCTGTGCTCATGAAGGCAAAAATATTAACGAATTTAAACTTGGTGTAAGCAATAACGAAGAAAAAACATTTCATACTAAGATATAATTTTAAATTCATAAAAATATAATTAAAAAATTTCTTTGAAGATTAAAAATATGAAGTATTTGAATGCTACTCCATTGAACTTAGCCTCGACTTTCTAATTTTAGCTGAAAGTTGCTAAGCAAGTTGCAATTTTGAGTAGACATAAAGATTTCATGTTTTATAGATATATAATTTTTGATTTTGTCGCAATTATATGCAAAATATGGCAATCATTTTTTAAACATGAACAAAAAGGTTTTTTTTATCTTTTTTTATTCATATCCAATACTTTTTCAATCAAATTCATGTTAATACGTAACAACTAGTTTGTAATAATGAATAGCATTTTTATATAACTTGACTTGTTTCATAACAATAAAGACAGGATTTGAGAATCTATTCTGCATTCTCTTTTCCATAAGCCAAAAGGACGAATTTTTAAGCCATTGTTGCTATTGTTGTTAAAACGCTTTTTTTAACATGTGAGAGCATGATACTGTTTTGGTTTGAGGTTTTTGAAGCCTCAAAATGCTTAGGCAATAAATTTGCAATTTATTGCTTTTGAGACATCAATTTTTACATTGTCATATTTGGATTAAAGCATTATTAACAACTAAAGTTACACCAATTGATTTCCAAATGATTCATTCTCTGAATTATTAACCAGTTTAAACCAGTCTGAAACAATCACGAGACTATCAGATTAAAGCGTCGAAATTACTGCGTCGAAATTAAGAAAATTGTTTTTTAGCTCTTTTCAAAATCGGTCGAGTTCTAAAACGTTTTTGTCAGTAAATCAATAAACTATTTAAGCATTTAGATAGGACTTCTTGTCTCAACCACCGCATTCACCATGGCGCAGTAAAGCCAAATATATCTCTTGCTCCAGTAAACTACACTAACCAACCAATCAACCATCCGCATTCACCAGACATAGTTAATCAAATATTGATAACTGTTTTGAAGTTGTTAGGAGTTTTTACCAGAATTATTTTGTAACTTTAAAGGCTTAAGAATCTTAAAAGTATTTTGATTCGATATTTTCTATTTCAGAAACAAAAATACATAGTTTAATGGCTAGAAAAGGGACAAAAATATATTGAACACATAGTGGTTTTGAGAATTATACAAAATAGGTCTAGTTACAGTTACTTACGGGAATAAAAGAAAAGTTTGTCAGAATTATAAAATCATTCAATTTCTTTCTAAATTCTTTCACCTTTGATGATTTAAAACATAAAGAATATTAAAGAAAGAGAGTGTAACTATGAAAGAATATACAAATTCATTTGTAGCATAAAAAAGCAAATGCAAAACTGTAACTTGAAAGGCCTTTTTTTCTCTTTCTTTTTTCTTTATTCAAATTCAAATTTATCAACAAAACAACATGTGAGCCTTGCTCTCTTTTTATGAAAAAAAAAAAAACATCTATACTTATAATAAAGCTCAATGTGTGTGTGTGTGTGCGTGTGTGTGTGTGTGTGTTGGCGCTCTACAGGCCAGACCGTTGGACCTACAGCTACCAAATTTGGTACATGTATACCTTGGAGGTCGGGAATGTGCACCTCGGAGCCCTTTTTTCGAATTTTTAATTAGAATTTGAATTAATTAAAATTTAAGCGAAATTTCGACGTTTTTCCGCTATAACTTCCGAAAATATTATCGGATAAACATGATTTTAACATCAATTTAAAGATAAAACAATTATCTTTCTAATAGTATCAGTATTTTAACATTTAACTTAAGCTTCTATTTGTAATGAATTTTTAAAGAAGCATTTCAACTATATTTTTCAACAATATATTTCAGACAAAACAATAAAATTTAATCTGCAGGAGCACGTTACGAGTGGAAGGGGAAAAATTATCTTTTATCAATAGGTTGCCATCAGATAGATAAAAACTCAAATTAAAAAATAAATAATTATTGCAAATTAAACATTTAAAAATGCAATTTTCAGCACGTGTCTGCATGAAATGAAATAAATATGAAATATGTTTTTTCTTTTAAAAAAAAGAAAATGCAAAAAATTTTTTGTGACTTTTACAATATTATTAATTAAATAAATCAGCTTTCTTTAATAGTAGAAATACATCTATAAAAAAGTCTAAATGAAGTAAATAGCTGCATAGTATGTAGCACGAGTCTATAAATGCTTTAAAAAATGAAGAATATTTGGCTTTTAATTAAAAAGAGATGAACTTGTGATATCAGTGTTTTAATGTATAACTCAAGCTTCTATTTTTAACGAATTTTTAAAGAAATATTTTAACCATGTTTTTTTGAGCACGTGACTGGATAAAATAAAATAAAACAATGCCGGAAGTTCAAATAAAAAAAAAACTATCATCGCAAATCAAATCTAAAGAAATACAACTTTCAGCATGTGACTGGATAAAATAACATAAATATAAAATGAGATATCTTCTAAAAAAATAAATGCAAGGCAATGGATTCTATGATCGTTTGCAATATTTATATCATCAATTCAATAAATTATCTTTATTTACAGTAAATCTGGTTGAATTTAGACAGGATATGCATTGAAATCCCGACTTAATGGCATATTTCTATAATCGTTTGTAATATCTGTATCATTGATTCAATAATTTTCCCCCTTTTTCGCTTTCTTTAAAAAACATATTTAGCATTTTGGCAACATCACCGAAAAAAACATTTTTAATATTTTGGAAGCATAATCGATAAATTGTTAGAGCATTAAACTCAAAAAGTTTTTTCGGATAAAGTTACCGACTCTTTAACTACTAATAACTGAATCTTTTAACTTTAACTATTTCTTAAATTTTGGCTAATGAATATGTGATTTAATTGAAAATTTTAGAACGCATTACTCATGGCGAACCAGCTGGTCGCCAAAGGCGGCTAGTATTAAATAAGGTTAAAACAGAAGAAAAAATTCCCTAGCTCTTAATTCTATTCAAAAAGTAGCTTATTTTAATATGTTATTAAAATATTCATTCCAAGGACCTGTAAAATTAAAGTTCCCAGATCCTAAGAAGCAAGAAAATGGTGATAATGCATGACGAAAAGGAGGTACAGGAGATTTCTTATTTAAATGCAAATTACATAAAAAGCATTCTGCTTACAGTTTACTCAAAAGCTGCGTCTTTAAAAGAGCCGAAGGAAAAGAAAGTTTAAAGGTGATGTTCTGAAATTTGATCAGCTAGATGAAACTTATCTTTAAGAACAGTTTTCAAAATGCAAATTTAAACGTCATTGTCATGATAAAAAAGCTAAATTGGTAATGTTTATAATAGTAATGTTCCATTTTATCCCTTAAATTCTAAAGTAGAAGCAAATTAAAAACTTAATGCATAATTTTGGGTTAGAATGAAATTCATTGAAATTGCTTTAAATCTTTACTTAAGTAAATAATTATTTTCTTTGATAAAAGTATATTAGACAAAATCAGTAAACACTTATGGAATAATTCAAAATTAAAAAGTGGTGCTATAAATAACATTACTCAATGCTCACCTAATATGGTGGAAGTTTAGGCTGGTGCTTTGTGAACTCATTTCTTTGTTCAAAAATAACAGAAAAAAAAACTTATATCAAAACTCACTGTTATAAAACCTATTTTCTCTCTTCTTATTGAATATTGCCCCCTCCATTTATCTCAATGCAACTGACGCCCTGTAATCATAGAAGAAATTACCTGTAACGTGTCGAGTTAAAATGGAAAGCCTATACTGATAGTTTATATACTACCCTGCACGTTTCAAGAATTTATTAGAGAAAAGACAATTAAAGAATATAAACTGTTCACATTTTAACATCAATTCTATAATGCCCAATTTTAACTCGAGAAACTTAAACAAAACAGTAACATAAATTGTAGTCTAATTCTTAAGAAAATTGATCTAACTGATTTTATTTTGCACTGATAAATGATTACATAGATGTAGAAAAGTGACCCTAAGATAAGATTCAAAACACAATTTTGTCTTTTGAAAAAGTTCTAAGATGACTTAATAGACGCCTTGCCTTCCTCTTTTAATTACGATAAAAGAAAACTTGTCGAATATTACGAAAGCCAGATAGTTCCCAACCAGATATTTGAAAATGCAATGTATTTTGCGCTCAAAACAATCTAGAATTGCATAATTAAATTAGTAACAAATTAATTATAGATGTTCATGGCTTAGCTAAAAAAATCCTAATCCATAATGGATATTTTCTCCTTCTTTTTGGATTAACTGAGGTTATACTAGATACTTAAAATAAAACACTACAGAAAAAGCAGCACCTTTGTAACAGATTTAATCTTTTCTGTTCTGAAGTGCCCGTATACCTCTCACCCTCAGAAACCCGGAACAGCTTCCACTTGTTCTACTTACACATAACGGAACCTCTCCTATTAATCTCCGGAAATAAGAATCTTGCTTAAAAATTCAACAACCAACGAGTGCTTCTTCGTCTCAATATATCGAACGTTTCGGAAAAGCAGACAAAAGAAAGAGAGAAGGAAAGGGAGGAGTAGGGGGGGGGTCTTTGAAAGTATTTTGCGGCAGGGGTAGTAGGTGGTTCCTCTCCAGAAGTAGCAAGCGATTCTGCAGCAGGCGTGAAAGCAGAAATCATAGAACGAGCAGTTCCTGAATGATTAACACGAAGCCATTACTGCTTTCGATGGCGCGCAGAGTGTATTTCGGTCGAATCTCAATAGCTCGTTGCATCTGGCAACACCTAAATGACATTTCTCCGTTGGCAACGGGGCTTCGGTCGGTGCTTATCTTTATTGGTAGCCGATTTTAATAGCCGCGTTAGACAGGCAGGAGCTCTCCTTTTTAACGAAAATGTTTATGGGTATGTTTCCGTTGCTTTTATGGGGGATTCTGCACTAGTTTTCTTTACTCGTTCGTTCCAGATCGAACGAAAAGGTGTTGTGGAGGGGTCGGCTGGGATGTTCGAAACGCTTCCCTCATTACCGAAGTGAATGGTTTCTCGTTACAGCACAACAGTGGCACTTATAATTTTAGCATCACTCTATTACTTGCGCTATCAGGTATAATATTCAATGGCCGCTTGCTGCAGTTCACGCTAATGGAAAGCACAAGGGGAAGAGGATTTTCACTTGGAGTGTTGATGCAGCGATCCACAACTCAATGAGTGCATCAATGAAAGATGGGTTATCTTTAGGTAAACTCACTTTAACGCAGGATGTGAATGGGCCATTTTAATACCTCATTTGCTCTTAAATGCCTGTAGAAAATGCAGCTTTAATTAGCCTATCAGAGTGCAGCACTGCAGATGATAAGGGCATTATAATTATAGTTTACGTGTAATCTATTATAAATCTATTAAATATTTATCCAGTGAATTATATTCTAATTAACCCCCAGCTGAAGTCGTATCCCCCAAACTTTCTCGCATATTCTCTGATGAAAGTGTTATTCAAAAGAACGACTCGTATAACAGCAGCGTATAATAGTTACAAAATATTAACTTTTAGCATGAATTTGACACATTTATTGAAACTATGATGTGCTCCTTGGTGGAATTCTCGGTAATTAATTTATCATAAGTAGTTAATAGTATCCAAAAATCTTATTTGTATTTTAAATGATTTTTTTCTACCGATAGATATAAATTTGACGCAAATCTACATTTCTGGTCACAACATCCCATTCCAAGTTAATATATTTAAGTAGCTGCATCTTTAAATTCTCGCATTTACATGTTTCTGGCAGTATATATTGACAGACAAATAATCCCTTGATTGATTTGGCTCAAATGAATTTAAAGTTTTTGTTTTAAGTCACCAATCCAGATATTATTTTATTACAATAATGTATCTCTCAGTCTTTATTTAATCCCAACTCAACAAGGGTACATTTTAAGTACTATAACAAGTAAAAATATATTGTAAATACCATAACAAGGAAATCTTTTGATTAAAGCACAGATTAGCATGCTTTCTATAAAATGTGCGACATGTGATCTTTCTAACGCTGCAAAACAAGCAGCTAAACTTTGGTCTAAACATATATAACTCATTACTTCTTTGTAAGTAGATATTGTAAAGCTATGCCAATTATGATGCAAGTTAGTTAGTTTTAGTTCAGTTTTCATTTGATTTAAAATTCATCGAAATTTTAACATTTTCTTAATAACTGCGTCACATACAAAAATAACATTTTTGCGACTTGTTAAAGTTCAGGAAAATTAGCCGTTTTAATACGTTATTATTTTTTTCCTTTTCCCCCCTTTAATTTTAATAATTTTTCCCTGAAATTAGTTTTAAATCTAGTTTTGTGACAATGATTTTAATATTATAATAAAATAAAATTATGGCTTAATGGGAAGAATTTGACGAATAATTTTTAAAGGAAGTTTTATAATAACTCTCGAGGAAAACACGCCATTTTAGCAAATTTAAAAACAGTGGAGGATTTTTCATCCCCCCCCAGACGCTGAATAATCAAAGTGATTATTTTAACAGCTCACGTGTGACTAAACAAAAATAAATATTATTTTTTTGTCCAATTACACCTACCCTACATTTTTATACGTTTCGAAACACTCGACTTCTGTTTACATGATAATACATTTAGAAATGTGTTCTATATATTCTTCGTACGATATAAAATGTTTTCTCACAGAATGAAAAAGCTGATATTATCAAAGTAGGCAAAAAATTCAGACGATTAACCTAAAATCTTATTCTACAAATTCTTCTCCATTTTTTTCTCTTGAAAGATTCGTACCTCTTCTAATTAAATTCATATCTCCAATGTTTGATTTCCTGAAATCGTCGACTCTTTTTCTGCTATGTCAATTTTTTTCTTTGTTATATCATAAATGGATTATAATAAATCTTTACCAAAGCAAAGCAACAACAATACATTAAAAAAAATACATTTTTAAAGCAGTTAAAGATGAAACTTTCACTTTTTCATATAATTTTTTTTCTCTAATTCTTTTTCTTTTTTTCAAAAGTATCTACTTAGCTAGAATATATATATATAAAAAAATCCTCAGGAAAAGCGTCCAAAAAAATTCGTACACCAATAAGAGTAAAAGGAGGCCTTCTCCTTCCTTTTAGACGTCATTTCTCCCAGGAGTCATTTTTCACTCGACTGGCGAGTCATTAGATTCATTCATCCGTCCATCGCGACGCCCTCTGGCGGAAATTTGTTGCCTTCATTATTTGATCCTCGCGATCAAGATAACCGCTCCGAGAACACGCCTTTGGAAAATTTATCGAAAGTTTTCATCACGCCGGATCTCATCTTTCTGGTCGAAGCCCCTCCGATGACAGTCCGCTGCCTTCATTATCCCTTGTTAAACTCTGGATAAAACGGAGCAAAAAGAAAGAATTCGGAGGATAGTGCGTGTCGGAGAAGTATAGAAATTTGTGACGGGAACCTAATCTAGATCCTTACAAGACAGTTGCTTGATTTAATCGATTCCCGTATGTGAAATTGAAGGTCTTTTGATGGAAAGAGATGAAGGGGCAAAACGCATTAGTTTCTGAAAGATAGTTTTGTGATATATTGTTGGAAAAAGATAAGTTATATTTAAACAAGATATTTTTCTGAGAAAATTTGTCTAGTTTTTATGAAGATCTGTCTTGATCTCATTTTTTTTGTTGTTTTAAAAGTTGGGGTTTTATTAGATAAAATGATTAAAAAACATGGTGAAGATCAGAAAGTCTTAATATGCCAATCAAAGAATGAAAAGAACAGTACAAATATATTGAGCTTTTACTTAGGAACATTACATATACTATGCAAATAACAATTTTCATCACAAGTGAAACCACTTTAAACTAAGAAAATGCACTTCCAACTTCCTTCCATAAAATATTTAAAGATCTGTAAGATCATTAAAATATTATCATTTGGCCCTATTGCCTTATCGTTTATGCATTGGCTAAGAGAATTACTAGTAAACTCTTTTGAATAAAAAAAATTCCTTAATGATTTATGAGCCTCTTGGTAAAGCATGGCAAGTTCTTCAGCATTTACCTCTTTTCAGTCTTGACCCTAAACATTGTGATTTTTCTATAGGATTACATAAAAAAAAATGTTCATCCTTTTCTGAAAGATATTTATCTATTGTTGATTGAGGAAATTAAAGCAAGAACAATTACAACAATTGAAACTCTTATGCCAGAAACACTGCTTAGATTATAGGATCGATTTTGATGCCGGGTACATACAACTCGTTTGTTCCCCAGTGTGACCTTGAAAAATAATGAATACTTTTATAGATTTATATGTTTAAATAATTGGCCAATCAAAGTTGCATTTTTTTAAAAATTATACAACCTTGAAATGTAGTAGGTGCTGTTGTATTTTTTTTTTGTAATCATCTTTTGTATGTTTTCCTTATCCATAATAAGATATTGCAAGGCCGGATTCCTGGCATAAGGGTAGCGTGTCTTCCCCGTGCTGTATACGTCCCGGTTCGAGTCCCGGTGCGGACGTGGTTGTTCATCTGTGTTCTGTCTGAGTTGTATGAATGTGCCTCTCCATAAAAAGGGGTTGTGCAAGCGAATGGGAAGAATAAAGTTGCCCGCACTTGTCCCTAATTGGCTCTACCGAACAGACACGAGAAGTTTATTTCGTCTTAAATCGCTTACAGCTTTCTGTAAGCGATCTTGTAAAGTACCATAAGCAACAATAACAATGTATATTGCAAGACTTGTTGTCCATAGATTATTCCCTTTCTAAAAAGTATCTAGTATTGATAAAACACAATCTTCAATTTTTATAAAAAGAAAAAGTAACATTGTCAGAATTTAATGAAAAGGTTTAACGTGAAGCAATTTCAACATTTCATTACATACAGTAATTTTACAAACAGAAAAAGAATGTATTGCTTCTATTCTAATTAATAGCTTTGTTTATACTCTTATAATTATAAGATATATAGCAGTTAAGTAAATAGATGTCGTTTCAAGCACATAATAATAAAGAAAAAACTAAGTAGAGCTTATTTAACTTCAAAAATAACAAACTCCATCCGTCCAAAATTAGTTGCTACATTTAAGTCGAAAATTTTGTCCCAGATTAGTTGCTACATTTCAAGTAGGTAAAGTCATAAATAACTTCTGATGCAGTTTAATAAATAGCTACCAGTAAAATTATAATACTATAAAGAATATAAGACGGTGTATATACTAGGTGTTAGAATAAATGTTAACTCGAATGTAAAATTATATGAATGAGAAGTAATGCGACGATAATTGTAAATTATGAATAGTAATTTAGAAAATACCCTAAAGCAGGAAATGAATGATAAGAAGCGTAACGCTGTATTTCAATTTTTACTGCAACATTTGAAAAATGACAGACTAAGCCATGGTGCTATAAATGCTGCAGCGGTTAAATTTAATGTTCATCGTAGTACAATATCCCGTTTGTGGAAGCAGGCAAAGACATCAAAAATAAATGGAGATGAAATGTACAATGTAAGTTCACAAAAAATTGGTAAATGCGGAAGGAAAAAAAAAGATTTTTCTCAGCAATTGGGCAAAATCAAAGATGTCCCATTAAAACGAAGACAATCACTGCGGAGTTTATCGTGCGCTGTTAGTATTCCCAAATCAACATTACACAGGATTCTAAAGGAGGGAAAAGTGTTGAAGCTTATTTCATCCACCATTAAGCCAAGTCTGACAGACAAAAATAAGCTCGACAGAATTCGATTTTGCTTACAGCATGTTAAAACTAATGGATGCTTTTCGGAAATATGGATCCGGTTCATATCGATGAAAAATGGTTTTATATTACGATAACCAGTAATTCCTTTTACATCACCCTGGATGAAACTGAACCTTTGAGGCATTGATTGCAAAAGCAAAAGGTTTATTGCCAAAGTAATGTTTATGGCAGCGGTGGCAAGACCAAGATGGGACTCGAATATAAATGAAATGTTTGACTGAAAAATTGGAATATGGCCTTTTGTTCACTCAGAAAATGCAAAAAAAAAACTCAAAAAATCGTCCAAAAGGAACTCCTGTGACAAAAGTTGTAAAAATTGTTAACAAAGAAGAAACCCGAAAAATGATTATAGAAAAAGGTCTGCCGGCTATACGTGAAAAATTTCCAAGTAGTGAAAACTCGAGTCCGATATACATACAACAGGACAATGCCAAGCCTCATTTGGCAGTGGATGATCCCAGTATCACCGAAGAAGGTTCAAAAGATGGATGGAATTTGCAACTACAATGTCAACCTCCAAATAGTCCGGATTTCAATGTACTTGATCTCGGGTTTTTTAACGCAATACAGTCATTGCAACATCAGATGCCCTCAAAGAATATTGACAACTTAATTGATGCTGTTGAAGTCGCTTTCCAAAATATAGAAGTAGAAAAGCTTGACAATGTATTTTAACTTTACAAACATGTATGGAAAACAGTATGATGTCAGGCGGAGGCAACTCGTACAAAATAACCCATCTCAATAAGGAAAAACTTCGTCGTCAAAATCTTCTTCAGCGAAACCTGGCATGTAAACCCGAAGTTATATTATGTGCAAGAAATTCCTTAAATATCAATTAAAATTGTTTAATTTGCAATTAAAATTATCACAACTTGGTATTTTCAATCTCATTTTTTACTTTCCACAAATGTAGCACTTATTTTGAGACAAATTTTTCGAAGCAAATTTACAGGGTTTGCACTTTTTTAAGGCACGCCCCATTTTGTGAGGACTCTACCACCGTTGTGCAAGAAAGATCATTTTCTTCCTAATGAATTCACGATTCATTAGCTGTTATAGAATATAGTTTTATGCGATTGTGGGAGGAGTCCTTACAAAATGGGGCGTTTCTTAAGAGTGCTCAAAACTTGGATTTTTTTAACTAACTTGGTACTGATTTAAGCAGCGAATGCTTGGTAAATAAATGTTGTTGATTGATAGCACAGCACCCTGAAATCTCTGAAAAATGTTCAAACAAAATCATAAAATCATCAGAATCAATAATCAGTACAAAAGTATTCAAATGTAGCAACTAATTTGGGACAGAGGGAGTATTATTTCACCAAAAAGGAAAGGAAATTTTCTGAAACTCCCCGAAATGTTCTAGATTATTCTACGCCCCCCTATGTATAAAATTGCAGAACTTATATAAGGTGAAGAGCGCCACAAATGCTCATATTCTTATTTTCAAATTTGGCACTTAAGATTTGTTGTTTCATAGTATAATTTTAAAAAAGGCGAATATTCATCCTGTCTTCTTATAGATCGGTTAAAACTAAATGTTGGGATACAACTTTAACTTTAAAGGCAAAATCACATACAAAATTTTAATGAAATGATTAAATTTTTGAGCTATCGCATTTATATGCATTCGAAAGAAATGACTGATAAACAGTAAGTCCTTTGATGGAACCTGCTTTAAAATGTTATACGGATTTACTCTATTTATGCTCATTATGTATGTAAAGTTTTACCAATTTGGCTTCTTACATTTTGTAGTTATCCTGTGCACTTACTCTTTAACAGACAGGCATACTTTCTGTAAATAGATTTCCTTCGAAACTTGATGGAAAGCTACAAATGTGGTTCAAATACCGTATACTAAATTTCATTTAACCATTTCAACGTGTTTTGGAATATTTTGCTCACAGACTAGACAAAAGTTATCATAACTAAACGTGTTTTTTTTTTTTTTTTTTTTTTTTTTTTTTTGGAAACAAGGAAATTCGTCAAAGTTTAGAAATCGAATTTTTTTAAAAAATTAACATTTTTTTTTTAAATTTATGTACGATAAAGTAAAAATTTGAAAAAAAAATATTAGATCTTGGAGATATTACCACCTAGATTTTATTTCATGTCTCCACCACATAGCTATTTGCTTTCGACATTTAGGAAAGGGAATAAATTTAATTCGACTTTTGAATTTTTTCTTCTATCGATTGGGCCCAAAATTTAATACAAATCTGCAACATAATTATAAAACAACTATATTCGTGTTAATAAATATATTCGTGTAACTTATTCTGTTTTGGGGGTATTATATTTTGAGATACGTCAAAGAATCTTCATAGTTTTGAAACGAAATTTGATCCATACCCATAAATTTCTCAAAAATTGTTTACTGTTATTCAAATTTGCTATCACTTATTTTTCAATATCCTTTCATAGGCAAATAGACGAAAAAGATATGACGGATTTGATCCAAAACTGGACACTCATCGGCAATTTGGGGATGGGGGTGGACCTTTTGTTAAATAGACTCTATTTATGTATCTGAATGGGTTTTTGAAATTCAATGCAAATAAAAACTTTTGATAAGAGCGGAAATAAGATTTAAGGAAATTGTAAAAATCTCAGCATTGTAATATTGAGAAACAACTCCATTCCAATTTTCTTATTCGCTTTGGTTTGGTTTTATTAACGGCTAGTTTGAAAGTAACACAACGGCTATTTTGGAATGAACCTCGAAGTTTTGAAAAGCGGTCAGTAAAGGAAGTTGACACCTGAGCTGGTACCTCTTCTCCAAACTTCCCTAACCCTTCACCACTGGGAGAACCAATTGCCCCGACAGATTTAGTGTGCACCAGACCCGCTCACTAGACGGTTCTAAAGTAGAAGCGAGTCTCGAACCGGGAACTTTTTGATTCCCAAGGTGAAATCATACCACCAGGCCACCGCAGCTCTTTGTTAACCATGATTTTATATTATTCATAGACAGACAGTGAAAAAACAATTTCCTAAATGGTTTTTTTTTTCAGATTCAGATAAATTAAATTCTAGAGTTGCATCTCCTCACTGCCTAAATCCCAAACTAACAACTTAAATCTTAATCTAACTCAATCGTAAATAATTATCTTTTCCTCTTCTTAGCTATGAATTAATTAAGCACTATCTTCCTAAATTCTTAAGCAAGAATTAACTTATTAAATATTTTTTCTGTAATAATTATGCACAGTAACAACGAACCCTGGAAACAAAACTATGGAATGCAATTTACAGCCACTACGCCTGAGTATTCCAGTCAAATTCCCTACCGGTAGTGTTGCATCAAAATGTTGAAGTTGAAAAATGTTGGAAAAAATGCATCAAAGGTTGAAAAATGGAATACCTAATATAAAAATTAATAAACTGATGACAATAGCTAGAATTGTTGATCACAGAAACGACTATCCTTTAACAAAAATAAAGAAAAACGTGCTTAATTCCACAAATTATTGTGCAGAAGCTAATTATAGATCTCCGGCCATCATTTCCCAACTTTCAGAGCCAGAAGAAATGAATTAAAACAATCCACATCCTCCCTAACTGCCGCTGAAAGAACATCACACAAAGCGGGATTCCATTTCATTCTATTCTGGAACTAAAATAAGCATCAGCTTTACCGAAAGTAAACACAAACGGCAGCAACCATTGGAACGATAGTCGTTATCATTAAGTTGAGACATTATGGCTTTTCCAATGGCCAAATGGCCAACGGAAAAGGACTGCTCAATGAAAGTTAATAAAGGTCTTTTTACCCCAGAAAAGACCCTCAGGAAACCAATGGGCATTACTTCGAAGGGATATTAATGGAAACAGTTATGAATAGGAATTAATCACAATAAACGATTATCGGTGGTGTGTTTAAAATGATGAAAGTTGATTGGATGGCATCTTGAGTAATCTTAATGTTCAGAAGCCGTATAGTTGTTTTTAATTGTTATTCAATTGGTTTTGATGGTAATTGATTTATATCAATGATTATAACTAAGAAATCATTAATTAAAAGTGGATACGAATTGAAATAAAAATACTATTGAATAGTCAATGAATTAATGGGTACAAATGAAATTAATATAGCTCCTGACGCCTTGATTTATCGTAGATTATAAGGTCTTGTATTTCTCTCTGATGTACATTGATCTATCTGGCTGTTGAATAGAATTGTAGTATTAAATTGTTGTTTAAATGTGTAATTAAATCAAACAGAAAAATTAACATAATTGCGAAAATCACTTGAACGCACAAAAATGTGTCATGCTTTCTGAACTACATTTTTTATGTATTAAAATGCTATTATATTTATCTTTCTTTGGATGTATCAACCAATTGAAATATCAAATGCATATGTGTAATCTAATTAGAAGTTAACCCTTCTTACATGAAGGGGCTCAGTTTTTTTTTTTTTTTTTTTTTTTTTTTTTGCTGTATTTGAGTTGATTGAGTCATGTGTCTCTGATTTGACTATTGGTACCAAGCGAAATAAGGTACCAATATAATTTTTGGCGAATCGATGTCTCCAATTTATTTATTGGCGAAACAAGGTACCCAGCTCTTTGTAATTCCCAGAGTAGCTATGATATAGCTATATGTGATGAAACTATAATATGATATTTAAATAATTTTCAAAAAGTTACTTATTGTTGATTTAATTCCTATTTTTCTTTAAGCATCTAGAGTTGTATTCACGAATTTTTCTCATATATTCCTTATAAATCTGGTGTCTCCTCTCCCTCAAGTATAATACTGATATTCTTGGAGAAATCAATGAATGGACACATTTTGATTATACCGCAGATTAAAGTTTTTATGTTTCATTGAATGTAAAAAAATGGGTGAAGTGTAGCACGGTGTGCCCCCGAGTTTCTCGCCAATACGGCAACCCAGCGGAACTTTCTTCCAGCAACCCTAATTCTGTTTTGTTTACTACTTTGGCGTAATGTGTTGGCGGAATTGTGCCAATACGTAGGTTGAATTCCGCCAATGATCGAACCCGGGACCTTCGGATTTGTAAGCCAGTAACTTATCCACTATACAAAAATGGCCACCGATGTTTAGTGGTAGGTACTGGCTTATTAAGATGTCACCACAATACTCCCCTACCAGTTTGTTCGGTTGAGAGATGAACGATTTTATTGCGCCAAGCGTTATGGCTAGTATATGAGCGTTGCTGCTGCGTCAAGTGAGTCTGACGACTTTGCGTTGGTGCGTCAAGTGAGTCTGACGACTTTGTGTTGCTGCGTCAAGTGAGACTGACGACTTTGCGTTGCAGGTAAAGGGCGCCACACATCAGTTGCTTGAAGGTCGAAAGTTCATCACGTCCGAGGTCATCAATTTGGCGTAAATGTTGGCGGAATTGTGCCAATACGTAGGTTGAACTCCGCCAAGGATCGAACCTGCGATGTTCGGGTTTGAAAGCCAGTAACTTATCCACTATACAAAAATGGCCACCGATGTTTAGCGGTAGGTACTGGCTTATTAAGATGTCACCACAACTACTTTTTACAATAGTTGGGTTGTATATGAACTACAACTGTTTTATGAAATATCGCAATTACACTTTTCCTATTCTTAGCGCAGCAAGGGACACACTATTCTACTCTTTTACTAACAAAATATGAAACAGATCAATTGTATTAATGTAAACACATATCAAATTTGATTTATCCAAGTCGTTGTGATTTGAATAATTGTATTAGAAGTATGGCAAATGAAGGGACAGGCAATCCTTGATGGATTTGATTTTAATTTGGTAAGGATATATAATGAAGATGCTAAATATACATTCCATGTGTTACGTATCCAGCATTGTAATAATTACAATTATTGCAGCATTTTCCCTTTATATAATTCATATACGGAAAGGTAAAAATGGAATTAAAAATATTATTGAAAGAATTTTCAATAAATATGAAGAAAACAAAATCTCAGGAATGTCAATAATAAATTTTATTCTAGTTATTAAAGAGTCTGAAAACGAATTACACTTATTACATTTTCGAGTTATTGAGTTAACATGGATATAATATTCAGACCATCAAATGGCCAATCCAAGTAAGAATGCTAGTAAGAACATACATTTGATTTATGGCTTCATTTATTTTTATCGCTATTATCTTATATAGAGGGCTGAAGAGTTGGTCCATAAATTCAAATGAATTTTTCTAATCTAGATTTCTGAAGGAAAACTTTTAATGATAGAAACAATTTAATCAAAAGATTTCAAATTGTGTCTTATTATTGTATTAGCAGTATTCGATTCAATTTGTCATTTGAAATTAGTATAGCTGATGTTAAGTAAAGATAAAAAAATAATGATTAGGCAAGAATGCTTAATTTTTAAATCACTGATCGGAATATTTGTCATAAATACAAAATCAGTTTAAATCGGAACATCTAAATAATAACTTTATCAATACGTTTGCATGTAAGAGAAAAAAATGATAACTTAACTCCAGTTAATCCTGATTTTTTCAAAATTTAGATATTCATATAATTATCCTGGAAATTTATGTAGCGCCGCAGTTTTTTTGAACAATATACTGAAGAAAAAAAATTTATTTCTATTGTAAAAACAAGAACCATTTCAGCTGCTTTCTCCTTAGTTCATCCTTGAACCTTCTAGAAAAAGGCTAGAAAATAAAAAAACGAAAAAATGGGCTTAAGCGATGAGTGCAGGAGCAATTAGGTGATGATTAATCCCCCACTAAATCCTTCCTTACGCACCCTGATTAAACGGGTGCAGTTAAGGAGGTGGACGACATACATCAGGAGGACATCCACTACCATTTTTACGAAACCTTCCTCTCCTTTTTTCCCCTTATCTTCTTTTCCAGGAGGGAGGGTTTTAAATCACTCCCCTCCCCCATATTTCTGCCCCTCCCTAACCCTCATTCTAAGAAGAAGACTTTTCAGGATATCTTGAAATTCGAAAGCAGAAGAAGGATCGAACAGAGATGAGAAGAAAAAAAGTAACAGGGATTCGGAATCATCAGCTGTAGAAGATTATGGTAGAGGATCAAAGGAATATAATCTCCACTGATTCCGAGGAGCAGTTCGGGAAAGGATTACGAAGATTGCCGAATACAACCGAAAAGAAACGAGGAAAAAAAAATGACACACGGATATGTATAAAGAAAAGAGGCGATTACTCGGTGAAGTGGCACTTAGAAGTTTGGAAATTTTAAAATCCTTTTCCACATGGGAGTGCTTTCAGATAAGCTGGAGGGGGATACGTGTTTGCTTTTTTCAACGCTCTTATAAAGAGGGGAGTTTCTTTGATAAGAGCAGAGAGATATCAAAAGGCTAGAGTAAGTAAATAAGCTGAGCAGATAAGATACAGGAACCATATTCGTTATGTTGAAAAGCCGAGTTCCCAAGAAGCTCTACTTCAAAGTATACCGAGAAGTTCTCTTAGAAATTAGATGGTAGGAGCATACTATTAACATACGAATCAAACATATGTTTAAAAGCGCTCTGCGGAGTTTTTTTTTCATTGACTCAGAGTTCCTAACATCACATAAAGAATCTAAACCATGGAGAAGAGTTCTGGTTTATAGTAATAATAGTGTTTTTTTGACACAGCTTTTGGTTATCTTTACCGTTTGAAATTCTGTTTTATTCTCTTTAAGTTTTTTCGCTCTGAATTCTCCAAAACGCAAAAAATAAAGCAACATCATAAATCAATAATTAATCATGATTTCTTGTTAATATTGGAATGCCAAAGCAGCTTCAAAAATGTGTTGAATATTTTTTCCATACACAGATATTATATTATCTGCAGTTGAATTAAAGCATCGGTGATTATTAAATTCACGTACAATAAAAATAATTAACCAACAATGAAACGCCTTCCTCATATTTTTCAGATTTAATTTCTATTTAGCTAAAAATATTTTTTGAAACACAAAATAAAATGTAATAAATGAATATATATATTACCTAGAAAAATTTCAAATTCGATTTATGTCCCTAAATTTATATTTTAGTAATATAAGACATTATAAGCTTTTTGATGAATATGATATAAAACTATACCCTACTATAAAATATATACCATAGAGAATTTAGATTATTTGGCTAAAATTATACCTTGGAAGCTTAAAAGTCTATACTCATCAATAGTAAAGATATATAAAAAATATATCGTCCAGAACATTTTGTAAATATAATGATATTACAAAATATATACCCCCAAGTCCACGAATATACTACATAAAAACCGAAGGTGACCCAATTAATAAAAATACAAAACTCTCAGGTTACTTAAAAACTTTTTTTATAAAAAGATTGCTTCATTCTTTGTCAAAATACTATTTTATTTTTTTATTGACAGAGATATTCGGTTTTTATTTTTAAATATAATTTTCTAGGAAATATGTGTATTCATTTCTATTCATGGTAGAGATTTTTTTTTTTTTTTTTGCATTCCAAAAAACTTACCTTTTTTTTTCTTTACTGTCGTTTATTCCACTTATCCAAATCGATAATCCTCGCATATATTAGACCTAGTCTCCTTTAGACTAGGTTAGTCGGGAAAATAGGTTATATTTGATGTCAGATAAATTGTCTAGATAGAACTTCATATCCATCAGTCCGCAAAATTGTCTGAGGTTGAATACAGGCAACATTAATTGCTTTACAACGGTTATGTTTATTACTTACATGGATTTTTCTAATGAAGACGGTATCAAAGCAATACAGAGCTATTGAAAACTTAAATATCTTGCGAAATTCGGGATATTGTAAGCACAAGTTTTAAAGAAAGACTGTCAACAACACAAATATTGAACAAAATTCGTCTTCCTTTTTTTCAACAATGGAGAAAAATCATTCTATTTAATATTGGATGTAACAATGAACATGATTTAAATTTCAAAGCTACAATGTTATATACTGTTGGAAATTAAACAATACATAGTTTTTCGCACCTTTATTAAATTGGTACCATAGAAAGATGGCTTTTACTTTCTCGTATATATATAGAAAAAGCATTCGAATCGCCAAAAAAAAAAAAAAAAAATTGAACTCGATTCAGTGACAAATCTTCGCGTTTTATATCTTCCTGAGTTCGAAAAATGCATTTCTGTAAAATGTTTGTCAGTCTGTCTTTCTGTAGAACTCAAAAACTTTCGTCTTTCCAACAAATTTGAAGAATTGTATCACAATTTCTACAAAATCCGTTCAAAGGAAATCTACATGTCTACAGTCCGAATAACTCCATAACTATAAAACGAAGGAAACTGGATAAATAAAATTCAGTGCATAAATTCAACATTTACAATACAAACATTTGTCAAATTTCGAGCCAAATCTGACAGGAAATTGACTGTCTATCGGTCTGTACTTTCAGACACTTTAAATGCGATTACTCAGAAACGTATTAGCTTAAATATATCAAATTTAGTATGTAATTTTGTGACTACAATTTGTGTCAAATTTTTTTCCATCATCTGGAGAAAAATTGTTTTAAAACTCAAATTCGATTTTTGAATAGTATTACCCATATGCCAGGAATGTATTCCAAGAAACACACGATAGATTCAATAAAAATGCTTTATCACACGATAGATTCAATAAAAAGGCTTTATCACACGATAGATTCAATAAAAATACTTCATTTGTACAAAACATTACTATTTCATAGCTAATGATAGCTAAACACTTTTATCAGAGAATATACGATAAAGTTTTTGAGAAATACCTCCCGTTTGTTTAAATTTCAAAATAGTGTAAGACTCACTTTTGTGCGATGGCATTTTCGAAAATTCATTTGAAAAAATTCCAAAATTTAGCTTAATTTTTAATTAATTCTATCAAATATAGGGGATACTTCTTTAATGAAGTAATACTGCACTGTTCGTGACTATTTACCTTGTACTCCTGTTTGCAAAAAACAGTAGATTCTATGCAAGAAGAAAAAGGAAACAGGTTTCTTGATTTGTCATCCAGCTATCCTTTTTGTACCATTTCCGATAATCAATTCCACACGACGTTTACGAATATGTCTTCAAGATAATAAATATTATTTTCTTCAAAAACTACTAATTTCATGAGACACTCGCTGTATTTCCACATGATCATTAAAATAACTTTACTCTGATTTTCCTCACGAACTACTGGTTTCTCACACTCCACGTGAACGTCTACTTTTCATGATTATCAAGTAAGCAAGAAATATTTTCTGAATAACTTTCAAATCAACTGGAATGCGTTGCCATTTGGGATTAGGAAGGAGAACTAAATGAATTCAATTTTTTTTTTTATTTGCTCTGAAATGCTTATTTACCCCGTCCAGGTTATATATGTACCAAGTTTTGTAACTGTAGAGTAAATGGTCTGATTGCAGAATAATTAACACACAACATTCATTTTCAGTAGTAGTAAATATAACTGAGTTTCTAATTAGCGAAAAAAATTATTATTTGAATTAAATGATTATGCCTTTTTCAATGGATTTATTAAATTCTCAATAATTCCTTTGGTAATTCAATGATTAGTTTGTGAACTTAAGAGAAACAAATTTCATCTTGAAACTTATGAAAATTATAATTATATTTTTGGTAAATATTTATGTTGATGCATGGTATTGTTACTTTATATGTGTCTTAAATGAAAACAAAATTCATTGACTATTTAATTAGAAGCCATTTCTTAACTGTTTGAAAAATGTGCTAGTTTACAGGTGAAATACGTCCCAAACACTTTCAAGAAACTTCTTTCAGACAATTTTTCTTACTATTTCACACAAATTGAATTTTCATAGAGCTGAATTTTCGAAAAAATAAGGTCATTTTCAACTGCCATGTAATTTGTCAATGAAGAAACACTTGACAAGCAATCAGTCTTCTAACTCCTGTTTGCAAAGTTGTTTCTGACAAGGCATTTACCAGAAAAGAAATCATTAGTAACACATTACAACAAGCATTTAAAAAAAAGTTGAGACTTCTCTTTACAAATTGTATGCTTCTCTGTACTTGTTTAGCAATGCAATTCTGAGCAGAAAATGGACCGATTTCACTTTTCAAAGAGGCGACCAGTTTCTCTCAGTTGGACACATTCGGAAAAAGAATTATCTTGTTGAATTTTACCCTCCAAATGGTCATTAGTAAAACGTGCCAAGACAACTTATTCGCTTGCCTGTGAAACGCCATTCATCAAAGTCAAAACGCAGCCTTCTTCGTGTATTCGCATGTTTGTTAAATCATTCGTCATAGTCAACTTGATGAAACGCTTTCTTTTCGCTGAATAGACAATTGAAAGTGCAAAATAAAGGGCAGCAAGTATTTTGCCTTGTTGTGTAGGTTTGAAACAATCCATTGAATTTTCTGTAAATATATTCTTGGTTCTAGAAGGTGACTCTACAATTGCTTCTTCCACAAATTCTTGATTTAAAGCGCTGTATACTTTCGAATAAATGTACGTCTTACTTAAAGAAAATGTATTTCACCAGAATGAAAGATTTGTCTTAATTATTTCAATTGTTACGAGTAATTGAACAGCCCATTTGTAAAAATCTTAAAAACTGCCATTGTGTAAAACTCATCATTGTTTCAAATTATTTATAGTATATATGTAGACATATTTCGACAATTTCTTAGCCAAAGAAAAAAACTTTAACTTAGATGTAGTTTGCCACGGAAGGTATAAATTTCATACAAAGAATAAATGATGCCTCAGTCTACATCGCCACACAAGTGCAAAAAGAGAAAAAAGATTTTTCTTCAGTGATTTTGCTATGACAGTTTGATATGGATTTCTTTTACACATGTTATTTTAGGATCGAGAATTTTAGGTATCTTGAAAAGAATGTTACGATATTGAATTAAGGACTTTTTAGGAAAGAAAGTTGCATTAAGGACTTTTATCCCTTTATTTGGAGGGTGAGAAAATACTGAAGTCAACAGTTTTATAGAATGAAACAAAAAATTTATTTAATATTTATTAAATAAAAAATAAATTTGGATCAGGAAATAAGAGAACATTTATAATATGTAATTAAGATAAAAATTATGCATCTATTTCTTTGCATTTAATTGTAATTATTATGTTAATTTATTTTAAGAGCCAGACATATGCATTTCCTCAAAATGGAGGTCATTCAAATTTTGATGAAAACCTTAGCAAGTGCATGCATCAAATTTCATTCATCTAGTTCAAGGCATTTTTAAGTTATCACTTTTTCTCACAGAAGTCATTTTCTAAACGTGGAAATTCAAAATTTCTGGTGGAAAATCAATATACACTTCTTGAATCTGAAAATTCTGGATTTCAATTACATAATATCTAAGATTCTATCTATTTTCAAACTTGATTATGCATCATATTTTGCTTGAAATTTGTTTTTTATTTTTTATATTTATATAATAATATTAAATGCATCGATGAATTTGTAGAAAAGTTATGACCGGCATTTGCTATTTCAGGCTTAAACTCTATGCAGAACAGTATTAGTGATTATCTTTAAAAATAATTTTCTTTCGTTCTTTTTAGAATTTTTTCATAATACATAAAATCATAAAATAGGATAAAATAGCAGAGGGCAAAATATTCTACAGAATATGAAGACTGTCAAATTATTTCCCAGAGGAAATGAAATAAAAATAATTAAGTATTTCACTACCTCTAAAAATAATGAAATAAATACGGCATTAGAACTGGCTTTCTTTAACTACAGCCAGTCAGTTATACCGTCACATCAGAGTTGAGCCGTATAAACATTGACGTTGTGACATTATGACAGACTGTTCAACTTAATTTTTTCTTTAAGAAAACAATGGCCCAAAAAGTTCAGAGAATCTTCATACTGTTGTTAAAAAGCTAGAATTCTTTTCCAGCCTTTTTAAAAATATTTTTTAATTTCCAGATTGGCATTAGAGCTAACCTGTAATATAAATGTCTTTATTACAGGTAGAAGTTTCATGGAGCTCTTTTAATATGCCTAGGTATATATATACAGTGCAGTATTACATCATTCACTAGTGATATGGCCTCTTGTTGTATTTCAAAATCCTGTCAACTTCAGTTATCAGTAACTACAACTTCTCGACAAGCAAAACGGAATTCTTTCTTCTCAAAACAGAACATTTCAGAAACACCCGGTATCGATATCGAAGGATACTGAATATTTATTTACACAAAAATAGGTGCAAAATCCGTATTCGCAATGTCAAACCGGGGAGAACAGAACAGCCCGAAAACCCCCATCGATTGTCGTTATGTATGAATAGAAAATGCCGGAATCAACAACTCCTCTTCCGATCACGCCATTTCCATGTTTCCATCCACGATTTTTCCTCGGTTACAGTTACTCTGCATTAGTGACAACTGAATTGGCGTCATCTATCAAAGCCAAACGATAGCAGTGCATTGAAGGAGAGGGGTGCCCGTCGCTTGTTTTTCGGAGTCTTCAACGAAACTTGTCGCCGTTCCTTTCTTTTTTCGATACTCGAAGTTGGCACTTGAATTGAGGGTTTCATAGCCGTCTGATGAAGAGAACCTGGGAATTCAATTAACCTGAAGGCCTTTTGTTCTACCAGTTTTTTAAAAATCTAAAACTAATTATTAAAAACTTTAACAAAGATGTATTTAAAATAATAGTGGAAAAAATTAAGGTTAGCTCACTTTTTATTATATAATTTCTGTTTCGATTTTCTTTATAATACAGTCCAAAATTATTTCGTTCGGTCATGGTTCATCTCTAGTAGCATATTTGGATCTGGATATTGTGTATTTTTGAAACGAAAACGTAAAAAATAATCAATTAATACAAAAAATACGAAAAAAAAATGATTCTATGAATGGAAAATAAACAGTTATTTCTCAGTACTTATGAGAACGTATTTTCAATATTTTTCGCTTTTAGCACAAATTGTTTTATCCTAGTCTGCAGATTTTTCACTTTTACTCTAAATAAAAAGAGAAATTAATATAAGATTCTTTGTTTTCATTCATGCATTAAATCATTTTAATAAAGACATCGTTGCTATATGGAGTTTAGGCTGCACTGAACATATAAAAACAGAAAACATAGGGATTCCATTGCTAAAAATGAAAATTTTCTTTATCTTACTTATGCTGATTAAAAAATTTAGACGAGATATTTTCAGCTGATAAAAATAGTTAGTATAAATAATCAAAACAAGTTAAATTATGCCAATTAAAAGTCCTTTCTCTCTAATATCACGCTCTTTAAAAAATGCATTTGTAAATGGTACTTGTATATAAAAAATGGTATTAGCCCTCACCAGTTAAAAAGTTTATAAACAGGCCTGTTTCAACTTGAAATGTGCAGGGAAAAGTAAGCATTTCATTCCTTATTGTTGTTGGGGCCGCGAGGGCCTGGTGGTAAGATTCTCGGCTTCGGAACCGGAGGGTTTCAGATTCGGGACTCAATTCTACCGAAGAACCATCGCGGGAGGGGGGTCTCTTGCACGTTAAATCTGTCAAGCCAAACATCCTCCCGTTGGTGTGATGTGGTGTGGAGAGGGGGGGTGAAAGTTCCGGCGTCGTCCTCGTCATCTGTCAGTGGTTCAAAATGACCCATGGTCTGTCCCAAAATAGCCTATTGTTGCTTTACAACGGGACGTAAATATAACTAAACTAAACTTATTGTTGTTTTCCTGGAATGCAGTTGCATTTCAACAAATAGAGATTTTTTTTATCATTATTAATCTAAACAAGGGAATTATTTTTTTAAATTGAGTTTTATTCAAGATATTAAAAAGGTTTCAAAATATCAAAGTTTTCAGTATATTTTAAGCATACTTCCGTATATTTGAATTCTTTATTATTTTATAAAGGCGTTGAAAGATTTCAGACACCCTTATTATTCCTTCAAATTATCAATGTTACACAACTATTTAGTACTGTCCTGGCAGTTATTTAGTTGAAAGAAGAGGAATTTCAAATGCATTGGAATTATTCAGATTATTTTATGTCTTAATTCAAGAACTATGCGGGTATTAAGGTGATTCGCATATGATGTTTTGAATTTCAGATCCAATTCATTAAAGAACCAACGCATATATAGGTCTACCTTTATATTTGTTAAAACCTTTTAATTTGTTAAAAATGAATATCCTAAAGCTGCATAATATGAAATTAATATAGCTGTGCAGCAAGCTGAAAATCTTTACATGATCTGAAATCACATGATTTATCACTAAATGACCCAATTAAGGATCCTAAATGTTAATAAAAGATAAACTAGTTTAAACTAGCGATGTATAATATGCAACAGAAGAAACACATAAATATATTAAGAAAGTTATGGAAAGTAACCTATCCTGAAATTTCTCGTATGTTCTCAAATAAAAACGTTGCTCAACATCTCTCTCCCAAACATAAGAATTTGGGACTTTAGAACAGGGCGTGGACATCACAAACGTTTAAAATTTAATTTTCAGGATCTAGCAGATGAGCATTTTCAGTATGGTAGCATATTGAAAAAAATCGGTATAAATCCTAGCATACGGAAAATATAGAAATTTCATTTATATTTACAATTACAATTATACATTTTGAATTAACTTTTGCTGATCATTTGAAATCAAAATTTGTCATATAGCCCCAATTTTAGTGACAAGATCATATCGAATTTCGATTATATGACTTTGAGCTATAACATTTACATGCATGTAAATGTACAAACGGATAGTTCAACTTTTAGTCAGATTTTGCTCAAAATCTGATACGGATTTACAATTTAGGGGCTAAGTTCAAATTTTGACGGTGTAGCTGTTTATTTTCTGTAGCTATTATATTCCCTTGTATTTAGAAACCAAAGCTTTCTGATCGAATTTTATTCAAATTTTGATAGAAATTCGCATACTTAAAAAATTCACAAATTAAATTTTAAAAGTCTAACTCCAAACTTTAAAAAATTAATCATGTTCATAATCAGAGAAGGAGGAATTTTTAAACATATTATTTAAACTCAAGAAGTTTTTAAAAATTCTTATCGAAATCTCTTGTCTTAATTTAAGCCATATTAACTTCATTCTGAAATGCCCTCTACTTTTTTGATTTAATTCTCACATTTTTATTTAATTACATTTAACACACCAGCTGTGTAAAACTGTCCTCTAAACAGGTTTTTAGGTACTGAGTGACGGGGTAAAATATTTAATAGTTATTACCACGCTCCTTTACAGATGTCTAAATTTCTCTTTTCACGAAAATCACTTTCAAAATCTCATTGTGAAACCAGTGAAAGGAAAGTTTTGGTCTCTTTTGCATTTGTATAGCAATGTAAATGGACATCAATTTCATCATCGCTTCTAATATACAATATACCTCCCATAATGAAATAAGTCAAAATTTTAAAATTTCAAAAGTTTTTTCTATTTGAAATTGCTAAAATATATTTACATTTAATTAGCCGATAGGACAGTTATATGTGATAAAATATCAAATTATTAAATAATTAACATCTCTCTCTGAACACACACACATATATATATATATTTATATTTATATATATATATATATATATATATATATATATATAAAGGCATGATTACGCAGAGACATAATATGTGTATGTCTTTGTATACAATAATTTGTTTTTGTTCTTGTGAAAAACTCGTTTTCACTCTCATTCCCCAAAGTCTTTAAACTTTAAGTGTTGATATGTAACTTTAAAATACAGATAAAACTTATTTTATGATAAATTTTCTACGAAAATCACTCCCTTGAACATTTTTCTCAAACTTTTCCTTCCTATAATCGAAGCACGTTTCCAGCATTAAAAAGAGATCTTCTCTGTCAAAAGCACTCCAACATAAACAAGAAACCGTACCATCCGCCATCAATTACATTACCATAATTTCCCAATTTACATAGCACTTTTTTTTCATCACTCATTCACTAAACATGTATTTAAATTTTTAAGCACGCATATATTTCACACAACTTTACACAGTTTTCACTTTACTCCAGTGCGTTTGAAATAAACTTTCTAGGGAAGAAAAAAAATCCTCAAGACTACTCATCACCTCACAAAGTTTTAAAAAATGTATAAGATATTTAATTAAAGAAAAACAACGCGTGGAAAAACCAATTAACGTGGCAAGTAAGGTGTTCGTAAAAACTCTTAAAACACTTAATTAATTTTTTGTGTTTGTTTTCTTTAATTAACGAGGATTTTGAGGAATCCTTGAAAAAACCTCATAAGAATGGGGATATATTAATTTATTGGCATTTTTTATTTTCTTTTTTGTGTTTGCAACACCTAGAAAACCAGCGGCGAATTAATTACATATTTTACGATCTGTCAAAGCAAGTTAATAATTCTTGAAGTATAAATATTCACTTGTAATGTTTTAATGAGCAAAATTTGAACCAAAAAGAGTTTTTGGATTTCTAGAAATTAATTCGATTTCAACAAAAAAAACAGGATTTATATATTTTGCTAGTATTAAAAAATGTGACAACCGAAGTTGAAATTACGAGAATTAATATATCCTGCAGCCAAATTAAATAGTCCGGAATATCAGATTTAAAAGCAGTTTATATATTGGAATGAAGTTGGAAAACATTTATGCTGAAAAAATTTACAATGATAATTTTTAATATTTACCTGACCTTAGAATAATTTATGATATATTCGAACCTTTATTTTTAAAAAATAAAGGGAGAGAAAGTGAATAGAAAGAATTACGTTTTGATAAATCTTTACAAAGTGAATAAAAAGAAATATATCTTAATAAATCAATTTGAGAAAGGGAATAAAAAGAAATAAGTCTTGATAAATATTCAGTCTGAGAAAGTGAATAAAAAGAAACATGTTTTGATAATTTCAGAAAGTGAATAAAAATAAATACGTTTTAATGTATCTCCCAATCTGAGAAAGTGCTTAACAGTTATACCTTAAATGTATGTTCTTAAATAAAATGTATGCACCTTTTCCTAGAAACAATAATTAAAATATTTTTAACCAAATTTATTTTAATCTTCATCTTGAGGAGTTTTGGCAGAAATTAAATTTATAATCTTTTGCATGTCCTTATTCTTATAATTCCACAAAACTATAATTAAACAATAGAATACAGTTTTACTTCTCCATTTTAACAAGGAACGAAAAAAATATTCTATTTCGTTATTAAATTAATTTGGAGAACAAGTCGTTTTGAAATAGCAAAAGTTTAGGGAAAAAATGATTTTACAGACATAATAAATAAAAATATGAAACAAGAGATATTTTCAGAAAAATATTTTTATATCAATTTTAATCATAATATTTATAAAACTTTGCAATAATTTAATAAACTTTCTTTCTTAGGCATATTTCTTTTAGTATACGATAGGAAATTTCCCCTAAAAAAGAATATGATAACTTTCTATTTATATTGTCTTTTAAGATTGATTTTTTATAAAATAGATTTTAATTTTTTAAGAAATTTTAACCATTTGAATAATGATTGTTTACTAAATTAAATACAGATAATTTTCCTTTCAACATTTAATAAATACAACCTTTAATAAATGCATGACATTTCTGTTTATAAATCATTCTAATTGTATAATTACAGGTTATAAGATGCATGTTCTAGGCTATTAGGAAAAATTCTTTTGATAATTCAAGTAAATAATATATTTTAAGTTATGTATCTATTGAGAGTTGATAAAACATTATCTTGTTTCTTGGCCATAATAACCCTTTAATGATCTTTAAATCTCGAGACTTGACTAATATTTCCTTTCTTCTCAAACCTTTTCAAAATAAACAAAAAATAATCATTAAAAAAGATTCAATATCCCGTCTTTAAACAAATTCACAGAAAGGAAATTTTAAAAAAATCACTAACATCCCGAGAGGAAAATATCGTTTTCAGCAAACTGAAATCAAATTGACGAGACACACACAATTCGGCTTATTTCCCGGGCGAAACATTTCCCAAAGTCGCCATTTCCCGTTTCCATGGAGACAACTATGATTTTACTTCTATTTTTGGCCCGAGAATAACGAAGAATGAGTGGTGCTGTAAACCAAATCCCTTGACATTGTTTGGCAAATAAATTAATTAACGGCATTCATCCAACATGGCTGAACGTTAGTGAAAATCTCAGTATGCGGTTTCAAAATGTAATCCATCCGCTAGCAAAAGATGTTCTTATTCCTTCACAGCTAAATTTAATTCGTCTCTAATAGACAATAACTCCAGTATTAAAAGCTTTGCTTTAGTTCGTCGTCAAAAGCATTTGAGCAAAATGGGCCTGTCGGGCTAGGATCAATAATGAAAGCGATTTAATTTGATAGCTGATTATCTAGGTACATGGACGAAATTAATGTAGTCAGAAGTTTCGTTTTGGGTCGTTTATAAATATATTTATCGTAAATAGGTGAGTGAGCTGATTGCTGTGAGGTGTTAATAAAACTGGAGATTAATGACTATGATGCTCTTTAAAGATTGGACTGAAGTACAACATAACACACTTTCAGTTAGTAACGAAGCTATTAAAAATTTCCATTACTTCATATCGACATGTTATTGGAAATGCTATCGAAATATGTAATCGTTTATTGAGCAAAAACTGTATCAACAAATATCTATATAGTATCGACTTATATAAGAAACCCAATCTGAAATGTGACAATTGATTAGTAAAATAAACTCGATATCCAAATAAATCCTAACTGTAATTATAAATGGCGTAACCAAAATAATTTTTTTATCCTAAGAAATATATATCCTTTTATTCAAAAGTTTTTATTTTTGAAACACAAAAAAACCTTGTGGAAGGTGGGATCCCGGGACCTTTAGATTAGAAGTCTCTTAACATAGCCATTAGACAAAAGCAATTGCTCGTGCCCCATAGATATTATCTGGCTTATGACCTCACCACCTCATTACTCCCAGTGAGTTGAGATGAGACGAATGATGTTATCCTACCAAGTGGTCTTGGCAGGCTACGAACGTTTTAATTGAGCCAAGTGTTATGGCGGGAGACGAAGGATTTTATCGCGCTAATGCTTACGGCTGGCGACGAACGTTTGTTATGATGACTTTTTGTTGCTACCTGTAGAGGGCACCACGAAGGTTGCGTTTGGAGGTTAAAGGTTCATTACCCGAGGTCATCAATGTGGTATCTAGCGTTGGCTCGGGCTAGAACTAGGGACCTTTTGATTAGAAACCTCATAACATAGCCACTAGACAAAAGCAATCTCTTGTGTTCCATAGATGTTATCTGGATTATGAACCTACCATCACAAACATTTTCAAAGCATATCATCTCATATTTGATTCATTTACTCTACTTATTTAAACAAAAACAGAGTTGTGGCAACTGATGGCAAATTTTAGACTTAAGGATTGCAGGGATTTTGGCTTCTGAAAAAAATGCTGATCATAGGTATAACTTATATATTTTAATATATAAGTTGGTTCGATATAGGTCAAATGTTCTCCTGATGAATTTCCCTTTTTTATATTTTGTTTCTAAAAGAGACAAACATACATAATAAGAAAAATATGCTTTTCGAATTCAGAAAGTCTGAAACATAAACATATAGAGTTGGGAATTTTATGTCGATTTTAATATTTTGTGCTTTTCTTTGTAAACTTCCTATAGGAGAGAGTAAAAAATGCTACTTAATTCTGTATTCATTTGTGCTTTTCAGGGATCTTACTTAAAATTTCATGACTAGAAATTACAGAAAAGTGGTGTTTTTTATATAAACTCAGCTATAAAGAGGAATGAACTATTGCCATGTGTGAAGCGATATAGAATCGCATATTTGTTTTTATAGAATTATAAAAACAAAGATTGTTTCTGAGGTCGAATGAATTCGGCATATAAAGTCTTTAATAAAGATCACAAAATGTATAGACTGCTTAGTCACTGAAAATGACAATTATGAAAAGATCTCTTATCTTCGAGATGCAGTTAGATTATCATTTACTAAAGTCCAATATAAATAATCAAACATTGCGAATAAAAGGAATAAAAATGATATCCAGTTTCATTACACATTTATTATCACGGTTCTTTTTTATATAAAAGCTAAAACTGCAGTTCTATTGTATAGCATGAGTAAGATCTTCAATCAAACATTGAGGGAATGGTGTTCCGACTTTTCTTCCGCATCTACTCTAATATATATATGTTCCTCCCCTTCCCAATACAAAAGCTGTATATCATGTAAAATACATGATTGCTTAATTATGTAACATAAAAGCATGACATATGTTCATGTCATGTAATTTAATAACATGACCATAAATATAACCATGTAGCATGTCATGCAACAAAAATTACCTGCCCATGTGAGTAACAACTCAAATTAGAAATGCTCAAAATTTCTTTAAATTTAATTGCACGTGGCATTCCATACATCGTAGTCTAGTAAAGAACAAGTATGAATTTTGTATTTCTTTTATCAATACATTAAAATAAAATTTAACAAATGCGAGTTAGCCAAATTTCATTTATTTAAGTCGTTATATTTTTTGAATTACCCTTCTTGTATGCTTGTGAATATCCAGACAGATGACCTGTCAACTTCGGGGGGATTTTTATTTTGATCTATTTGAATTGATATTAATGGATATAGTTTTTATTTAATTTGAAACATCTTAAATGTTAACCTTATTTTCCAAATATTATTTAGCAATCTCTCTGTTCCTTAAAGTTATCGGGCCGCGATGGCCTGGTGATAAAGTCTCAAATTCGAGACCCGATTCCAACAAAGAACCGTCGTGTAAGGGGATCTCTTGCACGTTTACGAAAAGTCCATACCATTGGCTTTTGAATCAGATCCCCATAAATCATATTCATTTTTTATTTCAAGAAAAATTCCATTGTTAGCAACATATTCCTGAAATCGTCATTCGACAAATAAGAAAACTTGAGGGAATGGTGTGGTCCTCGTCATCTGACCACGGCTCAAAATTACGAGGTCCGTCCCAAAATAGCCCTAGTGTTGCTTTACAACGGGACGTTAAAATAACTAAACTAAACTTTGAAGTTGTCTTATTTCCTTGGACAAGAACAAAATTTAAAAAAATACTTTGAATATATTTCGTTTGAAATTTGATAGAAATCTAAAAGTTAGTTGCAAAGACAGCATACCAAATTTCATATAACATAAGCATTTTTAAGCTTATAGTGTTTTCAGAGAGACTGAAAGATATTATTCCAAAAATGTACTTTTCGAACTGTTGAAGAACTGAAGCATGGAAATTGGTAAAAATCTCGAGTTCAAATAATTTAAAGATTATAATAACTTCTCTTCGCGTAATTCTTTTTCGAGGAATTGAAAATATTAAATCTTGATGACGCAGTAAACTAAAATTTTCCGAGTGAAATATTTCACTAAGTGGCCACTATGGTGACAGTAATGCAATTACTTCCATTTTTGACAAGCGGATGCAGCTGTAAATGAAATTCCCAGGCCGTGTTTGGCAAATAAATTAACTACCGAAACTCATATAACATGGTTGTATCTAAACGAAATCTAAGTAGGTTGTTTCAGAATCATGATTCGTCCGCCAGCAAAAGGCTGTATTCGCCGTACAACACTTAATTCAATTCGGGTCTAATAGCAGGGATCTACGGCATTAAAACCTGAGCCTCGGGTCGCCGTCAGAAGAGTTACCGTTAAATGAGTTTGTCGGGCAAGGATCAGTAATGAAAGGGCTTTAATTAGGCAACCGCATGTCGGAATATCTTCGCCCATTTTATGCACACTTTGCGTTCGGTTGGGTGGTTTATAAATATTTATGCATAAGTTGATGACTTGATTTGCATGATGGCCAACAAAACTGAAAATTAACAAGCATGCTCTTGTTTAATTGTTTCATTATTTTTCTCTCTTAAGCAATGATTTTAATAAGTCAACTAAGTTGCGATATAGAAATTTGCCTTAAAGACCTAATTTAGAGTGCTTTAAATTTTTCAGTCAATTAATTTGTAAACAGTGTTATAATGCGCGGAATATTTTAAAATTTATGACCTATTTAGTTTCACTTTAAAATAAACTAGTCCCTTAAAACAGAAATGCTGATAAATCGTGATTTCAGTGATATTATCTTCCTTTTTTTTCTAGTAAATTTTGGAGAATAAAATCTAATATTTGAAGCTTGATATTTATACAGGGGCTTCATTTTGTCAATTGTACAAGTACTACTTTGTATATGTACTTTCTATTTTTCAATCTAATAAATACACTCTATAAAGGTACTTGTAAGCAATAATAGAAAGACAGTATTTCATGGACAAAATTATTCCGCTAAAACTCGAACAGGCTGTTTCGCTTGTAGCAAATGTATCGTATAACAAAAACAGCGGGTCTCAATGATAAATAACGATGTTTAACAACACGAAGAACGAATACTCAGATGACAAAGCACTGCCCAAACACACACAGCAACATGATAGTAAAAAACAACCACAGCACAAAACGCGACAGATAGAACTCAGGAGGAGGGAAACTACGTAACTACTCAATAAAATATCTCCAAACGCCTGTTATTCTCCACTGTCTTTAACTGCTAACTCCTTATCGGCTCACAGCTGCCGAGTCACTACAATACGATTGGCTGTTCCCCACACGATTCGATATTACTTCAATTCTTGTATCCAAAACTCTGTTCATGGAATCAATTTTCAATCCACTTGTTGCTTGAGCTCCATTTAACGCTGTGCTTTACTAGACTGATCAATAAATTCGTCATTGACATGCTATGTACGACTGATTCCAGCTTTGGCAGTTTTTCATAGGTTCAGGTGAAGAGAAGAGCAGTTTTTTGAACAATCAAGCACAAGTCAACTCCTATTGATTCTATCACCAAAATTTCTGAACATTCCAATATTATCCATTTTGTTGCCAAACAGCCACCAAAGTTGTTGATAAATTTGGAGTATCCAATAGAGATGACAGTAAAACTGTCTTTCCATGATGGAACTAACTGTGCAGAGAAACAGTACTGCAGAATCGTAGCTATATATTGCAAATAAATAATTTGAACAATCTTTATTAAAGTTTGAACTTTGGCATGCACAATAAAAGAAACGATACACCATGGAACCGTTTTATTTTGTGCTGAATAGAAGGTATAGCTCAAGAAAAGGTTATATCTTACTAATTTTTTTCATAGAAAATTGTAAGTAGTAGAAAAAAATTCTTAGGAAAAAGACCTTTCATTGTATGAAAAGAAGTATGAAAAATAGATCAATTTTACTAAAAGAAAATTTTCAATTTTTCCTTAGTTTTCATTAATTATTTTCTGATTTAGAACATAATATAAGAAAATCTCCTGAATGCTGGAGTTCTGGCATAAGAGGAAGTACGTCTTCCCCGTAATCTTCCACTGCTTGGGCGTGGTTGTTGTTCTTCTTTCTTACATGAGAGCCATGTGAATGTGTGCCTCCTCCTGTAAAGAGGGGTTGTGCGATGCCTGAAGTGAATGCGATGAATGAACGAATGCTATGCCTGAAGTGATTAAGTTGAACTCTTGGCCCAGTTGGCGTTACTGAGAAAACAAGAGACATTTATTCGGCTTAAATCGCTGACGGAAAACTGTCAGTGGGATTGTAAAGTGCCATAAGTCACACACATACAAAGCTCCTGAAAGAATAATCATGATAAATGATTCATATTTTAGACTTTTCAAATATTTCAAAGCAACTCTAAAAACGTATTGACTCAAATTTTGTAAGTTTATTATCGTGAGTGAGAATTTTATTTTTGAATATCTCATTTATGTTCATTTACTTTAACAACTACAATGAAAAAAAGAAAAACATTGTAGTAATTATGCTTTATTCTGAAATTAGATTAGATGAAAATAAAATAAGGCCTTTTAGTGAATTAAAACTTCACTGTTCATAGAAATCATCAGAAAATTTGCTAATTAACGGTGTTTAAGCATCTCATATAATTAAGCATATTAAATATATCGAAGCTTAATATGTATTAATATTGCCTAGAGATTAGATGAACACTTCTACAATCCACTTGATAATATTTAACTAAATTTCCCATCTGCTCAAACCTTTGGGTAACTACAGTAAATAAATGTTGCAAATCAATTATCGCTGTGCTTTAGCTATCTACTTAAATGTTTTCGAAATCCTGATGTATCCGCCACTAAAAGATGAAATATCCTTCCAAAGCTTCATGTATTTCGTGCCTAAGAGCCGATATCTTCAATATTGGAATTTCAGCTCTGGATCGTCATTAAAAGCATTAGATCTAAATGAATGTTTTAATGAAATTCAGTAATGCAAAAGCTCTAATTAAACAGCCGAGTATTAAACAGCCATGTCTGAAATCATTTAATGTTCTCTTAAAATCTGGTGTGTGTTCAACACTTTCACTAAAGATAGCTTAGATGGCTTAAACAAACGATTGCAAAATCAAAAATTCTTAGATGGGAGTGTAGTACTGCTGTAATAAATAAGTATTCTTAATGTTTCATTTAAAACACAGCTATATTAGATAAGGTCTTAACTTCAATCAAATATATATTACTTTTTGTCAAACACTTTATGAATTCTATAAATAATACATATTTATATAGAACAGATATTTATTTCATTTTACCATTTAAAAATAATTTTGTTTTTAATGAGATACGAATTTTGACTTCATTGACTTTCCAAGATTGAAAAAGTAACTGAGCAAACGATATTAACTAAAATTTGTTTGAGCTTAGTAACTTTGGGATGAAAAATATTCGAAATGTTGCCTTTAAACATAAATAATTATTAAAAACAAGGAAGCGTGCGGATATAAAATGTTTTTTAAGAGTCGAAAATCTCTGATAAATGAATCATTTTCAGGACAATCATCCACTTTGTTTATCATCAGCATATGGATTAAGTATTCATGATTAATGATTGTTTTATTAAAAACTATACTGAAAAAATTCCTGTTTGAAAACTGTAAAAAAATGGAGTAATAATTCATTTATTTACAAAACTATCGTGATTATTTTCATAGTGTCATTATTATTCGTGACTTTTGGCATATAGTCAAATTAGCCTCCCAAGCATCGTAAACACTGTATGACTTTTCTTTCTCCATGATTGAAATTGCTTCTTGGTGATCTTGGTAATTAGATAAAAGGAAATTGCCATTTGATTAGAAAATTAGAAAATTTAAGAAATTCTTTGATGATTGGAAGAAACTCATTGTAGTTCAGGAGATTATTTAGAAGATATCTTTTCTCCTGTGCCTCCATTCTCAATGATTTTTGATTATAGTAATACGATTCTTTTTCCAATTTTCAAAATAATTAGAGAGTTAAGCTTTTGGAAAAGTCTTTTATTTATTCAGATGAAATTAAATATGCGATTTCTTTACGATTTACTGTTGCGAGTTACTAATTCACGATTTGAATGGGATTTTGTATGTTAGGGAATTAGTAAAGAAATTTCTAAGAGTGCTATGATTGCTTCTTTAATATATTGAATTCTCGAGACTTAATTTGATTAAACTAACCGTTCAATCAAACCCTTGGGAAATTAAATAAAAAATAAGATAACTATGCAGTGCTTCAAGTCTACAACTAAATCAATGTATCTATATATATATAATCAATAAAAGTTAAAGATGGACCTTTTATAGGTTCAGAGGAGGATATAACTTCCACCAAAAAGATATCAAATTCAATGACACAGATTAGTAAGATTTCCCAAGTGGATCATTTCGCTGAAAAAGTGCGATCCGTTTCTATGGTGGCTGCAGCATTCTTCTTTCCATTTTTAGTTAGAAAATAGCTGAGGGTAAAAAATATCTGATTCTCTAAATGAAATTCCTAGACCAAATTACATAATAAGTTACTTACATTCATTCGTTCAACTAGCATGCTTGGTGGAATCTAAGTATCTGATTTCAAAATCATGATCCTTCTGCTAACAATAAATGGCCTTCCTTCAATTTATTTCATGTCTTCTATCTGATATTTTCAAAATGAAAATGTTACTGTAGATCATCGTTTGAAATGTTAGTGCGAAATGAATCAGATGGACACCAGTGACAAACACATTATAATTAGATAAACATGTGTTGGATTATCAAATTTCATTGTTCGGGTGATTTATAAATATCTATGTGTTAGCTGTTGATTAAGGCTTTAAAGGCCCTGAAGGATTTTTTTAGTAATTTGGAGAAATAAAATTTTAAATTTTTCTTTCTAAAACATGTTACTTTTGGGATTAAATAAACCTTTACGATGACTTAAATTGTAATTAAAAGCATTTTTAATGTTATCTTAAAAGACGAGGATTTTGATAATTGAATTTATTGGGAATAATGCTATTTATTATAATGTTCAACTTTTTTACTCTGAAGTCGTTAAGGATTACACTTACACTCTATGTGAATATGAGTTCCGAATACAGCTATCTTCTTCTCTGTGTCTGATTTGTCTGACTCCTATGTATAAATAATGTTGTAATTCAGTGACTATGCTCAGGCATATGTAAAATGCCACCACACTCACACTTTCACGTTTATTATAAGATATTTTCCAATAGTATATATAAATTAAATATATTCTAAATTTCAACAAAACTACTTAAAAAGTAGTCTACCAGAATGATCTCTATATAAATTTGAGTAGAATCACTAAAATCATACCCATCCTGCATATCAATATCTATTGAATTGAAAAAATGCTGTAAATATACAGCAACATTATAATTTTTTTGGAAATTTGTAAATTTAGCAAAAAAAGAATTTTCAAAAAGACTTCAAAAACAAACATTGTTGCGTTCTCCATCATCTATATAAATAAAAATAAATGTTTGTCTGTATGTCTCTTATGCGTATCGCTCATCCGATTGCGATGAAGCTTGGTCAGCTTATTGTTCACATCTGCGGGATGGTCATAGGCATAGTACAATTATCTAAAATAAAAAAATTTTAATTGAGTCTCAGCCGCATCTATTTGCCAAGGATTAATCTCCAAATAACTCGCCAAGGTAACAATATATTCTGCAGAAATGCAAAACTTTGACTATTTATTACTTGTACTCACGGGATGGTTATAGGCATATCAAAATTATCTAATACATAAAAAAAATTCAGATATATTTACATTATCTATTAACCAAGAATTATTGACTCTCCATGGAGACACAACAGATTCAGTGAAGATAAAAAATTGAAGATTTCGTAGTCCATATTTCATAGCTATTTTACTTAAATTCTATGTAAGCCGTTCTTTGAGGTAACATTATTAGAGATTATACGAGAAAATGTTAGATAGTCCTATAGTATTGAAATTTTAATAAAATACTTAATAAAATTTTAGCATTTTGTGCTGTGTTTTCTGGAAATATTAGAGTACAAATCATTTCTTATCGTTCAAAATCTTAGTTTCAAAAAATTATTTCAACTATATTAAAAATTTTATGGCATAAATATATTTTCTGTTCAATCAATTTTAAAAGAAAATATGTTAGTCACATTTTCTTTATCATTAAACTTGAGAATTCTGTACGAGTTTTAAACGAATCACGAGACACAATAAATAGTTTCTTTCATTAACATTCTGAAAGAACGCCAAACTTTACAATACTAAAAGAATACACAAATCTAATACATAAAATAAATATTTGTTTGTAGAATAGAATAAATGCTATTTATGCTTCTCCTTTATATGTCTTTCAATTTCAATTAATCTATTGATTGCCGACTAGATAATTAATGTCATTCTTCCTGTCATTCTTAATTAAACAAATAAACTCTTTCAAATTCCAAACAATATTTCCAAGATTATTTCTTCTGCTGCAGCAACGCGCCTGGTACCAGCTAGTATGAAATTTTTTCATCTTGAAAAAACAACATAACTGCTTACTGTATAATTTCCACTAATACACAATTAATACCTTTTTCTTTATACTTTAGCATCATTTTTATAAGAATTCTCCTAGTGGTAAGATGTTCCAAAACAGAGAGGAAGATTCTGTTGCCAACAACAGAACATTTGCAAAGTGAAAACAAAAAAAAATCAAAGTGAATAACTCTACAGGAATCTCACTGAGAAAGAAGATATCATTATTAAAACCGTTAAAGTTATAGTTGTGTCAATATTTTTTAAGTCAAATTTTAAGATCGTAATCAACATCTCAATTTCATTCATTTCAGCTCTTTAGTTAAATTTAAATTCCAAAGGTCTCTAAAATGGTTGCATTGATTTTGTATGAGTGCGAATGAATAAGACCTTATTTTATGTATTATTTTGATTTCTGATGAATAAGGAAATGTGACTTATATCACTTTAGCATTAATTCAGCCATGTCTTGCTATCGGCTAGCAACATTTTCATACTGCAGGCTTAATTTACTGGAAATTATGCTGAGCTGCATGAAAATGCGTTTGTATGAAAAGGATGAAAATGCATAAATAATCTCATCAAAAGCAGGTTGCATTTTTTGATATTTCGTTATTTGTTCGTTCCATTTTCTGTTAGAATAACTTCGTTTTACATCGGAGTTGGGGAACTGAAACTTTCAAGTACTTTCTGTATCGTTTGAAAATAATTCAAGATTAAGCATTTGGCCCAATATAATATGTGTGTCTATCATTGAACAAAATTTAAAATCCATATGCTGATTTTTTTTGTTACAATTCCGATTACAGAAATTCTTTAATATTTAAGTAGGGTATCCACAACAAATCTTAACCGCCTATCTCTCAAAACCTTTAATTCCCAACAATTTAAGTATCTAAGATATACAGGGTGCCCATAATTAAACTGACAGTGTTCACAATGTTCTGTAGCGCGATCTATTTGCGAGAATGACGCCACATTTTATAGGAAGATTAAACAAGACGGGAGGCGAAGGATTCCTCGAAAAAAGAATTAATTCCAAAAGTCACCGCTAGGGGGTTATGTGGAATAATAGAAAATGGAGTGTTAACAAATGCCAATCAATACGGAAATAAAATTACCTTTTATTTTGCACATTCAAATCATGTTCAATGTGGCTGCCGTGTTTGTGGACCACATACTGCATTCTGTGCAAAGTACTCACAACAGCAGAAAGTAACATGTCTGCAGTAATCTCCCGTACAGCCCGTGATTTTTTATCCTTCAACTTAGCCAGGTCCTATACACCTACTTGATAGACCCTAAAAGATACCCAGGATCTCTGCTGGATTGGATCTCTGTTACCCAGTCAGTGAAATTGCAGATAAAGAGACTTAATAGGTGTTAATGTAAATTTTTCGCTTCTTTAAAAGTGTTGTCTTATTGCATTTGAACTAAATCAGCAAATGTGCAAAAAAAAGGTAATTTTATTTCTGCATTGATTTATATATGTCAACACTCTATTTTCTATTACACAGCGTCATATATTCCCTTAGCGATTACTTTTGGGACAAAATTTTTTCGAGGAATCCTTGGTCTCCCGTCTTGTTTAATTTTCCTACAAAATGGAGCGTCGGTCTTTCAAATAGATCGCCCTAGAGAACACTGTGAGCACTGTCAGTTTAATTATGGCCACTCTGTATTATAATCAATCCTTTACGGTAAGATTTAATAAGGAAAATTTATTCTTGAAATAACGAGTTAATTTTCATTTTTAAAAAATTGTTTCATTTCATAATTCTTAAATAGTGTTAATTAAGACTACATTCTTTATATGGATATTATTTTGATTCGGAAGTTCATACTCAACATTTCTTTAAAAGCCTCTAATGATTTTTGATTATCACTTAGTTTTTCCAAAAATTAGAGCATTAAGCCAGACAATCTAGTTAATTTCTTGATTTCAGGCACATTATCTATTTACTCCCATACTTATGATGTTGTGTCTACGTAGAATATTTGCTAAAATCGCTTTTTAGTCGCCTATATCTTTGTTTTATTGATAATAATTCACTATCAGTAAATTCAATACCAGTATCACGTACATAAATGTTTACTGACAATATGTACATGTTTACGGTTTACTTACATGTTTACTGTTTACATACACTGATGGAAAAAAAATCCGAACACCAAGAAAAAATTATTGTACAGTAATGAAATTTTAGTAATACATTTGTCTAGGTAACATATTTAATTAATTAAAGTTTCAAGATCACAGGTAGAGCCATTGGCGAGAAGAGCCATTTCAAATGTGAAATGTTGGTACATTAGTAACCGGTGTAACCGCCAGAATTTTGAATGCAAGCATGCAAACGTGCACGCATTGTGTCGTACAGGTGTCGGATATCAGTTTGTGGGATGGAGTTCCATGCCTGTTGCACTTCGGCGGTCAATGCAGGGATGGTTAATGCTTGTTGTGGATGACGCTGGAGCTGTCGTCCAATGATGTCCCATACGTGCTCGATTGGAGAAAGATCTGGTGATCTAGCAGGCCAAGGTAACATGTCGACACTGTAGAGCATGTTGGGTTACAACAGTGGTATGAGGGCGAGCGCTATCCTGTTGGAAAATACCCCATTGAATGCTGCTCATGAATGTCTGCACAACAGGTTGTATCACTAGACTGACGTACAAATTTGCAGTCAGGGTGCGTGGGATAACCACGAGAGTGCTCCTGCTGTCATACGAAATTGCTCCCCAAACCATAACTCCAGGAGTAGGCCCTGTGTGTCTAGGCCGCAGACAGGTCACTAGCAGGCGTTCACCTGGCCTCCTTCTAACCAACAAACGGCTATCACTGCGACCAAGGCAGAACCGGCTTTCATCAGGAAACACAACAGATCTCCACTCCGTCCTCCAATGAGCTCTATCTTGACACCACTGACGTCGCAAACGGCAGTGGTTTGGAGTCAGTGGAATGCACTGTACAGGGCGTCTGGCTCGGAGCTGTCCTTGGAGTAACCGATTTGTAACAGTTCGTTGTGTCAATGTGGTGCCCACTGCAGCTCGAATTTCAGCTGCAGACGCAGTACGATTAGCCACAACCAAACGCCGAATACGACGGTCTTCCCTCTCAGTAGTACCATGTGGCCGCCTGGAACATGGTCTTCTTGAGGCAGTACCTTCCCTTGACCACTGCCGCAAATACTCATGCACAGTGGATACATTCCTGCCAAGTCTTTCAGCAATATCGTGGAAAGAAAACCCACCTTCTCGTAGCCCTACAATCCGACCTCGTTCAAACTCAGTGAGCTGTTGATAATGGCTTCTTCGTCTTCTCAGAGGCATCCTTGACTAACATTAACCCACTGCGTCAAATCTCAACTGTAAATAACGATCACGAACCTTACAGCGCTTATTTAAAGCAAACCTCATTTGCATGTTCATAGTGTCGCTACTAGCGCCACACTTACGCGCGTAGCTCGAAATTTGAATCGACGTCATCTTTCAGATGTATAAACACGCCTACCAAATTTCGTTTATCTAGCACAGCTCCTTCCTAGTGTTGGGATTTTTTTTTCCATTAGTGTTCTTACATGTTTACTGTACATATATGTTAGACAATGAAATTTCACTGTCTAATAACAATTTTCTCATGATTTATATCAAGAAATTTTATTGCTATGCAATATGTAATAGCCACCTATTATATCAATATCAGATATAAAGATTTACTGTCAGATTCAATATACCATAAATTTTAAGCCAAATTCCATATCATATTTAATAGCAACTTTAGTCGCATAATGAATGTGGCTCGTGATTGTGCTGTATGATATGAAAATTCAGTGACGAGCTATACTCATCATTTTACTGGAAAAGGTTAAAACTGAAATGAAAAGAAATATAGCATGTATTTCCCATTCAAAGAGACAGCAATTCGAAAATGGTAGTTCCTCATTTTATTCAAAAACTCTTCAAAATCTCAGACAACGCATCTTTCTAATAAAATTAAAATAATCTGTGCACATTTTTCCTTTTTAAGGCTAGTTAATTGTCATTAAATTGTGAAGGGAAAACGATTTATGTATTGGAAAATAAGGAAAAATGAGAAGCGTAAGCTTTAAAACTTTTTGAATAATAACAGAAAACTTTAATTTTTTTTCTTCTTTTCAGTGTCTTCCTCGCAACCCAAGCCCCCCTCCCTCAAGAACGTCCTTCTCTCCACTTTTTCAAGATCCGAGTTAATCGCCAGAGTGTTTCACAAATCAGTGCTTTTCTCCGGGCCGCATTCTTTGGAGAAAATATCAGCGAAATTCTTCCTCTCAGTTTACTTTTTTCATTTTCTTTTTATCGTGAAGAGCCGGTGACAGAAAATATAGAAATTGCAATTACGTCTGACTGATATTTTTTTATTCTTTTTCTTTTTTCACTTCCAATAGTTCCCTATTTCTTGATTTCCTCTTTCTCCAATTGGCAACAAGCAAGTTCGAAAGAGCAATCAATGGAATTTGCTGCTCACACACACACACATACACGCATTCACTCGTAAGAGATAAAAATTGTGAAAATGAATGGCGCAACAAAAAGTGGGGGGAAAATCAGTTATTTTTCTTTACGTCTACATCTTTTTTTCCCCTATACTTTTCCCCTTTTGTTCCTTGGTAATAGGAGTGTAATGACGTTTCAATTTCTGACTTTCTTCTGAAGAATCTACGAAAACGCGATGGAAAATTCTTGTAGCAATTATTTTTATAAAAGAATCACATCGGAAGTTATTGAATCCAAAAACTTCTGAGCAAAAAGCGAGGGTTTGTTACTGTTGTTTATTTACGGCCTCGCCCATATCTTCATAGCCGTTGATGGCATTCCATATTTCCTTCCTCCCAACCCTTTTCATAAAGGAACAAAAAAAAGAAGAAAAAATTTGTAGTAAAAGATACTTCGGTGCGTTCTTTTCGACGGCAGCTATTATTATTTCGAGGACTGGCGACTACATTTGGCAATTTATCACATCCAGGATGAGGCATTTGTTTGGCGAAAAAAATGAAAGCGACAAACGGGAAGAGAATTGGGAAATTTATCAAGGCAAGCCGCGCTGTTCCCTCTTTTAATGAACCCGATCAACTTTTGTTTTTGTTTGGACCAAATAGACCGAAATTGATTTTGGTCTTCTGATAGATTTGCGTCATTTTTTCTGGAAATATTATGGCAATTTTTTTTGTTTTGTTTCGGACCAGTTTAGTCCTGTAACATGTGTGCATTATTGCATATCTGCAATACAATTGTTTGCTTTTTTTCTGAAATTTTGATAACTCGATATTTTCATTATATGACACGTTTTTTGAACACATTGGTGGACGTATCTGCTCCAAGTACGGTGAATTAGTTGCCCATAAAGTTTGAATACATCCATATAATTCCCGTTAGAATTTGTCCTACCGAATATGAACAGAATCTTGATTCCAGGTTCAATTTGTTGAGGAAATGAGGCTTGATATCACTAACAATTTGTGATTTGGTTTTTTTTTTTCTTTCTTTCGTCCTTCCTTTTCTCAATAGGGGTCACGGTGGCTTCTTCGGAACCGGTGGATTACAGGTTCCACAGAAGAGTCATCGTGTAAGAGGGGCTCTTGCGGGTTAAATCTGTCAGGTCAAACGTTCTCTCGCTGGCGTGGTGTGGAGAGGGGGTGCCAACTCAGGTGTCGTCCTCGTTATCTGACCGTGGTTCAAAATGACGAGGTCCGTCCCAAAATATCCCTAGAGTTGTTTTACAATGGGACGTTAAAATATCGAAACTAAACTAAATCTTTTTCACAGTAGCATTAGGATTGCGTGTCAGTAACTTTCTTAAATGTAATGTAATCTTTTTATTACAAATTTCAGTTGTATAAAATAGGAAATATTTTTTTAATTATGCTATATTTTCCTGAGAAGTATTTTCATTCTCTTTTTTTTGTCTTAAGAATTGGATAATGATTAATTACTGACAATAAACATCTTAAACCTTTTTTATTAATATATTAGTTAATGTATTTTAATAAAAACGTTATTATTTTCTAATTCTGTCTTTTTCATAACCTAATGCGACTTGTCAGTTATTTGTAAATCAATGAAATACTAAATCAAACCCTAATAAGGATTAAAATGAATGAATAGTAAAAATCAAAATCAATAAATTAACTATTTTTATAAGTTTTTCCAGATAAAAGCTTGAAAGTTGGTATACAAATGAGAAAGAAAACTTTTAGTAATTGACATTCTTACATTATAAAGGCCATATAAAAATTTCATTTTTTTAAATTTTTATTTTTAATTGTCGCAAAAATCAAAGATTTTTCATACAATATCCCAGTTTATTTAATGAAATTTTATATTTAGAAGAATAAATGACATGTTTAAAGAAATAAACGAATATTCTACTTTTGGGGACACTCCCTTTTAAGAGAAAATTTTAAAAATAAAACAAAGGAGGCAAATCAAGCCAAGAATTTATCATTCTGTGTTGCTTCAAATCTACCTCGAATTTTGAAGTCTCCTCTTCAGCCATATAATGAAATACATTCACCATTTTATATTATTTCGCATATTTGAATTAATCCACAAAAATAAGATTTATGTCATAAAACAGAATTTCAAAAAATAGAAGGAAATAAAGAAAAAAATGAAAATTCTCCACCGTTAATATGATATCTCAAAAACTAATAGAGGTATTCCCATAAAAAATTTAGCACATGTTTTAAATAATAGGAACAATGGAATGAACCAAAAGTTTGATTATTGGTGAAATACCTTTTCATTTATAAGTGTTTTTAGAACAATTAACTTTTAAATTTTGGTTTAAAAAGCATATATACGTGTCTATTTTTACTCATAGTTTTTTGCATCTTAAGATATTTCTTAGATTTTGGATCATTTCTTTCATTATTATATTCTATAACGTGTGTACAAAAATAGCTGCATTGCAATTTTGTGTAGAGTGTTGACCGTTTTGGTTCAGTTTTATTAAAATTTACTAAGAATGTTCCTATTCCCCAAAATATAAGATTTCAAATACGTTTTGTTGTATGCATAATATTTTGTATTATAATTGACAGTACATCTAAAAACCATAGTTCAAAAAAGTGTTTAAAAATCCAATTAAAAAAAATTCTTTTGAAAGTAGTCGGATACCTTAAAGAAATGGAAAAAAATATTAAATACATAAAAAACAAAGTGAAATTATAAAGTGATAAAATAAAGTGAAAATTTATTTAAAGATATTCTTTTCTAATCTTATTTTTTAAAACAGATACTGATCTTTCTTCAAATATGGATTTGTCAATTATAACCAACATATTTTAAAAGTAAAATATTCAAAAATTCCATAAATATTATTTCAATCTGAAGCAATGGTAGGCTGAAAGACTTTTCATTTGTGGACAGCAGAGCAAGAAAACGAAATGGCACACCTGATCTCAAAACCATAATAATGAAATCTTAAGTGCACTATCTTTCATTTCCTGTCCCAGATACACATCAGGTATCATTTAACTCCCCTCCCTTCTTCATCAAAGTGGAAAGAAGAATCATCTGCAACCACATAAAGGCCAAACACAGCTCTGCGTTTTTGTGTGCTCAGAGCAAAAGGTTCGCGTAAGATAAACAAGAAAGATTCTCTACCTGTTTCGTCGTCAGAAGAAAAAAAATCCCACTCGACTCTTTCTCTACAACCACAGGCGGCTGCAGCCTAGGTGAGTACACAGAAATGGAAGAAAATGAAACAGAAATACTCCTGCAAGAAAGAAGAATTTGCCAAGGAAGATAAATAACATTTCTGGGCTGAGTCTTCTTTGTTTTGCTGCTGCTTTTTAGACCGGATGTGTGGATGGACAATAATGAGGCTTAGGTTTTATGTAGTCACTTTAAGAAAAAGCTGAGTAATTAAATTCAAAGATATTTTCGCAGTTCACATATAAGTAATGGGGAAATTTCGGTAAAATTTGTAAAAATATGTATAGAAGAAAAAAGCCTTTAATCCTCTATAATTCGAGACTATTAATTAGCTAGTCTGTAATAAGTGATAAATTTTTCATGCCAAAAAAACACTTTTAAATTCTACAAAAGCATTCGCCGTAAGAAACAAATAAAATACAGAGGCATGTTGAACAATTGCTTTCCATCGACTGAACCGCATTTTTCAGCCTTTCTACATATGCAGATCTACTAGCCTTTGCTTACATATGCAGATCTACTAGCCTTTGCTTACATATGCTTTCTACTAGCCAAGATGTAAACCTGGCATTAATTCCGAAAACACATTTATTAAAGTACTATTGATTAAAAAGGACGATTTTAATAAATGAATAAATTTAAAATAATTCAAAAAAAATTTTAATGATACATCCAGTCATTCAAATAAAAAATAAATATCACTATTTCAAGAATGAAAATAAATAGAAAATAAGAGCTTTGAAAGCATTTAATATTTTAAATAGATTTCTATGAATCTAAGTTATTTCCCGAGCAAAATTCCTGTAGCAAATTTCCCTGTTTTTAACATGCTTACTAGATAGTTTTTAATGGATTCATTTTTAAAGTTAAATCTTCTTTTCAATCATAGCTAGCCCCAGAGCGAATATTTTGTTTGCGGATTATAATGAATTTATGTCATTTACAGCAGACGATTATTCGACACTTGGGAGACTTGTGCTGCTAGCTCATGTCGATGTAATTAATTTTTTCTGTCTGGCTGCTGCTAAAGATGTGAAAAAACTTGTTTTTATATTCAAAGCTGCTAAGATAAAACTTTTCAGCAAGTAAACAGATAAGACAGTTCCAACTGAAATGTTTTATCATAATAATTAGTGTTTATTCATTCATATGATTCTAATTTATTATGAATTTAAAATTTCATTCCTCGAAATCAGTATTTTTTTACGTTAGTAAACAGATACTGATATATAACAAACAAATTATAACATAGCATTTGATGAGGATTAAATGAAAATAAGATTTTGGAAGGGAGATAAATTGTGTTCTTAGGGAAAATTCAATAGCACCTTCAACCAAATAAAGAGAAATTTAGAAATAAAAAAATAATTTGCATCAGTAATGAATTAAAAACATAAAATTAAAACATAATACAATTCCTTGTTTTTCTAAATTCCATCAACAATAAGTAATGTTCATTATTATATCCATCATTCAAATTCGAATTTATAATAATAAAAAAGACATTTGAAAAATATAAGACTGAATTTAGTTCTTAACTCTTCGCTTTAAGATATCAAATAATGTTACTCTCATTCAACATACTGTTATCATAGAATTCAAATTGTCTAAACCTACATTAATTCCCGAATAACACAGTGCATTACAAAATATTGATAATGCACAGTGAATTATAAGGTATTAATCAATATTCAACAATATTACAAATATTAATAAATGTCATACAAAATAATGACACATAATAAATAATAAAATAATTTTTACATAAAAAATTTTATTTATCAAAATTTGTGAGAATGAAATCTATTTATTCATGTTTATCAAATTGGAGAGGTAACAGAATTGGCACAAAAAAGGTTTTCGGATTGTGCCTCCTGAGTGACAAAAAATATTGTATAACATTTGTTAATATTTGTAATATTGTTGATTATTGATTAATACCTTATAATTCACAGTGCATTATCAATATTTTGTAATGCACTGTGTTATTCGGGAATTAATGTAAGTTTTAATGTATCTTTGATTTTTTATCTCACTGCACCTCATATGCAAAGGAAATGAATGTGATACAACAATGGTTCCTCAAATCAGAAACAAGCAAAAGCTTCAAAAAAGCGATTTCCAAGAGAATATAAATAAAATGTTATATTTAGAAAGCAGTTTCATATCTGAATATCTCAGCATTTATAATTGTACTTATCTTAATAACATTTCAAATAATTATAGCTGATATCTTATCGTTCTTGAAGTGAAATTTGTAATAAAAAGGTATATGTTTGAAGCAGATGAATTTTGAATTTTTGTCTGGGTAATATAAGATGGAGACCATGTCTAAACAACTTAGAAACAAAAAAAAAAGTGAGCAAAAAAAAACCAAAAAAAAACCGAAAACTTGGGTAGAAAAAATTAGAAAAAAGAATCATCATGCACAGCCTACAATGTATCTGTAGTAGAAGCTCTATAAGCCAGATATCCTTAAGATTGAGTGATTACTTTTAGTCGTACAGTCATGTTGTCTGGCCACGGCCAATAAGATCGTGAGTTCGATCCTGTCTTTCACCAATCGCTACATTGATGACCTAGAAATATGAAAGTAAAAATAAATAAGCAACCTTCATGCTGTTTTTGTGATGCCCTCAATCCAAAGCAAAAAAACAAAAAAAAAACGATTAATAATTCGCAAATAAAAAAAGACTGATAAATAATCAGCATAATAAAAAATGGTTATAAATAATCAGCCTGTAAAAATTAAAGACTCTTTAAAAATTCAACAGGCAATAAGATCACCACTAAACAGCAACAAAATATCATTCGGCTCATCTCTTTCTGAAGGGGGAGTATTGTGGTGGAAATAACCAGTAAAAAAAGACACACCCTGATAAATAATCAGCAAAAAATAAATATCTCAAACTCTGATAAATAATCAGCAAATAAAAAAGGCTGATAAAAAATCAGCAAAATAAAAAAAGGCGATAAATAATATCAGCAAATAAAAAAAGGGTAAGACGCCTTAAAAATTCGACAACCAATAAGATCACCACTAAACAGCAACAAACTATCGTCACCTCTCACTGGAAAGGGTAATGAAAGCTTTATAAGCCAGAAAACATCCTCAAGATTGAGTGATCACTTTTAGCCTTGTGGTCATGTTATCTGATCATGACTCATAAGATCGAAAGTTCTATCCTAGCTATCGCCAATAGCAACATATCAAACTGGTTTGTGGTATGAGCAATCGAGTCACAGCTATGTTTAATGAAATATGTTTTTGCCTTTCGATGCATCACTTATTTGTTGTGAAATTCGATGGTTTTGATATTTTTGAGTTGTTTCATATGAGCGGTATTAATCTGTATATGTTTACTTATCAATGCCTTTTCTTTCTTCCTTCTTCATCTTTATTATTATTATTATTGTCATTTTCATTGTTTATCACACTCTTTAATATGAAAAAGGGCCAAACGATATTTTTTAAAAAAACAGGCTGTTAAATTTATTTTACAGGGTTATGTAACTATGGAGCCTTATGGAGAAGCCATTAGTAATACAAAAATACAGCATTTGGATGACATTTGATTTAATCTTACCTTGCAATTACGCTTGTTATGTGAATTAAGATCATTTTATGAATAAATAACACACGGTATAAAATACAATTTCTCATGAAAGAGCTTATCCGTCTATCTAAATTTGCACCTTTGCTAAATTAGCCAATCTAATTTATAATTTTCACTTGTAATATTTTATTATCAGTATTTTCCAGACTGAAGAAATTTGATTTATTGATTGATTTCTTTTCTGGATCAAAGGCCAATACTGGTCGAGCTGTGCCAAAATAGTATTGATTTATAATACAAAATTTTTTTCATTAAAAATGGTAAGGAGAGTCAACGTCAAGAAAACAAAATGATAATAGTAATTAAATATCACGCATGAAATCGATGATTTGTATGCATGAAAACATATGGTAAATTATAATAATTCACTAATATAATTCGCTAATTATATCTTTCAAATCTAGTTGATTCATCCCAAATATTTTGTTTTTAGACAGCGGTATTTATGGTATTCAAATATAATATGCCAAACATCTGAATAAGGTACTACATTTCGAATTATCTGTATGAATTAAATGATTGTGAGTAAAATATGATCCGAAGACATTTAACGAAATTTAAATATTTAGATGCAGAATTGGAAACCCATTCTACAATTCTTTATGTTAAAAAATTTCTATTAAAAAACTTTCACTGTTGGCTTACTAGATGTTTTACTAGTTAAATAACATTTCAGTCTTCTGTCAGCAGTTGAC
>JAPMOQ010052775.1:1781130-1818995 GCA_026543055.1 Argiope trifasciata | reverse complement strand
TGTCAGCAGTTGACTCTCATCATCATTTCATTCTTCCCACTTGATCGTGGTACCACTTTGCCTCTTACATTCAGAACAGGCGAGAATAATTCTTCCTTGTATTCTATTCATTCCGGTGAAAAGGCTGCAAAAGATTTTTCGTTTATCTCCTGCAGATGGCACCTCAGCCCCCTTATTTGCATGAATTATTACAGCTCGCAACGGGCACTTTGCAACTGTTATTGTACTCTCGCCGCTTTCTCTACTCTAAATCAGAACTTTTATCTCAGCGTCCTCCTTGGATTAGTCTCCGATTTCTGTGCGATGCCAGACGCCAGGAATAATAAAAAGTCTGCTTTATACTTCATTTTTCGGAGACTTGGATGCTTTTAATTTGTTTTGATTAGATATTTCTTGACTCTTGAAATAGCTGAGGGAGGGCCTTTGAGGCATCGCAAAGGAAATGGTTATTTGAGAAAGGAAAACAAATGGCATCTTGTGAATTAATTTACTAGGTACAATAGAATAAAGGGTAACTATGGTGGCAGAAGATAGAATTTTTTGTCTGGAGCATCATTTTTGTGGGTAAAAGTATAACATAAATAAAAAAAATTTCAGCCGTAATGGCCTATATTTTAGAAGGATGGATCAGATATTGTTGCAAGTTTGCAAATGGAGAATTATCTTATCTGAGAAGCAATTACCATCTAAACTGAATTTTTTACAAAAACACATATTTCTATCAGATAAATATTTTGTTTAAAGTGAAATTTTTTTTCTTATTCCTTAGTCTTATATTTAATTCAAAAATAAACGTTTTCTAGTTACTTACTATTAAATTCTATTAATTAAAATTGCAAATAAATCTTTATACATTTCAAATAAACAGTTTTTATATGACATTCATAAATACACCATAATAATTCATAAATGAAGTAATTATTAGTACTACTGGCTGTATATATTCAACATAGTATAATTCTATACATTCAGCAAGTTTCGAAAATATTTTTCAAAAATTTTCAAATTAAGGTATCTGACTACATTAAAAATACTGGTTATCTACCACATTGACGAATGTATTTTTTTCTTGTTGTTGAGACTTTCCTCTTCACAAAGCAGTCTTTCTAGGAAAAGGAAGACCTGAATCCAGGGTCACATATTTTTTAGTAAAATTTGTCTTTAACTTCAATTTTCTCAGAACTTTAGTTTTCACGAAAATTCTCCACCTTTAACGTGATATTTTAAAAACTAATAGCGGTATTTGCATAAAATTTCTAGCATGAGTTATAAATAATTTGGGCCATAAAATGAACCAAAAATTTCATTGTTGATGAAATACTTTTTCATTTATGGGTGTTTTAAGAAACAATAAATTATGAATTTAGAAAAAAATGCATATATACTTATATTTTTACCCATCACTTCTTTACATCTTAAAGTTTTTTTTTAATTTATGTCTCATATCATTCATCATTATATTCTAAAACTTGTGTACAAAGAAAAATAGGATTGCTGCATTACAAATTTGTTGCATTGTTTTTTAGAATGTTAATCGTTTTGGTTAAATTTCCTTAAATTTTACAAACAATTTTCCTATTTCTCAAAATATGTTATATTTTCAAACAATTTTGCTGTATTTATAGTATTTTATATTATAATTGGCAATACATCTAAAAATAATAGTTTTAAAAGATTTTTTTTAATCCAAATTTTCAAAAAATTTCCTTTGAACCAAATCTTTATCAATACAAAAAATTTGTTAGAATTTTCTGGACGGCTTCAAACAATGAAAAATTTTCTCTAAAAGTTATTTATAACGATCCAAAATCAATGGGGAAATTTTGCAAGTAAGACATTTACAATGTATTTATTGCAGATTGGGGACATTTTTTATTCCAAAAAAATTAGGTATTATAGTATTCTGATAGTCACAAAAAACCAAATCAAAACAGGTTTGCATCCACGTTAATTGCGTAGATTTAACTAATGCCATGTTCTTCATCTGAATTAAATACTGCATAGTATTATATTTGTGAGTATTTAGAAGTTAAAGCAAATGCTAAACATGGAGAAAATTAAACTCTCTTAAAATATCCGTATTTCTTGAATAAGATGAATATCTTAAAATACTTCATGCTATAATAGAAATATGAATTTATCTTTGCTTATCGATAATGATAATGATAATTTGAATAAAATTATTTTAAGTTAAACTTTTATTTATGATGTTAATCGTATTACTTAATTATCGTTTTCTGTTTCATATTTGTACAATGAAATGATTTATAAAGGTATTTAATCGCTATCTTTTAATTTAACAATTACTTTAAGAAAGCAGTATTCTATCAACAAAATTAGTTTCTACAATATATTACAAAAAACTATATCATTTATATAACATATTAGTACTTTTTTCTCTTTTTATATTTTGATAAGAGAAATGTCTAGTAGTACCTAATGCTAGTTGAGATAAATTTTAAATAATTAGGATATACTTTAAACCTATTTAGTAGAAACTGTTGATAACTTTGATTTTACCATACATTAAATAAGAAAAGTTAAAGTATTCCTATAATTAATGCTTTATAGATTCTAGATATAACATTCCAAATTAATTATCAACATATAATCCTTGCGCTTAACAACAAAAAATTAATTTTATACAAAATGGAAAAGTTTGATAAAGCCACATTAAAAATGATCGCCGATTGCTTTTCAATGTTTCTTAAACATGCCAAATCGCCAGTTAACATTAATAAAAGATTCAACTCAAATAGAAGTTGCAATAAAACTAAATATTTTTTTTAGAATTTCAAATTAATTATCAACATATAATCATCGCTATTAACAACAATAAATTATTTTTATACAAAATGGAAAAGTTTGATAAGGCCACATTAAAAAACTGCTCCGACTGCTTTTCAATGTTTCTTAAACATGCCAAATCGCCAGTTAACGCTAATAAAAGTTTCAAGTAGGAATAAAACTAAATATTTTTTTAGAATCCTAAAAAACAGTAATTTAAATAAACAAAAAAAGGGAGGAAGTAGCAAGAAAAAATTAAGCAAGAAAGGTCCTTTTTCTCAACCAGAAAAATAAAACGAAGAAACACTTCTTTTGCCCACTTTTCTAACAAGGCAAAGCTTCATTAATGCGAAAGAAATGGATCATCCGTTTTAGTAGTTAATCACCCCCTCCCGTCCTCTATTTTTTACTCCAAGAAAACAATTTCCTTCGCATAGTTGAAAAGGCTTGCGATAAAACGTTAATTAGAAATGAATGACTCAAGATCTCTGACGAAAAATGTTTTTTTTTACTCTCCTGTTTTGCTTGGTTTGTTTTAGATTAACTAATGAAAATGAATTCCTAATCACAATAAAATGAGTAAGGAGTTTATAGTGATTGATAAGGAACGAGTCTTTTTTGAGCTAATCTTTCTCCTATTATTAATGCTCAAAGCCCGGAATAATTTCGTGATATTCTGAAATTTAACTTTTTCGTAGTTAATTACTTTGTATTTAAAAAAACGTAATCAAACTTTTTTAATAAAGGAATGAGCGTAATTTTAACCCAAAAGATTCTTTTTTTAAGTCTTTTGAAATATTGCAACCATCAAGGACATATTTCATGTAGAAATGAGTTAAAGCGTGCTTTAGAAGCATTATAAAACTTCTTAATAAAAAACTAAAAGAATTGTAACCACCTTCGAATGAATGTTTTAATCGGTTTGTAATGAAAATATAAAGCGTTTTAGTTTTATATTAGATAAATACGGTAATAATGCAAATGGAATAGATGAAGAGTTCAGAGATTCTTCCTTTATATATATATAAGAATTTTTTTGTTAAAAAATGTTGTGTATTTATTGTCAGTCTGGCTTAAGAAAGTTTTGACAATATATTGTGGCGTTGTTGAATTTAAAAGGCAATATGTGTTGTAATTTGTTTACTCAAAGAAATTTACTGTGCATAACTCTTGGGGTACCAAAAAAGATTCTGTATATTCCAAAACGCTTTTAACTCAAAAGTTTCAGATAGCTCAAAGTTAAGTGATGTTGCCTCTACGTCAACAGTAAATTAAAATCCTTAGTGCACGCAAGAAACTTGAACAGAATACGGATCTTTTCGAATTATTTTTGTAAATCTCATGTTTCTAACTATGAACATTTTGAAAACTGATGAATCATTTATGTAGATCTGTAATGATTTTGATTCCATCATTATTCACGTTAATCCAGAGAGAAATCGGCAACATAAGTCAAATCTTCAAAATTCAAATTAAACAAAACTTTCTTCTGAATCTGAAGCTATAATATGAGCTGTTATTATGTTTTGTGCTGTATAATTTCATTTATCGGAATAAGTCCCCGATTTGAAAATGCAATAGAACTATTTTGAGTGGAATCTCGCAATTTTGAATCTTAATCAAATGATGAGGTACAGAGTCTCACTATTATGCGAAAGTGAAATATGATGTTTCGTAGAGACGAAATAATGTTATGAATAGCCAATATTGTCTAAAAAAATTGTAGTTGTTTACGAATAAAAATGCACACAAGAAATGTTTCATAATAATTCAATCGAGATGATAATTGTGCATAGAAATTACACATCCTGAAAAACTTGATAGTCCATTGGAATATGCAATTGCTTTTCTATTTATCTATTGTTAGTCTATTTATTTCTAAATAATGTCGAAGAGTCCTGGCTGAGGATACCTGCTCTGGATTGATGGAAAACATTAAAAAAACACCTAAAAATCTCGCTACGTTGATAGCACAGCCTGTAGCACAATATTATGAGATATTATATGATATTAAACAATATTGCAGGTATTGATCAATGTCATGGAATTTTCTATATTATTTGCATGCTACTAGGGGAGTAAAGAAATGTGACTATAGGAATTGTATCGACTCAAGTAATGTAGTTTTCATCCTGATGTAAATATCTATCTTAATTTCCTGCTGTATTTTCAAATAGAATCTCAAAAAATATTATTCTCGAGGAAGACGGATCCAATTAATTAGTACACTGGTCAACTATAAATTACAAAAAAGAAACAGCTAACATTTTCACAGATAAAAGAATTATCATTTGTGGAATAGTTTTAATCTTTGGGTGTTATTGTCAATAATATTTTGGTCTTTCCCTCATTGACATTATGCACATTGTATTATTATATTCAGGGATTTTTTTCAATTTATAAAATTATCCTTCAAATGAGGAATAAAGTGATGATTATTTGTAAAGTTGACTTCAAGTGATAGTTAAATTCAGTGACAGTTAATAGTTAACTTCATTGACAGTTAGTAGTTAACTGCAAGTGATGTTTAATAGTAAAAATTGAAAATCATTTAAGATGTTGATTGGTTAAATTCATAAAGCATTAAATAACTGGACAGATTTACCATTTCTGTTTCATAAATTTAAGTTTTAAAGATTTGATACGACTTTTAAATTGTGTGTAGGGTAGTCACTGAAAATATAAAATTTATAGACTCTCGAAAATTATGAGTAAAAGTTATCTCTATAATATTCAAGATTTTTGAACTTTTTAAATAACTCAGAAGTTAATAATTTTAATTTTTAATTAATTTATTATTAATTTCATTTAATTGAATTTTTTGCTAAAGCTATGTCAATTCAAAATATTCTCTAAAATTGCTGCATACAAGATACTTAAACAATGAACATCACATTAATTAGCCAATAAAAAACAGTTTTCTGATTCCTCTTCGACTATAAAGCGAATCACAACTGAGCCTAAATATAAAAAAGTAACGAGTCAATTAACAAAGTCAACCCAAAATTATTGTATCAACTTTATGCGATACTGAAACAAGGAAGATCACGTTAACCAGCCAATGATAAATTGTCTAATTCTCTTTCGACAAAAAGGTGGACAAAAATTGCTCTTAAGTAAAGAAAAGGCAATGACCAAATAGAGTATAAACCTCACGTTATACTGAAATAGGGAATTGGTCAATAATAAATTATCTTTCTAATTCTCTTTAGACTAGAAAACGAGCAAAAATTGACTTTACATGAAGAAAAAGCTGGGTTTGAATACAAAATAGTACCTAAAGTTACTGCATCTACTTCGTGCGATACTGAAACCGGGAATATCACGTTAACAATCATTGATAAACTGTCTTCCTAATTCCCTTTGGGGATTTTTTTCAACTAAATTCAATTAAAAAGCGGACAAAAATTACCCTTAAATAAAGCAGAAATTGCGTCTAAATACAAAATGTTACCTAAAATTTATGAATTAACTTTATGTGATACTGAAACGAGGAATATCACGTTAACTAGCCGATAATAAACTGTCTTTCCAATTCCTTTTGACTAAAAAGAGGACAAAAATTGCCCTTAAATAAAGAAAAAGCTATGTTTAAATACAAAATACTACCTAAAATTATTACATCAGCCTTATATGACACTAAAACAAGGAAGATAACGTTAACTAGCCAATAATAAGCTGTCTTTCTAATTCCCTTTTGGCGAGAAAGCGAACAAAAATTGTGCCTAAAAGAGAAGTCTAGTCTTTTTTATGGGCTCTCTAGAAAGCAGACGAGCGGCAAAGATTCGTTAATCCTTGTTGTCCGGTGCGTATTTATTTTCGTCAATGGATTATCCAACAAGCGCCATTTTGAGCAAGGATACTGGCTAATTGTTAGAGAAAGAAACTGTCTGGAGAAGAGAAAGGTGACAAAATTTTCTTAGAAGAAACAGAAACCATGTTTACAGAGTCTTTTATTGTAAACAACATTTCTCTCCTATCGAATCAATGCTATGCTTATTTCTTTTTAGGTTGCCTATATTTTATTTTTAGATAACAACGTTTTATTATTTTCTAGTAAGCATAGCATATTTAAAGGTATTATAATCGTTGAGAAATGAGAAATCAAGAATTTTAAGTTTTTAGACCGCTCTGAATTCGAAATAAATATTTTTGGAAGAAGTCTGTCAGTCTGTGACAAAAATAACTCTAAACCCTTTACGCTAGGTGAATGAAATTTGGTATACAGTTTTTACACCAATTTCGAGGGCTTTGAGTACAATTCATTCAGCGGAAATTTGTCTGTCCGAATGAAAGTTAAAACGATAACTGCAAAATGAAGAAAGTCAGTACATGGAATTTGGTACACAGTTTTAATATATGTAGAAGATATATATTACATTTTGAGCCAGATCTAACAACGGATTGATCGATCTGTACTTCTAGAAAAATGTAAATATGATAAATAAAAATAGAAATGACTTAAATTTATCAAATCTGGTAGGAGAAAGTGTGACTACGAGTGTATTTTTGTGTCAAATTTTGGTTTCAATCGTTTAGATGGGTAGAATGCGTCTCAAATTCATATTCTATTTCCTATTCTATTAACCATTAGCCAGGGATTAAAATTTACTCATTTATTATTTTTCAAAATAGTGACAATTACAATTTTTTTATGTTTAAATGTTTTTATTTGTCATTGATTCTTTAAATAAAATTTTATGAATACAATGAAGTTAACTTTGTAAAATATTCTTCTTGCCCCTTCGAAAAGTGGTCTTTCGCCACTTGAATTAGCCATGTCAGCGATCGATACAAGTATTTGAGTTAAAAATTTAAAAAATATTACCAAAAACGGCGCGACACTCACATACACAAGGCGACAAAACTTAAAAAACAAGTGTCGAATGAAGCTGATATCAAGGTCAAGGAAATCTGGAAATAAGCTCTTTCTTCTAACTCTCACCTCTTGGCCAGGTAGAATCGTAGAAAAGCGGAAGTTCCGGAATACTGAAACGATCAGTATTTCGTATAAGAGAAAAATATATTTATTTATATTATATATAAATATATATAACTTCCTTTCTGTGTGTTAGGAAACTTCAGGCTGGCCTTCCTGGCATGGGGTAATGAGTCTTTCCCGTGATCTGGACTATCCGGGTTGGAGTCCTGGTTCGGGCGTGGTTGTTATTCTGTGCTCTATCTTTGAGTAGTGTGAATGTTCCCTTCTGTAAAAAGTTGTGCAAGTGAAAGTGAAGCATGAGTAACTAAGTCGTACTCTTGGCCCTAGTTGGTGCTACTGAAAACAAGGGACGTGAATTTAGGCTTAAATCGCTGGCAGCTTTCTGTCAGCGGGCTTGTAAAGGGCCATAAGTAATGCTTGTAAAGTTAGCACAACAAGTAACATCATAGTCACTCAATTTTAACAGCAAACACAGTTACTTCTAAAAATCAAATTTTATTATAATAAAAAATTACCTTGGCAATGATGTACTTCCACAATAGGAAACTTAATTTCTGTCAATAATGTCATTGTTGTTTCCTGTGATGGCATAAATAACAGTGTCTGAATGATAAACAAGGTTTTTGCATACATAATTGGAATATATAATATGCATTTGGAATGTATTTCATTCAAAATTCCAACTATATGTTGAATATTGTCAAAATAAAAGTAATTCAGAATCAATCGAAAAGGAATTTCCAGCTCATCTAATAATACTTGAGATGATTCGTTGAAACATATTCACTAATCAAATTAAATCATTCATAATTAACCATAACCATAAATCAAACGAATTTTCATAAATTATTAATTAAGTTTCTGGCATTTCGGAAAGATGGAGAGTTATAGCATGCAATTAATTAAAAATATCTTATGACTTATCTGTTAAAGCGTAAAGCTGGGCAGGTAAAAATATTTTATCATTCAAGTAAATTGACAGGCATTCAATAATATCACTTCACAGTAACAATGATTTTATTAATTCAATAATTTTAACAATGATTTTCCGTTATTATAAATTACAAAAAAAAAAGAATGAAAAAACATTGAAATTTAATTTTTAAAAGACAGAAGATTTTTTGACAATCATAGACATTTCCTTTTTTCTTAAACCAACGAAACTTCCAAATGCTTTTCAGCTATTCAGTATGATTTGGGAATTTTAATAATTCTTTTGGCGGGAATTGTGCCAATGTGTAGGTTGTATTCCGCCAAGAATCGAACCAGCGATCCAGTAATTTATCCATTCGACAAAAGCGAATGCTAATGTCTAATTGCTGTTACTAGCTTTAAAGATGCCACCACAAAAATAAACTATCTCTAAAAAACTTGTCGACAAATTTGTACAGTTTTTCCCGGTTACTCGAAGGTTTTTAGATATAAGCATATGTGTGTTATGCACAATGATTACATCATCCTTTGTAAAAGAATGTTGTAGAAGACAGAAAATCAGTCTGCTCTAAGATCACAAACACCTCTCTGGTGACAGAATTTTGCGTTTGCTTCCTTCTCGTTCTTATTTCGTTCCTGCACTCCAGGGAAGTTATTAAACAATGTTTCTAAATCTTCCATATATTTTACTTTGTTCTCCGTTTTGCCTTTTTTCTGAAATTGATGCTTAGAGAAAAGAACGTCCTGCAATGATCGAGGAGTAAATGCAGGAAGTTCTTGCTAGGAATTCCTGCATCTCATGAAACAACTGTTGTTTCATGAGACATAATTGCTTACGTCTTTAAAAGTCTGAAGACCCATCAAGCAAAGCAGAATTATTCATGCAAATTACAATTATTAGAACAATTCGCATTATTTTACTTTTGCAATCCAGTAATTTTGCTTCTCTGTATGATTAGTTCGATTACGGGAAAGACCGTTTTACGATCAGCTCTATTTAGTGCTGAGCAGGCGCCACGTCGGTGATTTCAGAGTTTGGTTACCATTTGGAGATGAATTTGGTGACAAAAATAGATATTATTGGAAACTTTGGGAGTTTTAGTGATTAAGTCAATAGGAACTGAAATACGCCTGATTGGTCCAGAACTATCTCGGCCAGCCTCCAGGAACTATAAAAGGCCGACTGTTTCAAGCCTAAATCAATCAGAGTCAATCGTAGTCAAGTATCGAGTCATCAACAAGATAACGAAGGAACGGCGAAATAGTTCGGCGAACAGCAACATGATATGGAGCTGAAGTGACTTCTAAACTCAAATGTGTGCCGAAACCTGGTGTCCAATGTGGAAGCAGTATTGATTTGTGTATGGAGTAGCCAGTCATTTAGTAAGGAGTCGTCATTTGGAAGCAACCAAAGTGGGGTGACAACGGAATACGTTAGAAGAGAACATAAAGAGAGTTAGTGACAGTGTCTTTGCATTTAAATAAAGTCGTCGTCGTTTGTTACTGAGACCTGCTGGAGGATTTTCACGCTATATACCAGACGAACCCGAGGAATTTACGAACTTAATACTGGAATGTAAGGTTTCATAGCATTATTGAAGCCTTCACTATTCGCTTTGTCGTCTTACATGTCCGTCGAAGAATGCCGTGCAAAGAGTTTTATCATGTGATTAATCTGTAGATATCTACATCTTAAAATGAATAATAAATTGTAAAAATAATTCTTAAAACAAGGAAAAAGAGAATATTGTTGCGAATTTGTAATTCTGCTTTTCATGCACAGTATGTTTCAAAATAAAATAAAGTTTAATAATAAAGTCAAATAAAGTTTGGCAGATAACTCTAATACATGTTGGGTGAAGGACCTTTGATCTTCAAAGTAAACTTAAAACCCGTCTTTGGCAATTTTGGTAACTAAGGATCTCGAACACTTGAGAGTCACTATTTCTTCATTATGACGGGTGTTGTAACGTTTGTTGTAAAATATTCGATCCCTTGTCACAATATGTGTAAAAAGTGGAGGCGTACAAATGAAAGTCAGTAAGCAGTCAGCTGAATTGAGCTAAAGCGAGTAGTTAATTGAATTTTTTTTTCTTTGGAATACAGAGACCTTTCGAGTTCATTCTCAGCGGTTTGTGAATTTTCAATTGTTTATTACCGATTGACTCATGTGTATTGAAGGATCTTTTTATTGCAAGCGCTGTTTTGTGTACGCGTCCTTTGAACTTTGTTTCTTCTGTCTTAATATATATAAATCTCGTGTCACAATGTTTGTCCTCAATGGACTCCTAAACCACTTAACCGATTATAATAAAATTCGCACACCATGTGCAGTTTGATCCAACTTGAGAGATAGGATAGTTTAAATCTCAAATTATAGTCGCAATTTTAATTTATTGCTAATTATTTGTCTGTTATTATTTGACAGTCACAATTATCTGTTAACTCCAAATGATTCTAACAGATGTCGATACCTTTCGACTGGGTTGAGTAAGTAATCAATAGATGGCGCTGCTATGGTAAATCTACGAACGTGTCATATAAGCTACATTTTAACAGCATAATTACCACGTGTTGTTGACGCTATAAAATTAATTAAATTTATTTTGTAGTGAACGAAATACCGTATCAGCTGTTCCATCAATACATTGTTGATATGTATGCTAAGGTCGAAAGCGAACGCTTGCGATTCCTTCGATTCAACCAGGCAAAACTACGATCGGAAGAATATATTCACTTACGAGATGCTGTTGCTTGAAACATCGATGGAAATTTAAATCCCAATGACATCGATAATGATTTCATTTTACCTTCAAGCTACATCGGCAGTCCACGGAACATGCAGGAATACATACAAGATGCGATGACTTACGTACGTCATTACGGCCGACCGGATTTATTTATTACATTCACATGTAATCCGAATTGGGAAGAGATACAAACTTTACTATTGCCAGGACAACAAGCCATTCATCGTCATGATTTAACTGAACGTGTGTTTAAACAAAAATTGAAATCCTTAATTGATTTTATTGTTAAATATTCAATTTTTGGTATCACACGTTGTTGGCTGTATACGATAGAGTGGATAGAGCGAGGTTTGCCTCATGCCCACATTTTGGTTTGGCTTAAAGATAGAATCCGTCCTGAAGAAATCGATCAAATAATTTCAGCCGAAATTCCAGTCCCATTAATTGATCAAGAATTATTTGATATTGTCACCAAACACATGATCCATGGGCCATGCGGTGCTTTCAACATGACGTCACCGTGCATGGAAAACGGAAAATGGAAAAAAAACTTCCCAAAGCCGCATACGAATGACACGATCACGGATATTGATGGTTATCCAATGTATCGCCGCAGAAGTACTGAGAATGGTGGCCACACATTTACAATGCGACTGCCGAACTTTCCAAATCAAGTTGAGTTTGATAATCAGTGGGTGGTACCATACTCACCCCTACTTTCAAAAACTTACAAAGCTCATATCAATGTTGAGCTTTGCAGTTCTGTTAAATCAATTAAGTATATTTGTAAATATGTAAACAAAGGCAGTGATTTGGCCATATTTGAAGTACAAAACATAAATAAAAATGACGAAATAGCACGATACCAAATGGGCAGATACATTAGCAGCAATGAAGCTATTTGGCATATTCTCAGCTTTCCCATCCCCGAAAGAGATCCTGCTGTCCAACATCTGGCAATACATCTTGAAAACGGTCAACGTGTATACTTCACTGAAGAAAATGTTCTCCAAAGAGCGTTCGAAGCTCCGAAAACGACTCTAACTGAATTTTTTACATTGTGTCAAAAACCTGATGTTTTTGGCCAATTCGCGAAGACATTGGTGTATGGTGATGTTCCACGTTATTTCACATGGAACAAATCAAGTAAAAAATGGGAGCCACGGAAACAAGGAAAACCACATCCTTCCATTACAGGCATATTCAAAGCTAAGACATTGGGGAGACTTTACACGGTACATCCAAAGCAACGTGAGTACTTCTATTTACGTTTGTTATTGGTGAATGTTCCCGGACCAACGTCTTTTGAATTTTTACGAACACTTAATGGTCGAGTATTCAATACATACCAGGATGCATGTCGTGAACTGCAATTGCTAGAAGACGATAACCATTGGGACTTAACGCTTGCTGATGCTGCGTTGACATCAACACCGAATAACATTCGTCAGTTGTTTGCAATTATTTTGACGACATGTTATCCCTCGCAAGCACAAACTTTGTGGGAAAAATATAAAAATTGTATGACAGAAGACATCTTGCACCGAATTAGACAAACAAATCAATGCCAAAACATAGATTATACACCAGAGATGTACAATGAAGCATTGGTCTTGATCGAGGATTTATGTGTTCTTATTTCAAATTTACCACTTAATCATTATGGTATGGCATCACCTAATCGTCCAGCCACCGACTTAGTCAATACCGATTTACAACGAGAAAATCAATATGACCATGGAAGTTTAGCAACAATTATCATGAACAGTGAACCATTACTGACAGCAGAACAAAAAATTATTTATGATCGGATTATGCTGGCTGTTGCTGCTGAACAAGGCGGTTTTTTTTTCTTGGATGCACCCGGTGGAACCGGTAAGACATTTTTAATATCGTTGATTCTTGCCAAAATACGGTCGCAACAAAAAATCGCATTAGCAGTAGCATCGTCAGGCATTGCGGCTACTTTACTGGATGATGAGCGAACAGCACATTCAACATTCAAGCTGCCATTGGACGTTCATAATAAACCAGATGCAATGTGTAACATCAAAAAGAATAGTGGAATAGCTGCAGTGTTGCGGAAGAGTTCTATAATAATTTGGGATGAGTGCACAATGGCACACAAATATTCACTTGAAGCATTAAACAGAACTATGCAAGATTTAAACAGCAATAATAAACTTTTCGGTGGTGCTATCTTACTTTTGTCTGGTGACTTCCGGCAGACCTTACCGGTTATACCTCGCTCTACTTTCGCGGATGAGATTAATGCATGTTTGAAACAATCATTCTTATGGCGAAGTGTTGAAACACTTCGATTGACCATAAATATGCGAGTACAATTGCAAAATGATCCATCAGCACAAATATTTTCCGAACAACTACTAGATATTGGGAACGGTAAAATAGAGCTGCAACCAAATACGCAATGCATTAAACTACCAGACAATTTTTGCACTGTTGTTCAGGATAAAAATGAATTGATTCAGAGTATTTTCCCGGATATACAGAATAATTATTTGAATCATGAATGGCTTAGTCAACGGGCGATTTTGGCAGCCAAAAACGTTGATGTTGACGAAAATAACTTCCAGATACAACAGTTGTTACCAGGCGATCTGATGTCTTTTAAATCAATCGATACTGTTGTTGATGAAAATGAAAGTGTAAATTTTCCGATTGAATTTTTAAATTCATTAGATATCCCTGGAATGCCACCACATAATCTTCGATTAAATATTGGTTCCCCTATTATTCTCCTCCGTAATTTGAATCCACCTCAATTATGTAACGGTACGCGTTTGGTCATCAAAAAGATCACCGGAAACATTCTTGAAGCAACCATTTTGGCTGGGAAGTTTAAAGGAAAAGTGGTCCTGCTGCCACGTATTCCGATGATACCATCAGATTCTACCATACCCTTCAAAAGACTACAGTTTCCAATTCGTTTAGCTTTCGCCATGTCTATAAATAAATCTCAAGGTCAAACAATGTCCATTTGTGGTTTAGATTTGGAAAATCCATGTTTTTCTCATGGGCAACTATATGTTGCGTGTTCACGTGTTGGGAAACCGTCGAATCTATTTGTGTTAGCTAAAGACAGGTTAACCAAAAACATTGTGCACCGATTGGTGTTAAATTGAAATTGAAAGTATTTATAATTCAAAAAAAATAGATATTAATGTTTAAAAGTTTAAGACTGTCTGCCTTGCCTACCTCATTCATGAGTTTAAGCGTCACATGTTATTTACTGTATTATACTGTAATATACTTATATTTGTTGTAAAATTAAATGGAAATAATAAATCTGATAAATTTTTATTTTGTACCGATTGATTTCTGCTTAATATCAAGAACATTTTAATTAATTGTGTTCAACGTACTTCCCCTTCAAATCTCAATCCAGTGAATTTGTATACCAACATCAACATTTTCGTCTTTGTTCGTAAATGATTTCATTGTACTAAAGGGTTATAGTAGTAGAAAGTCAAATAAGGAGATATTTTTTTACAAATACCATCTGTGTGAAAAAGCATCCGTGACTGATGTTCTCTTATTGTTCCTCTTAGATTGTTTACTATAATGTAATATAACAAAAACTTTAGCCATAGCAACGCGTGGCCGGGTCAGCTAGTTGTATTGTATTTTTATGTGGAATGCCGTTATTTCGATAATGAACGTGTTTTACTTTTCCCTTTACAACGCACTATTTGGATTTTTCTATAACTATATTCCTACCATAATTCTTTTAAAGACAATCAGAGATCTAGCTTCAAAAACCAGTGAGAAAGCAAATTCGCTCTAAAACTCTGAAACCAATTCTAAGAAACTATAATTTTTTTCCATCTGAGAAGCTGTATTTGCACGAATAACACAATTTTAATGAATTGTTTTCTTATTGCTTTTTAATTGCATTTCATAAAAAATTGATTACTCATTTGTTTTTAAAAATCAGTCACAACAGTATTTTAATTGTATTATTTATGAATTAAAAAACTATCTTTGAAATTATGAAAAGTAAAATAGTCTATATTTCGTTTGATATGCATGCATGGTATGCATGCATATTCAAATATATTTGATAAAAAAAACTCATATTAAATGAATATAATTTCATTTAAAATTTTTGAAGTTTGAATTTGATTATTTATTTTTGATATAAAAATTCAATAACAACTTTTCATTCCTTATATAAGTTTGCGTGGTTTGATTGGAAATTATTTATTTTCTATCAAAACACTTGTAGAATATTTTGGGATTTTAAAAAATAACCTTTATAGTTTGCCAAATATGCATGATTTTTTTACAAGAAGGTATTCAAACATTGCTCACACAATTGTTGAAAATTTTAAATTGTTATCTGCTTTCGGCAAATTAGCAGAATCAAAAATTATTTTTCTTTCTTCATCAAGTTCTAATTAATCCTTTAAATGTACTCAAGGCAGAATCTTCACTATAAACTTTAAGAATATTTTTTTAATGATAAAAGTCCAAAAATAGTTCTTCCAATCTTTCTAGAGTTACGAATTAAAGTTTAAATGAGAAAGCGTACGAATACCTTTGATCACGAGGGGAATGGTGAGAATATTTTTTCGTCCATCAATTGAAGAAACTACCAGATTAGAACAAATGGCAATAAGAAGTTCTTCCTTTACAACAAGAAAGATGAAACTTAATTAAATTCTATGCACCTATCTTAATAAAAACATGATAAAACTGAGGAATTATTATAAGTGAGATTTCAATAAAACAAAATAAACGCATTCGTACGAAAAAATAGCATCTATTCAACAACTTGAAACGCAAAATTTAATCAATCAAATTAAATTGTGCAACTTTCAAATATCCTTTCAATCCTTAGTTTTATATAAAAAGGGATAATAATAATAAATGGCATCAATTCAATATTTAAAATTAAGCCTACTTGAATCATAAATCTCCACTGTAGCATTCATGACGCTGTAAATCAATTACGCTTTGATTTAAACTACAACCATTGCACTCTACATAAACTTTGACCCCCCTCCCCATCTCTGTCTGAGTAATTGAAAATAAATTACAGCCTTACACTTCCCGAACAAAACCTTATTCACTATCAGATACTCTTCAATAAAAAAAAACTACCCTTTTCCAACCTATCCTGATCTTTAGTAAAAAAGGACCATCCTTTTTCTTCTAATTTAAATGCGAAATCTATTGATCCCTGCAGTTCTACCACTCTTTATTGTTCCTTAATGGAAGTTGGAATTTGGAAACAAAATCCCACCTCAACCATCCATCCATACAAGCCAAATGTAAAAAAACTGGTTGGCAGGGCCATCCAATTAAAGCGTCGTTGTAGGGGTCCCCTTGTAAGTTCCTTATTTCGAACAAGGGGGTGCAGCAGCAGCATTATCGACTGCGGACGTAGATAAACCCCCGAAACACAAGAAGCGGCATGGTTAATGATGCTTTCAAACGCCGGGACGCGGACCATCCATCAATACTAATTGCAATACACTTCTAATTAGCCTCAGTGGTGTCGTTACCAGCCGCCAGGGGGAGCACGCGTTTAATTATGGGAGAACCTCCCTCGCCTATCATATTACAGATGAAAACACCTTCACTTTTTCTCAACCACCACCACCCCTGTCGGAAAAAAATAATAATCATAATAAATATTGTTTGTCTTCCTGATCGATATGAATCAGAGTTGGGCTCAGTGTCGATGTCGATACCCATTCAGCACGCCTTGCTAACTCCAAAAGGAAGAGCCTTAATTGAAACAGCTCGAGCTTTTTGTTCGCGCTCGCAGGTAATAGCTATTTATTTTGGAGGTAATTTGTTTTGCAGTGAAGCGTCGCGGTTAATTACCTTCTAACTTATGCGTGGGGGGGGAGGATTTTTTTTTTTCCAACAGTCACTCCTTGTCAGGTTTTGACCCTTTTCTGTGTAACAAGGTGTCATCTGTAAAGTGGAATATTAATAATGCAGGATCAAAAATAAACATGGAACCCCTCCCGTCCCACATTTTTTTTCGTTTCTGTTTAGCTCTTATCTTTTCGTATTACGATTTACTTCTACTTCATAAATTTTGCCATGGAGCTCATGAATTATAAAACAAGATTCTGTTGGTTTAAGGGCTAATATTTCATTCAGTTCATTGCTGATTTTAAAAAGTGTGTTACAGCCAGAAGGATGGAGGCGATGCTTAATGACTCTTTTGTTTTGTTTCTGCTGAGAACTTTTATTGTCTTCGCTTTCACTCTCCATCCCACGGGAGGTGTCTTCAAGGAAAAGATTCCTTTCAACGTACTCTTTTGTTGTAATTATGGGACAATTCGATTTCATCAGAATGTTGCCACATAAATGGTTTAAAACAATCTAATAAAATAATTTACTTGTAGTTATAAGCAAAATATTAGTAGTATAATAACCAATAACATACTAGTAGTATAATAGCCAGCAGGAATCTTAAGATATTTTTAAATGATAAATAAATAAATACATTTTATAAATTGCCACGGTTATTTAGAGGATGCAAAGTAATTGCTTTACTAAAAGTAGGCTATTACTTTGCACCCTCTTAACTTTATGTCAACATCAAATTGGCTATAATGGCTATGTTTCCACCATTCTTGAAAAACATAAAATAAAAATAAAGTTGATTTTGATGAAAAAGCTAAATGTAAAAATAAAAGTTATGCTCGTGATTTTCTGTTATATTTAAAGCAAATTTTCAAAACGGACATTATATTAGATTAATACAAAGTCCAGTTGAATAGTTTTTATATAGTTTTCTTCAGACACTAATATATCTACAGATAGCATATTTATTTATAGATAATTTACAATTGTTTCATCAAAGTAATTAATTTGAAATTATCACCAGAAACCCAGTTTTTCCTTGTCATTTTTTAAGACAAATGTACATGTTCCCTTGCCATGTTTACGTTGATGACTCTCTCTATAAAATCTACAAGCCAAAATAATAAAGTGCATAGAGCAGCAACATGCCCTTCAATTACCTCTTGAAAAACACTGAGAAATATTTTTATTCGCTTTGCAATGAAAATTTCATGAGAAATGGAAAGAGAAATAGCGATTTTTGATTTATACTAAAAGTTGGCAATCATAACTAATTTGACAATGCTGTTAATCTTGTTTATAACAAGAAGAAATTCGGCAGTAACTTTAAATATCGAAAGATTCGGTCCTTCAATGGTCTAATAGGTCAAGGGATACATGACATGATGGAGTATCAATCAAAAGAAGAAGAAAAATAATTTTTTTGTCATATAAAATATAATTTATTTTTTATTTTTGTCATTATTTTTTGCACTTTTATGTATATTTATTAAAAATAAGACACTTGTAAAATTTTGTATCAAATTATTCTCTAAAGTCAGGCTTAATGTATGACAACAGGTGGAAAGTTTCCATCTCACGTCCTGCCCATACTATTGAAACCAAATACAATTTAAATCTAAGTCCACATAGAGCATTATTGGACACACAAAAGGCGGAAAATTCCCGTTCCTCTTTTCTTGAACGAGCTCTTTTTGAAACCAAAAACCGAAACCATCACAATGCCCTATGCCTAAAACAATCTTCGGTCCCTCAGATCTTGCTACATCCATAAATGGCCTTAAAACATTCATTGTACTGAATGTAACAAACTCCCCTCCGATTCATAAAGATATCGAAACTTGTAGGAGAACGATGTTTAAATGCATCCGAAACACTCTTCAAATAGTATACCCTCTACGTGATTTTCTGTGCAAAGCGAACTTGCGTTCTTCCTTACCCTACGTTGAAATACATGCAGCGCGCTTTTAAGACATTTTGGGGCTAAGCCGAAATGCGTGTGGAACCCTTAGAGGGTTAAATTGCTTGTGTGGAAGAATAACTGAGCAAAACTCGACGGGCATGAAAAAGAGACATTTTATACCTTCTAATGATTCAAAAATAAGGAAAAGTAATTCAAAATCCCTCCTCTTCTTTTAATGGAGATCTCAAATTTTCTTTAGCAATGATCTAAGGATCATTATGGTGGTCCTTAGAGATCAGTATAGTAAAAACTCACCAGAAAAATTCCCATAAAAGAAATGCAATCACACAAGAGAAATAATAAATAACTACTGCTACTGAAATAAAACAAGAAAATTTAAAGAATTGATTTATTACTATGCTTGAAGATAGCTACGATAAGCAGAGAGTTAGAACTATACCTTCATCTATCTCTAAGAAGAAAACTTTCCAGCAGAAGACATTCAGGAGTCTTTAGAGGAATGCACTACTTGTCAAATCTCCAGAGAAATTCCTGTTGTGATGTCACTGCTATCTCTCTAATTAAGTTCTCCGGAGATATTTCGGTTACTCTACTGTTCCTTCAGATCGGCATTTCCTTTGTTTTCGACTCGGATTAGTAATGTAATAAAGACTGCGGAATTCCCAATAGACATTTCAGTCTTCCCTTACCCAAAACCGATGCGGGTAAGAGGCGGAATGTTTACGATTCATAGCTCAGCGGCTTATCAGTGTCATACTTTATTTCTTCCCTCGCCTTGTGTTTCAGTGAAGCCGGAAAGAATGAATTCATTATAATCGCAGGTTTTCCTTTAATATGCCATTTGTACTAGTGATGTGAGGTTTAAGATGAATATATCTCTGTTCTGCGATTAAAAAAACAAGTGGGGCATAAGAAATGCAATGTAGCAAGCGGAAACGATGCTAAAACAATGAAGTCTGAAAGTAGAAGATAGGTATAAAAAAATAATAATTTATAAAAACATGGTTCAATCGAGATCTTAAGGTATCCAACTACGTTAAAAACATTGGTTATCGACCACATTGGTGAAATATTATTTATTGTAGTTCAGAATTTTCTGTTTTCATAACATTTTATCTTTTCTAGGAAAAGGAAGGCACGAGCAATCTTACAAGAAAATTTTAACAAATATTTGTCAGCTAAAATTTGTCTTCAACTTCAGTTTTCTCAAAACTTTAATTTTCATATAAATTTTACACCGTTAACATGATATCTCAAAATTTAACAGAGGTATTTACATAAAACTTTCAGCTTTTATTTTAAATAATATGGGCAATGAAATGAACCAAAAGTTTTACTTTTGATGAAAAACTTTTTTCATTTGTAGGTGTTTTCAAAAAAATCAAGTTGTGAATTTAGGGGAAAAAATTCATATATACGTATACTTTTTGCCCATAACTTTTTTGAATCTCAAAATGTTTCTTAGATTTTGTTTAATTTTATTCGTCATTGTATTCTATAATCTGTGTGCAAAGAAAAATAGGATGGTTGCATTGCAATTTTGTGTTGCAATTTTGATTAAATTTTATTAACAATTACTAAAAATTTTATCACTTCTCAAAGTATATTATATTTTCAAATATTTTTTTTTGTATTTATAGTGTTTATAGTTCACAATACATCTAAAAACCATAAATAGTTTTTTTTAAATCCAATTTGTCAAAAATTTCCCTTCGAACGCAGTCGGATACCTTAAAAATATACAATAGTTAAATGTATTCGTGACATAAGAATAAGAATTAGAATTTTGCCCGTTAGCAATCTAATTCATCCACGTGATTCAAAATACTGTTTAGATTCTAAAATTTCAAAAAAATTCTTTATTTTAGCAATTTTTTTGTTTACTTGTTTTTGATAATTACATGTCCATTTTTTTCAATGATCGTTCTCCAGTTTATTAGGGCAAACCATCTATAGAAAGCAAAGCTCTTATTTCACAATGAATCCCTTTTTTACATTGAAAAAATTCACTTCAATAATATAGTTCTAATTGAAGTAACACCTTTACCCACTTAACGTGATAAAATAGAAGATGAATATAAGTACATTTGACAAAATTTATAGTATTTAAATCGATAAGTGCTCTAAAACCAAGGCAATTATTTTTCGTAGAGAGTGGATGTGATGTCAACGAAATTGCTTAGTTGTTCATTTCTTAAATTTCAACATCAAAGGATAAATGCATATTTTTCGTGATTCTCGGAGTATTCGAAACGGCTCAATTCGGAGATATCATTCCAAATTTTTTTAAAAAAGCTCCATATTTTCAGTGGTAATCTTTTAAAGCATCTCTTTGAAATTCACCAAAACCGTCAACTGATTCGAAGTTCTAAAACTAGTAGAATTTTAATGATAGAAACGATACTTATGCACAGTTTAGGTATGAAATCTCATCTGATTTCCTTTAAAATTTTATTTTATGTCTCAATATATGATATACAATACGAAAATTTTAATATGCAGCGTCTTTTTTCTCAACATTATGCATTTCCATTATCCACAAGATTACAGTCAATTGAATGTATCACTATATTTTTGGATTAAGGCTTAATTTATTTCACTATTTATTTTATTTCTTATTTAGTTTAATTTAGGAATAAATATTTTATGGTGTTCAAGATAAAGCTAATCTAATAAGGAAATAAAATGATAATGAAGTCAAAGGAGAATATGCACCAGCTGTATTGTCCATTCTTCCTTGATGAAAAAATGGTATATTGCAGCAGACGGCTTGTTATGTGGAACTTATTGAGATAGGTTATTAATATAGATTATTTTTCCGGAATGATAATTTCAGATTACATTTGAAATTTAAGTAAGCGAAACCAAATCAAGTCGCTATATTTTTATTCCATCAAAGCGCTACTACTGTTACCACTTTTTAAAAGAACAACTTATAAAAAAACAAAGATTATAAAATAGAAATGTAGCTGCTACAGGCTAGCATCTATAAAATAATCCAAATCCTTCATTAATAGGATATTGGATACACCTCCTTTGCCTAATATGTATAGATTGTAAAAGATTTGATATGGATGCCTTCATGCTATTCACAATATTTAAGGAATTTCAAGCCATTTCTCAAAGCCGGTCTCTAATTTCGAAAATATTGATGGTAGTGGATTCCAAATACCCCCACAAATGCTAGTTAGTGTTATAGCTAGAAAAAATTTAGCTTTATTTCAAGAAGTCGGAAGAAATGTTCCAATTCCTCTTAGTTTTCTTTCAATCATTCTTGAACACCCTAACCAATATGTGGACAAGGGCATCGTCGTCTTAAAAGAAAGGCTAACCTAAAAAATGTTCTCTAAAGATGAAATCTAGGACAAACAAGTGGGGTAAACTGCCTAAATGTTCCAATATTGATTACCAGCTATTCTTCTAAACAATAAATCAAGTAAACCAGACATCAAATACCAAATCTAGGTTATATCAAAAAGAAATTATCGTAACTTTCATAAATTTATTATGATCTATCCAGCTTAAGTAGTAAAAGAAACTGAAAAATAAAAAAAGAGAAAAAGACCAGTACTGATTTATTTACTAACCATTACTTCAAATGTCTTCACATTTTCTCTCTGCCTTTCTCTCTCTTTATTTAAGTATGACAACAAACTATTTTGTTGAAGTACCTCGCCAAAGTTTTAAGTAACTTCAAATTCAAGGCAATTAAATCTCAGAACAAATCCAACCCCAAATGTTTAGCTCAGGAAATTGTCTTGCCATCTTAGAAGGGTAGACGATTAGCTGGATGCACCCTCGAACATCCAAAATCTCTCCCATCCAAGGACAAAAGTATCAACTACCTCATCCAACTTACGCTCCCACCAATAAACTTTCTGCATCATGTCACGGCTCGTCGACTGCGGTACCTTCTCCAGAATGAGGAAAAATGCATTCTCGGAGAAAGCACGTGCACCATTCTGCAAACGACCTCAGCGTCATTCCCACCTAATTGCAAACAACCCCCGATGATATCTGCAGAACGATAATGTTGATGACAGTGGATAATCAACATCATTATTGCGGAAGTACTACGAGCGAAAGATTATTTTGTGTCCAAACGTACTGAATAGGTTCCAGAAATAGAAGAAAAATTAACTGAATCTGAAATTCATTATTTTTTTCTGTTGCTTTTGCTCCCATCGAAGTGATACTTTATTGGATACAATCTCTATGTATAAAACGCTTATGTGGAAGCAAAATTAAGTTGAATTTGTTAATCGCAGTTTGGCAACACTTCGACCTTGCTCGGTAACGTCAACACGCGGCTTGACAATATTTCAAGCAAACGCGTTTGAAAAATTAACGGAGAATTTTTTTTTTTTGAATTTGTCTCTGTGGTGGAAGTATATAGTTTCTAAATGAGACGTAATTTGAGTTTACAAAGAACTTTTCTAAGGGTCAGTTTTTGAGTCTACTTTTTACCTTACATTTTTTTATTTCTTTCCTTTTTTAATCCTACTTTGGAATAGATTGTATTTGAATATAGCTGATTTCAAACAATTTTTTTGTAAACATTATTTTTTTAACTCTGTTTCAGTGGTATAGCTCCCAAATTACCAAAATTGTGATCAAAAAACAATTTTTTTGAATTTGTTTTTCTTGTGGATGTATATAGTTCATTAAATGAGAAGTTATTTGTGTTTACAAAAAACTTTTCTAAAGTTCAATTTTCGAGTGAACCTTTTTCCCTCCCATTTTCATTGTTTTATCACATTTTAGAATAAACTATTTGAATAAATCTTTTGCTAGACTAAAGTGGTTTAGTAGATGGCAAACGAGCGAAGCGTTCATAGAGAAACAGTATTAGCAGTTCCTGGAGGTTGGCGAGCTTAAGCAAGCAGGGAGCGGATCGCCCTAGTTAAGTATGAAACGTAAATAAGTAGATTATCAACAAAATGTTAATCAAAAGTGTTAAGACATTGAATTATTCCAATATTTTTATAGTTCTGGACACAGTAGTAAAATATAAAAATAATAATACAAAAATATTTTGCTATGCTATATTGGGCTTAGAAAAAAAAATACCTTCTTATAAATGAGATAGTAGTGTTAACGTCAAAAATTACAGATTTCATTATTTACTATTCATCTGCTGATGTCCTGGCATAAATGCAACGTCCCTGCCCCATGGTCGGGTGTTCCCTTTTTTTCTGGTGTTTTCTCTGTTAGGTGTGTAAATGTGTCACCCCCCTTCTAGTCAAAAGGGGTTTTGTAAGCGAATGAAGTAACTAAGTCGTACTCTTGGCCGTAGTGGGCGTAACTGAAAAAACAAGAGGTGGTTACTTGGCTTGAATCTCTGAGAATAAACTCTTATGAAGTGCAATAAGTCTCAGAAAACAACAATTATGTTTAAATAGTAAAAATAGTTCAGATTCAAAGAATAAAATAGTAAGGTAAAGAATGACACGGAACTCATATCCAAGAGAGAGAAAACTGAACGAAAACGCATCTAATGGAGAAGAAATCAAGGGCGAAAAATTCCGAGAGGCTGATAAAAAAACTTGTTTTATATAACACTGAAATTTCTCCACAATTATAATTTATCTACTATTAAAAACAATAAAGAAAACCACTGAACCAATCGCATCGCATCAACTCTTAGTCTGAATTTGCCAGTTTTTAATTCGTAAGACTGCTCATGACCTTTCAATGCACCATCAAAACTCATTTCCACCCTTCATCTTGCAAGAAATCCAATAATACATTATTTAATTATAAATCCTCCAAGGGGGAGAATCTTGCTACAGGTTTAATCAACCAAAGCCACAGAACCGATTTCCTTATTATTTGTTTCATACAGCAGCTCATAACAGGAATGGGAAATTATTGAATTTCATGATTACGATACATCGTAAAACAAAAATAGATAACCCTCGATATATAATGGTTTTAGTACCTATTTATTACAACTGTAATTTATAAATAACTTCTCTTGAATTATAAATAATATCTTATTGTACTCACTAATCACAATCTTTCTAAATAAAGGGACATTTCAGCCCTTTCAGTTGAATTTTCATTTTATATTATAAAAAATATGTCCGTCGCTTTTAACATAAATAATTAAATTCTTGAATGAAAAGGATGTCATAGTCAAAGCAATTTTTACATTTCACAATTTAATATTATACTTGATTTCGCTGGCTTCCTGGCCTAGGAGTAGGGCGTCTTACCCGTGATCTGGACGTCTTAGTTCGAGCATGTCTGTTCTTTACTTTGTGTTCTATCTATGAGAGGTGTGGAAGAAGGGACAATCCCCAGTAAAAATTAGGTGTGCAAGCGATTGTCGTCTTCGTATGGGCTAAAGTATGACTTCTGCCCTTGGGTGCTCAGGAGTCTTTACCCCTACGGAGATCTAAAAGTTAAGGGAGGACCTGAAGATTGTCAATAATGATTTAAGTACAATACTAATGGTACCAGATAATCTCAAAAACCTGAAGGATATGATGTTAAAGATCGATAGCTTCATTCCACCTGTTTGAGAGAGTGAAGATGGAGAGAAAGACAGCTTTTTACTAAGGAATGTTAGTTTGACTGTTCGGTCAATGTAAGTTTGGACAATACTTATTCAAAAGTCGACCACAACAAATCCTGTCGATACTGCAACTTTCAGTGGTAGTGGGGTGGTCGACTGTATGCAAGAAGAAGAAGAGTCTTTACCCCCAGAAGCGACTACACCCTACTCTCCCGGATCTCTAGGATTTGCTTTGAATTGGTGTTCAATCCTAGGGGGATAAGAAACAACAAGATGTTTGATTTCACTACGTGCAGATGGGGCTCCATATTCCGGCGGTATCAGCGTTGTGAGGCCGAACCATGAATATCAAGGTCTTGCAATGACTGGACAGCGGCATGATACTATGACCAACAACGTCACGATTTCACCCGTGGAGGACCTCATAAGCAGAATCACCGAATCATCATATGATAAATTGCCTTGAACTAAATACCCTCAATAAGTAAAAGTCCTGTGCATCACATATTCCACAAAAAGCTTATTTGTAGAAAAATAAGGGGAAAAAACATCTTGGGAAAATTAAATCTGTTATAATTGCGAAAGTATCTACGTCGAAGCCACATGCTTTGAGATTCTTTTCATTATTAATGGCGGTTATTCGTAGTTTTACTATTTCACGTGAATTGTAGATATAATATTGTTATTTAAAAATTTTTACTTATAGTTGTAATTTTCCTTTTCATCTGGATATATTTCTTAGGTAAGAAAAGCAAAACACGTTTACTTTTATGTAGGAGGATTTTTAATTTGTCATTATCGAAATAATCTTAACCGTCACCGATAGGTAATTGCTATCATTTGCTCGCAGAAATTATTACTCATATTTTCAAACAACTATCGTATTTATAAAACAATTATAAAAATGGCATCTTTATCATCTTAAGACTCAAAAATTACTTTTCTAACTATATCATTTCAGTTTTGTGGAGTTTTTCCCTTAATTGTAATAATATTTTGAATTCAATTTGTTGCCTCTCTTAACGAATAAAATTTTCATTAAAATTAATTTGTTCAATGTAATAAAGTTGTAACTGTTACCATAGAATTCAAACTAATCAATCTAAACTATAGGTCATTTGCTTTGATCAGTTGTGAACTTCGTAACAGAATTTTCACATCCGTAATTAATCCTTTATATGTATCTTTTTTTAATTTTCAGTTAACTAAATCAAATGAAGGAAGCTTTTCAGTCATTTCAAATAACAAGGAATTTTTTTTTAATTTTGTATTAACCACTTTTAAAAAGTCATTAATCTATAAGAATACACTTGACGCCAAAGACGACTAATTTATAATAATACCTTACACTAATTGTTTTTTTTTTCGAATTCACAATTAGTTAATTTTATTATAATGATGTTGCTTCTCTTAAAGAAAAAAAATTTTCATTAAAATTAACTTGTTGATAGTCGATTAAACTTTGGAATTGTTTTATTTTGACCATAAAGACGCAACTGAGCAAAATTTCAGGACTCAAGCATATTCAGAAAAGATTGAAAGACTGAGTACAAAAATCCATCATTACAAATATGAAACTCAAAAGCATCAAAAACTCGAAGTTAAATAACACTTGCAACTCCTTTTGAAGGATAAATCCTTCTGATGCTTAATTATTCTATGGCCTCATTTGAAATAACAGATACGTCCCAAACCACCTCTTCTGCTCTATGTCACTAATGGGCGAAGAATCTATTTCTCCCCAGTGTCGGTCACTTCCTTCGATGGACGGCCATTTTATTACGCTGGATTCAATAAAGGCTGAGGTGCGAAAGGTCTCTTTTTTTTTACAAATGACTCCCAGAAGCCAAAAGATCCAGTTCAGCAACAGCTCAACTTCTCTCGTAGCAGGAAGGTGGTCAAAATTTCCGATCAATCTTCCTGGGGCTCCTCGCTCCAAAGAAAATCCATTTGTCATGAGGCTGCTTGGGAGTAAGGGGATGGTTGCTCCCAGAAGACGGCAGACCAGGGTCTACTGCCCCTTTCCTTCTTATTGTTTCCGTCCTTTCTTTTCTTCCCATTCTCCACGGGAATTATCCTAACTTTGAAACAAATGGACTCGGAGGACAACGAGATGTCTCCGACTATCGTCTGACAGCAATGAATGAAGCGGTTGGACTCATCGATTTCAAATAGAAATGACTTTCGATTCATTATTTGTTTTCCTCCCAGAAAGTGTTGTAATCATCAAAAAACGGAAATTTTCTCTAGTCTTAGATCGCAATGTTTCTTTATATCATGTGAGGACAGGATAGTGTTTCAGTTTGGGTTTTTGAGGCTTTAAATTGCACCGAAAGAAGTGGCAATTTGTTGCTTTTGCGACATCGATTTTTAGCTTTTAGTTTTATTTAACCCATTTGCATCATATGAAAATATGAAAAAAAGGCCCATATCAAGGACAAATTTTTATTTCATATTTGGGTGTAAAATTGTAGAAAAGTAGAAAAAAATCATTTTTGAGCATTATTTGTTAGTAATTTTGTTCAGTGTGGTAATATTTGAAATGTGGGATGCATATAGGTATATAGTATATAATATGAATACAGTATATATCATATTATATACATAGCATATAATATGATGCAGCATATATATACCCTCCAGTGATATTGTCCAGGAAAATTGAGCATATATATACACTAATGATGAAAATAGGTAAAAAATGATAAAGTAAGTTGTTACATTTGGTGTCTTAGAGCATGGTCTCTATGTACCTGATTCTCCGGTTTGGTCAATAAAGGGCAGCATCGTAAGAAGTTAACGCCCAAAGAAGCCCAGAGAAGAAGATGGAACTGAACTCAAAACAGCAAAGAGAGGCATCTAAATATGTATTTTTAATAATATATATTTTTTCAATTGCTAAAAATACTGGAATTCGAAAGATTTTAGATGAAAAACGTCATCGTTTTTCTAAAAAAATTAACGATTGCTCAATACAATGGTCACGTCATCATTCCAAACCAGTTCAAATTGGATTTTCCCAAAATTAATAATATTAATAATAACAATGTTTTTTAAAATCTGGCCTTGGGGAAAATTCTGGAGCTTAGCCTGTTCTGGGATAGAAAAAAAATCAAAATACCGACACCTACGCAAGTTAACAATCTCGCGATTGTTTCAAATCTGTTTTAATTGGTTGATGACTTAAATTAATTAAGGCAAGCAATGATGTAAAGAATAATAATGTTCTTACTTAATAACTTGAAATTTACGAAAGCAATTTCAATTTTTTTAAACATATATCTATTTGTCTGTTGGCCAGTGAATATGCAATATATTACAAAAATGCAATACATTACAAACAATTTTATTTGTGAATTTTCACCAAATTTATTTTTGAGTTTAATTGATTTCTTAGGGAATTCAATAACGGGGGTCTTCAACTATTCGTAAACAAATAATCCTTCCATAAAAATTTAAATATTTTTATTAATTAATTTAAAAGCACAGATTTACAATTAGTAAATAAATTTACTTAACATTTTAGATCCTATCTCAGAAACGGTTAACCGTCTGTCAGTATAGTATAGTAAAGAATATGAGAAAATTATAACTCGCAATATAACAAGAAAAATTTATAATAATATCCTGCGACACATTTTAAAGACATGTCAAATTTTAAGCTTTAGGCCTAAATTTTAAGTTGGAAAGAAAGCATCCAAATGCATCGTACTTTTTTTTCATGCTCTGGAACCAAGCATACTATCATATTCTTATTCGAAAAATTCGAGAGAACAATCCCGTAACTGGTGTCTTAATAGGTTGGCTATTTCTTTTTTCCTAGACTGATATTCATTAAGATAGATGTCAGATTCGCTAAAAAAACAGAACATTTTGTGTAGCAAACAGTATTTGCTGGCTAACACTATGGTTAAAATTTAAAAATTAGTATAAATTTGTAATTTTAAAACTTGATATTTTGTTTAAAAGAAAATTGGAGAGTTTTAGAATGGGCAAAGTAGAATGATGTTCTAAATTTAATACTGCCATTTTAACCGGGAATTAATTTTAAATTCTAAAAATACATATATTTCACTAGCTATTACCCACGACTTCTTTCGCGTGAAAATTTTAATGTGTATCTATGAGAACTGATGATCTGATCAACAGTCGCCAGTGTCGGTCCAAAATCACCTGTGACCAAAACGACAGCTTCGCCCATCGACGAATGTCCAACAGGCTGTTTAACGCCTTATAATGCATACTTGTGCGACATTGTGCATTCGCCCCATACTCTTAACATGCACTGCTACAAAAGGACTCCCCGGCCTCTATTTTGGTAATGTTGTATATTGGGGTATTTTCGCTCGCAAAATTAAGCACAATTTGAAAACGGAATGTGCGGTTTGGCCATTGTTAAGCAAAGTTGCAACATTACCCGAGGAAGCTACAGCCCGAGCTATATTGCAGCCCTTAGAGGAGTTGAGCTAGCATGACAATCAACACAAATGTTTTACACGTAAGCCTTGGTGCATTAAGAAAGAATAATTCCTTCTTTCCATTATTTACTTGGTTTAGAATCGCTTCGTAGACTTTGCGTTGCTTGGGAAGTAATCGTAGTGTCATTTATTGTATTAATAAATTACATTAATCATATTGTATTGATATTTACATATATTTGGATTTGTATAAGGAAACGCACAAACACAAAGCAATCTATGCATACTAGCTGATAAGTCCGCCTTAAAATATTTGTATCTTTATTAGCAATAAGTATGGAGCAATGTATATGTGTGGGTTGGGGGCATTTTAAGACCATTTGATCTACTAGCCGAATTTAGCTCATACATTCCTCAGTTCATAAGACTGAATGGCAGAATTCTAACTACTTGCTGCCAAAGTTAAGCGTTGAACCTTCTCGTCGAAAGGTGCACTCATAATTCTTAGTCTTTTAGATTAGAATCAAAGGAGGTCTAGAAGTCTTTGTTTTTGTAGTCGTACGAAATATCTGTTTATCTCAACGTCTCATTTTTTGTAATTTTATTTAACAGATTGAAAGAATCAATGTCATCACTCTGTCAGCAACAACTACATCCATTTCTAAAGTCATCCATTGGCCAACCAATCAATCGTTGGATCAAACATTCACTACATCGTTTAGCAGAAGCACTTGTTTTTGGAGTTAAGAAATCATTTGACACAAATATGTGAGAAAATTAATCATATTGCATAATATCGTCTTAAGATAATGTTACATTTTAAATGGCAATATAATTAGAATTTTCTATGTGATTACAAAATCTCTTGACTTACTCTAACGTTTAATTCAGAGGAAAATTTAGATATTTAATTGTTAAGCCCACGTTACAACTTTTAAGTGCTCAATAATTCAGATCAAATATTTTATATCTTAGTTCTCAAATGTTTTGAGTCATCCTATAATAATTTACTGTCTTCAAATCTGTGGTGAGACACACGATTCGTGTCATCCTATTTTTCAAAATTTGAACATCCATTCCATTCCATACAAAACGATATTATTACGTTCTTTTCCGTCACCAGGCGAAAAAGAAACCTGCTAAAAATATTATTTTTTTATGTTTGAGACTTTTTCCTTCCCAATTTTTCTCTGTCCTCTTTTACTCCTTTTTACTTCTCAGACTTCGAATTACAGAAATTTTCGCCTCCATCGAACGTTGGCAAAACAGACGATGCAATTCCTGTTCGAAGGGTGGAGAGAGGCGGGGAGGGTGGGGGCGCTGATGTATTGACCCCATCCGTCAGCCCTGCTCGTCCCAACACGTGCAGATTATGACGCCATATCTCAGGCCTTGGGCGGAATTGACAACCACTTTGTTCTTGTCTGCGGGAGAGCCCTGGCACCTGTCGATAAACAATTCGCATCGCCTCCTCCGAAGATTTCCCGCGCTTGGGAGAAAGGAATTCCAGAGCTTTCGGCACACGATAGCTCGGACGCTGCCAGATAAATAATAATGCGCTTTGTTTAATGCAATCGGCTCGTGGTGCAGTCACCTGTGATCGATTCTGGAAGTGGAATGATTAGAATAAATTCTGGATAGGGGGGATCGAAACTATATATAAAAAAGAGGAAAGTTCTTGGGTTGCCGAGAAAATAATAATTCCATTGTGTTCGAATTACAGTTTGTAAGAGGGAATTATTATAATAAATTTGTTTGCGAAGCAATCTAAACTGGAAAATGATTGTTCCTTTTATTGCTGAAAAGATATTGATAAAAGAACGTTTGCTTGTTTTTGAAAATATATACGCGCTCATTCGATAGTTCAAAATAATAGATTGTAAGAGTTTGTTTAGAAAACAATCTTAACCTGAAGAAGAAAACCGTTTCATCAAAAGAAAAAAAAAGGACTAAATATGCTTCGTTATTTCTAAAAACACCATTATTCATATGCTTTCACAGTTCCAGAATAGATGAAAAACATTTTTCATGCCGATGGGGCAATTGTTGCTCTTATAAATTTTTTTGTTTTGTTTAGGGTTAATTTATATTGTGTGTCAACAGGAATAACAACCTTCATTGATCTTTTGCGTCTCATATTATTTAGAGATTGAAAAACTATTTTTCATTGAAAAGATTTGGTCTGAAACAGTGGTTGCAGGTAGCGACATACATGCTAAGGCACTTTTATTCACATCCATGTAAATTAAAATAGATAAAATATCACAATATCTTATCAACCTTGAAATGCATACTAGATATATTATACATTCTTTAATTACAGTATGTAAACAATATGGTTTAGTTATTTTAACTTCCCGTTTCAAAGAAACACTAGAACAAGTTTATTTTGAGCCGAATCTCGCAATTACGGGAATCAATCAGATAACGTGGGTGGCGTCTAGTCTGGCACTCCCTCTTCAGGCTTCTGCGCCGCATCAACGGGAAAACATTTTGCTCCAATAAATTAGCTTGAGCTTGCTTAAGACCCAACACTACGTCGGGTCTCAAGCCTGTGACCCTCATGTTCCAATGCCAAGATTTTACCACTAGACCATCTTTGCCCGAAATAATGCTATATTCATGAAACTAAGAAATGCCAAATATAAATGAGAATTTATGAAATTCATTTATATTATTTTTTATGGATGCATAGCGTATTGGTATTTCGGAACTATTTTGTTATTTTGGGTCTTTGTTATCAAAAATTTAATGAAATACAAACCAACTATCAGTTTCAATATCTTTAGGGAATATTTTTTATAGATGAAGATTAACATCTCAAATACAAAAATGCACTGAATTCGGCTCACTGCTTCAAGGATTAGTCAAGAAAAATTTGTCTTTTTAGAAAATTGGGCAAATTTTTCATTAATCATTTCTGAATCCAAATCATTTAATAATTCCTATTAAAATGTTGATTTTTGAGATTTCAAGTTCTCCTCCGGAGATTAATTTGTTTCTATTCTTAACCTTCTAGCGGGCGGGCGTATGTGAGACATACACTAGAGATGAATTTCGTTTTATCTCTTCAGATATGGTGGCACTGGGAACGCCTGTCTTTGGCTATTTGTCCCCCTCCCTTTGAACTACTTTCAGTTGTCGGCGAAAGTTTGTGGCCTTTAATAGGTCTCTGCCAAACAGATATTCAGGTACTTTAGAGATACGCGAGACCGTTCATGTAACTTTTAGTCACATCTGATTTTGTATGATTTTACAAATAAATCCATATTTGTAAAATGAGATGGCAAATGAACTTGAGAAAGGAAAATGTTGAAAAAAAGCACCCACGTCTCTAAAAAGTGAGCTAAAAAGGAAAGGTGCTAAAGAGAAAAGTCTAACTAGGTACTGAAGAAGTGGAAGATGCGACGTCAGGGAAAAAAACTTGCTTAAAAGAAAAGAGGATTAGAATCACGAGGTTCAGTTGTAAGATTTGACAGAAATGTATATATTTTTAGCACACTAAACACATTTTCTCAAACTGCAAAGCTGCAATGAAATAACAATGAAACTATTTTCTTCCTTTCCATATCTAACTTTCCATTACTTTTTCCTTTTTATACATAAATTCTGTATTTTTTCACTTCTATATTTTATATGCAAATTGTTCTGTCAAAATATCGACAATTTCATTTATATTATTTTTAAATCAATTCAGTTAACCTGTGATCATTTTATGTTGTTATTGCAATCTCTGTGATCATTTTATGTTGTTATGGCAATCTCTGTGATCATTTTATGTTGTTATTACAATCTCTGTGATCATTTTATGTTGTTATTGCAATCTATGTTTATATTGTTTCTGCTTCTTTTTAAGTACAAAATGTTTAAAGTGATTGCAGTTATTAATCCTAAGTTATTTACAATATAGTTTGAATAGTTACGCCTTTGAAAATTTATATTTTACTATGACATCTGTGGGAAATACGCGCGACTTTTCATGTTCGTATGACGGCCACGCCCGCTGGAAGTTTAATCATCTTCGGCTTTGAAAATGTTCTTTCACAGTGCACATGAGGGACTAATGTTGTTAAATGTTGTTAAAAATGTTGTTAAAACTCGTGCATTCTACACAAACACTCAATCCTTTATTATTATCACTATTTGAATCCGTGAAAATTTCATTAATATTTCAAATGATATTAGCTTGATGTTGTTGATTTTAATTTTAGTAATTTTTTAAAGATATTTTTATATAGAATCTACAGCAATGTTTCTCAATTTCATTTTAAAGATCAAATTAATTTATTGCTCCATCAGAAAGATAATTCTAATTTTGACTTTATATTAAAAATATTAATCTACCGGCAGATATCAGAATAATAAAAACATCTATGAATAAATGTGACATTTAAGAATTCGTTTCGCAAACATTAAAATATAATTTTAGAAAATGCTGTTTTAATAAATAAATAAATCATGGTAACATGATGTAACACAAGCAACGTAGAATTTTGGATTTCGGCATCATGGATTTTTGAAAGAGTGTCAAAAATGTGAAATGTCAGACCTCACAGACTTTAAACATCCTAAATTGTAGGATCCCTGCCCAAGCATTCCAACCGAAGTATTTAGTTGATTCCAACTTTTTGTACTTTCCAGATTTACAATGTCCAAGAAAATAACAGCGCGGCAAAACAATTTCTGAAAAATAAAATGACAACGAAAGTGAAATTTTCTAAAAGACATCGAAACATATTGAAGCATATTTAGATGTCTGAAATGAAACCAATCGCAGCCAAAGTGATCTCAGTTCTCAATTAATGGATTCTCCATGGTCAGTATTTACTATTAGGCACCTGCATAGAGACAGCCTTTACAGTACAACAACTTGTCACAGATTTCAATGCCAAATGTTTTTTGCAGTGATTGCCAAAACGCCAAAACATTTTCCACCCTTTTCTTCATAACAGGACAAGAAAAAGTGTGCAGGATACCTGATCGCATGATTGTAATTATCTCCTTCCAGTTGTCAGGAAAGGAAATGGTCCGTTTTGATATTTGCAGCTATATTATAGTTTTCTACTGACTCAACCATGACTTTGAAAGGATGGAATCATCAGGGAGAAGTTGAGAGTAGTTATAGCTGACCAGATCCATCCTATGATGGTTGGTAATTAAAGGATTAATTCTATAAGATATAACAGATACAAAAAAAAATTCACTGCATTGTTGAATAAATATAAGTACGGTAGAGCTGAAAAATCATGAATACGAACACTGATGATCACAAGTTGACTACTCCGGCTTGTCCTGAAGCGCACATATAAATTTGCATTGCTGAACCACCACGAAAGCATTGGCGGGAATTAAGGTTGAATCCATAAAGCCGCTGTATAACCACTAAAAGGGAAGGTACTTACTTCATTGATAGGAGAGGTAGTCGACCCAACATATTTCTGTACCCATCTGGGTGAGAACCAATCACTCTACCAGAAACTTCTTCTTCTCATATATGATGTGACTGTGGAGTGATCTTGAAATTATTTTGGAACTGACATCGCTTAGATATAACGCAGAGCTTAAGGTTATTTCTTTTGATTCCGGTAGATAGCATATTTGAGGATAACGAACCAGAGACCTTACGAGTGATTTGGGGCACCAAATAATTTAGGAGGATATGTGTTTTCTCTGCTCTGTGCAAGACATTGGTATTCTCGTAAAGCGACTAGAACTGTACCCTGATTGAGGCTGATATAATTGTGCAAGAGTCATATTACTTATATATTGGATTTAATTAATGACAAACCCTTTAAATAATACAAGCAATTTCTGTAAATTATTGCAATTGCGAATAAAATTTCTAATAAGCAATTATATTTTTGCAAATGTTGATTACCCGAAATAGAAACTATACATCAAGGAACCGACTTCGATTTGTAAAAATGTTAATAGAGTTCAGCTTTACAAAGTATAAAAAAGTGATCTAAGAAAATTAAGTTTTATAAAGATGAGGGGGATAAGTGGCGCTACCTAACGTTAAAAAAAGAATTGAAGCCCTTTCAGAAAAAAAAATACATAACAAATTCTTACTGAAAATAAAAAATTTCAAATGAATGTGTTTCTCTATTCAAAGAATGATATACAAACAAAAGGCCATTGTTTCTTCTATTGATTTTTCATTTGTATATTCTTGATTTTGTTTTCAATCACATTTGAAAACAATACAAATTATCAGGTGGGAAATTATTCAATTCCGCTTTCGTGGCTGTCTTTAAAAAATAATAAACAAATTTAAGCAAGCCCGAATAAAAACCGCCTTTTAAAACTGAAATTATCTTCAAATCTTTATTTATTTTTAAGAAAGCATTCACACCTCCCTCCCTCCAGAAGTCGATTTCGTCTTTAAATTATTATTTTATTTTAATTTTCCGAGTCGATAGCAAATAATATTAGGAGGCAGGCAGACAATCATTAATGTAAACCACTTTTTAATGAAGTGGTAATCTTTTAAGCTAAATCTCTTTAGGGAAAAACTCATTAAAAGCATGATAGAAAAAGGCACAATTAAAAACAACAAGCAGATAAATTATTTTCAATAAATATCCAACGATTTCGTACTCTACTTGCACTTTTTTAAACTCTCCGCATTTTACAGTTCATTAAAACGGGAAGGTAAAGAGAGGTAGGAAAGACAACATTCTTTTTAGCATAAAAATCTATAAGAAAAAAATTAATTTCAGTTCAGAAGAATAAATGAAGTCTGTTAAACTGTTTTTGCCATTACTTGTTTGTAGAGAATGGACAAATTAATTCCAATTATTGATGTGTTTTTTTTCCTTCTAATTCAAGGATTTCGTTAATGGACTCGAATTCATTTCCCCCGCTCAAAGTGACATTTTTACCTCCATGCATTAATATCACATTTTGAGACAAGTGGCACTTAAAGCCGCATTTACAAATCGAAAGGTTAAAAGAAAAAAATATTGTTAAATGCGAAGCATTAAATATTTAATTTGTTTCCATTTCTGTTTGAAATTTTGTAGCTAGCTCTATTTTTGAAAGTATCTGAATTTCATTTAATGCATTTTATTTCGGAGAAATAAAAGTGTATTTGAAGTTTTATGTAATGTATATTTTATAAATTAAACATGTATCCTTTTTAAGTAGGCTTTAATCATATAATGTTTCAATGTACTTAATGTCACTTCCAAAATTTTACTGAAGTATCATATTATACAGGTAAACTTCCTATAATCAATATTTGCTTTGTAATTATTTTAAAGTGTGCATAAGTTTCTATTTAATAAGCTCTAATATTATTTCTAAAAATTAGTGAGTGAGTTATAATGTAATCCATCGACAATTTCAGTTGTTGTTGTTTTCACACTTTTACATCGATGAAATCTTACCCAGATATAAGTTAATACAAAATTTTAAAACACGGAGGGGTTTAAAATATGTATATTGTTACAAATTTATAATATTGCTTGCCAATACGATATGTTCAATCACTGGAAAGACTGTTTTACGATATGCTTTGTTGGATGCTGATCGGGTGCCGAATCAGTGATCGTAAGCTTAGCAATCATTTGGTGATTTTAAAAAATGTATTTTTAGAATTTAAAATGCAACATTTTCTTCATACATTTATTACATTTATTATTCTTCATACATTTATTTCTTCATACATTTATTTTCTTCATACATATTTTCTTCATACATTTCTTCATACATTACATTTTTTTCTATCATATATATA